>JAMPIV010008183.1:0-354715 GCA_024509875.1 Oreohelix idahoensis | reverse complement strand
GAGGGGGGGGATTGGTAGGCTGGTTTAGGTTGGGGAGGGGGGAGGATAGTTTGGGATGATTGGGTGCTTGGTTTTTTTTTCTGTGTTATGTGTTTTCTCCTGTATTTGGTGGTTTCTGCCTTGGTTCTCCTAATAAAAGATGATGTTAGGAAATAAATTAAGAAGGAACAGTAAATTAATAATACACATAAATGGTTCTTACAAGTGCCTAAAGCATACCTGTGTATGTGTATTAATGTTAAGAAAGACTGTTATAAGGCAATATCTCTAAATTACTTATTAAGAAAATAATTTTTAAGTGCACTGCCTTTCCTGAGATATAGACATATATAGATAAGTGATAACAATTCATAATGTAATCTTACTGTTTATTTTCTGTTCTTTAAACTCTTATTTCTGCTTTGACAGACATGGAAAAAGTGTATTTTTAAAAATTCTGTTTATTTAAAAATTCCAGTTTATACCAACTTTTAAATAGCTAGAATCACTGACTTTCCACACTGTTACCAGGTTTTATTTCTTCACTAAGCATTATATAAATTTTTTATATGAAGTTTCATTTAACATTACTACTGATTTCTACTGTTTTTTTGTCAGAACTTGCTGCCTTCATTTTTTTAAAATCTTTTCCTGATGCTTAAAAAGTTAATTATAAACCCTGTAATATTTGTTCTGAAAAGACAATAGGAAACTGGCACTTGGGAGTCATGAAACAAGTAGGCCAGCCCCCCTCCCCAACCACTCACCCACCCACCGGTGCAAAAATGTCCACGAATCACATAGTTTGTACTAATTTACAAGTTTGATGTCGCAATTCATTCTAGGGAACTGGTTTAGGAATATAAAAAAACAAAAACAACTGAAGACAGCTTCGACTGTATCTATGAAAAGGGAAAGCTATCTTCAAGTGTGTATAAATGATACAGATGTGTAGATTAATGAACCAAACAAACAACCCCCCACTTCACTGAGCAAATAAGAGATAACTCATCCAGAGTGGGGGTGGAAGGAGATAACCTCCTGCCTGATCAATGGCCTGATATTGTTTTTAAATTTTAAGCGGCAGTTTGCATCGCAAAATAAAGTCCTTGAATCAGGCAATTCTCGGTCCTGAGAGATCAAAGTGCTTTCCATTCCCTGGCTATCAGGCCATACACCGTCAATGTTTTTGCACTGTCCTATTTTCACTAAAACACTAGTTTTCATTCATACCTGGACAGGGTTTTTGGATTTTTTGTACAGGTTTTTCATGTCTGAGGTGTGGCATGTATGCTTTAATATTGTGTAGCCCTAAATATTATGGACAGTGTGAGTATTTGTCACTTAATTTCTTTAATTCTATGTAAGTTTTAATTTTCTTTATGCATGCCTCATGTCAGCCAATCAAAATTCAGAACTGATATATCATAAACTTCAACAATTTAATACAATACAGTTGTTTTCTAAATCAAAATTAGGCATACTGCACCCATAAGAAAAGCAAGGTTCTGAAATGAGTGACTAAGAAGCAAATTACAGATTTTTGCATATTTCCTTTAGGCCTATTTTGGTCGTAGTCGGTTATGAAGCTGAACTAGTCTTTACAGAAAGAGACTATATTCTTTGACGATAGACGTAAAACTTCATTGATAACCGTAAATACTTCTTATGTTCAGGTTTTAATTATTAATGTGTTTAGTGTAGCCTAATAGATTTTGTGACTAATATAGGCTAATCTACATATCCGATACAAACTCCTACATTCATTTTAATGATGCGTGGAAACTTCTGGACTAGCTATCAAGTATTGTCTCACTGAATGACCTGGATGCACACGTTCAAGTTGAACGTGAGTTATCAAATTTTCACGGCAATGCGATTTCTTAATTTTCTCCGAAGCCAGACAAGACAGTTTATTTACTAATAAAATTATAAATGAATCACAAGCACTTTTATTCATTCCGGGTAGCCTAGTTATATAATGGATATTGCGGAAATTAACGGTCGTCGTAAAAACAACGTACAAACAGGAAACGAATGCTTCTCTCAGAGCACTCATTTCCTGGTCTATAGTGGAGAAACGGCAATGCATGCTCGACCCAGATCTGACCCGTGACACCTTTTTACATGAAGATTATTTAAAGAGTAAGAACGGTACATGAAAATAAAAGCAAATTGAATTTTCTTACCAGCCTGGATCAATAAGTCAAGACTCATCTGATGTGAATTCAGCCGTTTCTTATGATTTCCAATCGCTGCCATGTTCGCTACCAAAAGTATTGTTTCCAAAATCCATCCGCTATACAAAGGTGACGAAACCGGAAACTTGGAAACAATGTAGTTCAGAAGAAGATACCGAGAGTGATTTGAAGTTCTAGAATAAATTTGTGACGGTTATTTGTGTATAAAAAATAAATGCTTATCGTTAATATTTCGCCATGTTTATATTTCTGTAAGAAATCATGCGAATCGAAAAGAACCTGTTGCGGAGGTATCTAGGCCAAAGTCTGAGTGCGAAGGCATTACAGTAACAGTTCGATTGTGACCTCTGACCTGTATCAACACGTCGACAATGGTTTGCTAGAAACTGCCATGTGCGGTGAATTCAATTTTTGTTAAGAAGAGGAACAGATAAAAACTGTTTTGTTTTCCATCGATGTTTTCTTACCTATCTTTTTTAATGTCTAAGCTCTGCTCTTTTATCTGATGTTTTAGGCTGTCGAAAAATTCATGAACGTCGATTATTTATTTATTATTTTATGGCAACTGCACAACTTTGTCCCAACGGGCTGATCACCCGTTTGCCAGTCACTTTGATTACGGAAACAACGACAAACGGATTGATTTGTCGTTGCCCTAAAGACGCCATTAGGCGTAATGGCCACTGACTGCTTTGCCGGTCGTTGGCTAAGGACGGAAGAAGAAGCACAACTTTGTGTCCATCGATGCAACCATTTATGTTTCTGGATTAACGCGTAATCGCACATCTGTCTTCCTCAAATATGACCTGATACCATACAAATTATCTCTATGCTTAATATGAAAGATTACACACATTTATACTAATAGGAGAAGATAGGTACACGTGGAGCAGAAAAATACTTCGGAATGCATAGATTCACGGACAAAAGAAAACAGACAAGTTCTTACATATTTACAGCGTTATGTGATAATTGAAATGGTGAAAATAATGTATAGCAAGCGACATGCGCCATCATGGGAGTTCTCGTAATTTGGGAACGGGGAATAATGGGAGGAACAGGTACCAGTGGACTTCAGATTTATTATATTGGATTTTATTTCATTTTTAAAGATTCATTTTTTAATTTTTTTTTTTGGGGGGGGGGGGGGGGGGGGCGGCGGGGTGCATCAGTCATAAGACTATAGTGCGTTTCAAAAAGATCGGTCGACGATTGACTTCAAATATCTTCATATTCCTTGCACTGATAAACATGATTTTTTGCATGTGGTCTTATATTTTCAATGTCCCAAAGTTTTTATAAAATTCAATGTTGCAGGTAGTGTTCTTTTCTTGCAACGGCTAATTCCTTTGATCTTTTTTAACGAAGTAATTATTTTGTCCTGGAAGAAAATAATTTACCGTAAATGACGGAAGTTGCATATTTTCGGCATAGGCGTCTATACAATTCGAATGTTAGAGGGGTTTGTTAATTGATTACTACGTGAGGTCCTTTTTTATTTCTTCGAAATATTTGAGAGAATAATAACGCCTATTCGTTGTAAATGGTTTTTTTTAAATGCTAAAACGTGAATGGATGCATGAAGAGGTGAAAGTACTGTTATGTTAAAAATAGTAATGATATCGTGGAGATAAAAAGGAAATGAATTGGTTTACATATACACATAGATGGAGGAGAAAACATATAAGGTATTTACACACTTATTCTGAGTCAGACGAGTCTAACATATTGATGACTATTCTCGGCTGAACGAACGACAGTCCATCTTTTTTCCAATAGTCATTTTCCTCTTTTAAGACATGGTCTTCACATTTACACCAATAATCTTTGTCTATCTGCGAGAGGGCGGCATATGTTAGTTCTTTCATATTGCATAGTTTGAAAGTTTTATTTTCAGCTGCCACCTGTCCTTTAACTTTTGCCCAAACGAGTTCAATTGGGTTTAAATGTGAATGATAAGGTGGCAGTCTCAAACACAAATGACCATGCTGTTGAATCAACTTGTCTATATGGAATATCTTGGTCTTTTGTGATTTCTTAACCAGGGACAGTAATTCAGGTTTCAGAAACCCCTCGTTAAATGGAATGTCTTCTTTTCTAAGCCAAATCTTTATAGCATCTTTTGTACTCGAAGATGTCGGGATTTTGTCTTCTTCAGCCACAGCGTTGCGGTATGATGCGTTGTCCATTATCAAAACAGGATGGTCTGTCTAGGGACGAAAGAAGAGTATTTTCAATCCACTCTCTAAATATGTTACCGTTCATCTCGGTATGATAGTCCCGGTTGTCCGTATAATTGGAAGTGAAAATAAGTTCAGCATTTTTCACTAGCCCATTATGTCTGCTGCCTGCATGTGCCATTATCAGACGTTGTCCTTTTCCACTGGGTATACATCTTTTAATCGTTCCATCTGATAACTGCCATTCCTTTTCACTTGTGTGGTGTGCATTGATCCAAGTTGCATCCACATACTTACTTAGTCATTCCCCTTCTACCGTGAGGTGTAGAGGTTTGGAAGAGAGAGCGCCAGACCATTCTATCAGATGTCTTCTTCCTGGCCTGGTTCCATTCTAGTCCTCGGTCCTTCAAAGATTGTCTAATGTTGTCCTCCCAGCGGACTCTGGGTCGTCCTGGAGGTCTGGATCCCTAGCTCTTTGTTTCCCATGCTTGTCGTGGTAGCCGATCTTCTCCCATTCTGCAGACATGGCCAAACCATCTTAGTTGGGACTGTTCTATTTGGGTCTGCAGCGGATGGGATTTTAGGCCTTGACGGATCGTCTGGTTGCGGACCATGTCTCTTCTTGTTACTTCAACCACTTTCCTCAGATACCTCATTTCTGAGGTTTGGATCTGGCTTTTGTGGGTTGTAGTCATTGCCCACGACTCGCATCCATATGTCAAGACTGGGACATAGGTGGAGCGGTATACAGCCATCTTCGATTTCTTACCAACCTCTTTCTTGCTGAGGAATCGATTTATGGCCTGAAAAAGTCTCCCAGCCGCTGCTTTCCGAGTGGCCAACTCTTCTTTGATGCCTCCCTTTCGGTCTATAATAGCTCCGAGATATTTAAAGTGGTCGACCTGCTCCAGGACCTGTTCTCCCAACTTAATCTGATGTTTTCTTTCTTCTCGTGATATCACCATGGATTTTGTTTTAGAGCTGCTTATGACCATCCCTCTCTTCTCCAGCTCTTCCTTCCAGACTTGCAGGTTGGATTGGAGATGTGCCTCTGATTTAGCAATCAGGGCAACATCATCAGCAAATGCCAGCTCCGAAATATAGACCTGTCTCATTTTCCAGTACCCCACTGAATACTTTCTTGTTCTCTCCTTACATGCCTTGATGACATCGTCCATAAGGAGTATGAAGAGGTAAGGTGATAGGATATCACCTTGTCTTACACCAGTGGTGGTCCTGAACTCTTCTGACTTATGCATCCACATACATAATATCATAATCTTGATTACGCATTTCCCGTACTTCACGTAAATATTTACTTCTCATAGATACTAAGTGCTTCTTCTCGCAGATGACGTTTCTTCCACTAGCGTACTTCCTAAACGTAAAGCCAATGCTTCTAACAATTCTCCATAATGTTGATTTCGACACATCAATGTCGTTGTGTGTTCTCAGCTGAATTTTTAGTTTTCTTAGTGTCAAGTTTCTTTGGAATTAAACATTCTACAAATCTCTCTTCTAATCACATCCCTGTCAAAACTATCTACTACTTCCTTTCTTCCTTGCGTCCTGGTATTGATTGAACTGAAAATTCCATTAGCTTTGAGTAATTGATGAAATGAGCGTTTACTTAAACCCAAAGCGTGAATAGTTCTCTTTTCAGGATTTGAGAGACTCCGATGCAGTTTACCACGCTTAGCTTCTCTGCATAAATATTTATACATCTTCACTGCCATTGTATGCAGTGTAAGAAACTTGACTTTCATACCCATTGTATTACAGGCCTAGAATACCGCAAGATACGCCTAAGCACTGAAATACACAATCAGTAGAACGGTAACTGAACGCACCGGAAGGATCAATGTAATGTTCAAAACAGTGCGATAGTGAGCTGAAACACGGGCAAATCACATAAACTTGCGTTCAAGATGTTAAATCGAAATAGCGCACAAATATGAAGGGGTAAGCCATATCAATACACGGTTGGACTAGGAGGTGGTCGATTTAGTATACTTTAAATAAAGAAAATTTAAAACCATAAGTTTGTTAACGAGGAAAAAAATGTTCCCCTCGGGACATAGCGATCATTAGGTTATATGCAAAGTTGCAACAATTACGATCAAGTGGTTGCAGAGATATTGAATATTAAACAGCGGCAAACATTGTGAAACGCACTATAGCTCTATCACACATACGTTTTAAAAGTGTTACAAAGACAATTCATGAAGCTGGCGTGAAAAACCAATATCATAATCCGATGGTGGTTAAAGTAGTTATAAAACTGAATAATAAAGGAAGCTGGAAAAATGAGGATCCATTAGAAATTTGAGCACTTAACAGAGTCGGGCATAAAACAAAAGTAAAGTAATCAAAACAACAACAACAAAAAAAGAAAAAGAAAAGAAAAAAAAAACTTGAATAGAAGCTAAATGCAAGGAAATATAAGACATCATCAATAACAAATGCAAGAGATATGCATAAAGAAAAAGAATCCACAATTAAAAAAAAAAAAAAACATGTCCTAGCAGGAGGCTGCACCAAAGGACAAGAATAAAGATATATCAGAAAGATGGACACAGCACGTAAAAGAAGAATTCGAGGACCATGCAGGCAATAAACCTGTACCAAATATTAATGAAAGTCCAAGCATGTAAACACCATAAGTCGTTAATATGGGTCGGACACTAACACCAAGAAAACGGAAAGAAACATTAAAAAATATACAGGTATATATAAAAAAACTATGAGAATAAGAGAACAGACGCAAAGTCAAATTTAACATTAAAATAAATGGGAAGGTGTTAGAACACGTCACGCGTTTCTCATATATTCGGTGCATAACAACAGAAGATAGTATATATATATATATACACGCGCACACACACACACACTGTTCATTACTCCACGATGTAGAAATATAGACAACAAACAAGAAAGAGTTGAGGCCCTTGAAATGTGAATATATAGAGCGTAATGGGAAAGAAGAGAAGATGTGAAGAGAATGGGACAATATGGGATGAATAGACACAAATATAGTAATACAGTCATATTTAGACAAGTACATTAGCATTACAAGGTAGTCCTTGATCTGTAATCTCCATATTAGGAGAAGTAGAGACCCCCCCCCCCCCCACCCCTTAAAAATGGAGAAGATAGCTGGGACAGATATTACAGAGATGAAGATGTGGAAAGGTCCTGTGGGGATGGCACGTGACATGTAGACCTGGCACACATTTCTGAAGGCCAAGGCTCCTAGGACAGCTCAGGGGGTACTGAATGAATAGATGTAGAAAAGCGTGGAAGGACGCGAGGAAAGAGAATTAGCCGGTCGGGGGAGGGGGGGAGGAGTATCCCTGGAGACAATAGTAGTCCTTTTCACGGCGTGGTGATTATCAGCGCTGAACTAGACTTCAGGTACTTTAAATAAAAGAAATGTTTGACTGGCAAGAGCGCTCTGATATAACCCAAGGACTTCTTTCTATGGTTGAAAGCTTCGTACCTTGTCACAAGAAGGTAAACTCATGGGGGGCAGACAAGGTAAAAATAGCCCAGAAAGAGAAGACAGAGAGAGAGGGAGGGAGAGAGAGAGAAAGATTTCCGGGAAGGATTAAAGAAAACCGAACTTGGTTTGGGAAAAGCCGGCAGATACAGAAATGGCTAGTCAGACAAGAAAGAACTCAAATAATTGAGTAGATCAAGCACCAAGAAATTTCGAACAGTTAGTGACGAACATACAAAGAGGTTGGGGGGAAGAAGATAGGAGTTATTAATTGAGGAATACTCATAAAATTGAGGAATACTCATAAAATTGAGGAATACTCATAAAATTGAGGAATACTCACAAAATTGAGGAATAAAATTGAGGAATACTCATAAAATTGAGGAATAAAATTGAGGAATACTCACAAAATTGAGGAATACTCATAAAATTGAGGAAGACATAACGACGTGGAGAAAAAAGAAAAAGAGAAGAAGGTTTTGGAGGAATTAACAAATTAAAGGAGGTGATCAAGAAAGAAGAGAAAGTAGGATGAAGAGAAAATAGGATGTTAAGAAAGAAGAAGAATTATATGGATAAAGAATTGGACTCACCATTATCATCCGCTTCACCATCATCTTCGTCATCAACCTCATCGCTGCTGCTGCTGCTGCCACTTTCATCGTCACTGCTGCCAGATGATGAGTCTGAATCGTCGTCACTATTACCATGTTTATTTTCATCATCATTTTTCTCACTACCTTCATTCATATCTATACAATACATAGCACTTTGTATCAAGTCATCATCGTACGTGAAGCTCCGCCCACGAGTGAAATAGGTCACGTCAGAAAAATTATGGAAACCCGAATCGTCACTTTCTGCACCAGAATAGGAGAATAGTTTTGTATCCATGGAAGAAATTTCAACAGATGGGAAACTAGATTTAAAATCCATAAGATCTGAGTCCAAAGCACTCAGTTGCCCACTCAGTAACTCAATGAAATCACTAGGTTGTGGTAGGACAATCACTGCAGAGTTGCTGTCCTGCAAAATAAAAATGAAAAAAACAAACTATAGTCAATTCCGAATACCATATTCCTTGTTATTTGTTTGCCAATTTAGTGATAGTATATATCATTATTCAAACATGTTGATAGTATTGCAAGCCAGTTCTTGTCCTGGGAATCACCAGGGTAAGAGTCAGACAAAAGAATACACGGAGAAGAGAACTGAGACAGACATGAAGGGGATGGAGACGATGTGGAAAGAAATGAACTGACGGCACAGGACAGGAAGAATTGGCATAAGTTTGTTGAAGGCCTATGCTCCTTGGGGTGATGATGATTCATTTACCTTTTTGCTCCTTATGGATCACGGATCCGCCACTGTAGCTGGGCCTCTTGCAGGGAGCCTGCATCAAAGTCTTCTTCTTCTTCTTTGATCCTTAGCCGCCGACCGTCAAAGCAGTCAGTGGCCATCATGCCTGGTGGCATCTTGTAGGGCAACAACAAATTTATTCCACTTTGCTCGGTCGTTGGCCATCTTTCGTACAGTGCCCCAACTCTGGTTCATTCTTTGCATCTCAGCCTCCACAGTCCTCCGCCAAGTTGTTTTTGGTCGGCCTCTCTTTCGTTTTCCTTCAGGGGTCCATAGCATAGCTGTTCTTGTGATGGCATCGGGGGTCTCTTCTGAGGACATGGCCAACCAGCGTCTGCCAGCTATGATGGTGTACATGTCCTCTTGCTTGCTCCGAGTAAGCAGATCTTGGTTGGTGATGGTATTCGGCCAAAAGATTCGGAGAATTTTTCTTAGGCATGTTGTGTGAAAAGAGGACAATTTCGACATTTCCTTCTCTGCAACTCTCCAGCATTCCGCACCATAGAGAAAGACAGAAAGCGCACAGCTCTGATATATAATATCGAGCAGGGGTCAGACTAAAGCAGACACTCTGGTCCTCCAGGTTGGGGGTTTTAGCATAGGGCTGACACCCCTGTCTACGTAAAAAGAAATGAAGTTACGTAAACTGCATCAAAGTATTTATCTGATATTGCCGCCGTGGCTATTGTAGCAATTTATTTTACATGATGAGGATGCCAGACTCCTCCCCCACGCACAACCTTATCTTAGTCGCCTCTTACGAATTGCCTATTATTATTTCTATCAACTCAGAGGTCCCCCAGAAACCACTCGTGGTCCTGCCACTGTATCTGTGACTTGAGAAAGAAGTATTATAAGGGCAGTAACCAAGAGATTATAAGCGATTCAGTCATGGCAGTTCTTAATACGGGTTGTATCCCTTGCAAACATTTATTCTTTAAACATTCAAATTTTTATAAAGCGGTAAATCTTCGATTTAACGGACAAAATTTCCAGCTGATATCTTAAGCACTTTCGCATTTGTCAAACATGTGTGTGTGTCTTCTTCTATTAAGATTTCGTGAGATGTGTTATGCTATTGTAACGTCGTATATAGATAGTATAACGTCGCATCCACAGGGAACAAAAGCAGCAAGTCAGATTATGAGAGTATTTGTGAATTTTCCTTATCCCTATTACTGCGAATGAACGCCTGTAACTTTTTATCTGGCTAGAAAAACAAACAATCATCCCTGTTGCAAACTAGCACAGTACACTCATTAAAAAAAACCCGCTACAATATATTGCATGGTTCGACAAGGGATGTGACTGATATGTACGCGACTCTAAGCAAATAATCTTTTGGTTACTTCCCTTGCAATAGTTATCAGAATGAGTCGGGGTTTTTCATACAATTTACTCTTTTTCGATGTTTCTATTTTAGTTTTACATCACATTCCAATTTTGTGTGTGCTTGACTTCATTTAATAACAATTCGATTTAGCGCATTTTTGTTCTGAACACAGTCTATTAACTCACAAATTCAAACTGAGAATCATCAAGTGATGGCGTAGAAACATGGACAACGAACAAGCAACTGTAAGAAAGAATTGAGGCATTTGAGATGTGGATATGCAGAAAAAAAGGGCATGTCTCATGGAAAGAGAAGGAAACAAATAAAAATGTTCTAGAAAACCTAGCTATGAACAAAGAATTAATGAAGGAGATCAAAATTAAACAGCTAAAATATTTTGGCCATATAAAAAAGACCATAATAGAAGGCAGAGTTGAATGCAAACGTGCAAGAGGAAGAAGACAGAGCTATAAGTGAGAAGATAACATCAAGAGATGGACAGGAAAGAGTCTATCAGAGTGTACTATCAAGACAAGAGACAGAAGACGTTGAAAGCTACTGCAGCCGACCTCGGTTGTGAAGATGGCACCTGATGATGATGAAGATTTGACATAATATCATTCCATCTTAACTTCATTTACCTGTAATTACATTTAAATTTAGCGCAATTTTGTTGACTACGCTGTCTATTGGATGTTTGTGTAGGATAGAAGGATTGAAGTGGTATGACAAGGTCACTAATGTGGAGCGGTGACAAGGTCACTAATGTGGAGCGGTGACAAGGTCACTAATGTGGAGCGGTGACAAGGTCACTAATATGGAGCGGTGACAAGGTCACTAATATGGAGCGGTGACAAGGTCACTAATATGGAGCGGTGACAAGGTCATTAATATGGAGCGGTGACAAGGTCACTAATATGGAGCGGTGACACGGTCACTAATACGGAGCGGTGACAAGGTCACTAATATGGAGTGGTGACACGGTCACTAATATGGAGCGGTGACAAGGTCACTAATATGGAGCGGTGACAAGGTCACTAATATGGAGCGGTGACAAGATCACTAATTTGGAGCGGTGACAAGGTCACTAATGTGGAGCGGTGACAAGGTCACTAATGTGGAGCGGTGACAAGGTCACTAATGTGGAGCTGTGACACGGTCACTAATATGGAGCTGTGACAAGGTCACTACTGTGGAGCGGTGACAAGGTCACTAATATGGAGCGGTGACAAGGTCACTAATTTGGAGCTGTGACAAGGTCACTAATATGGAGCTGTGACAATGTCACTACTGTGGAGCTGTGATAAGTTCACTAATTTGGAGCCGATGACAAGAACCAGACAGGCGCCAGTGGAACAAGAGATGAGAAAAAGTCAGTGGCGATGGATAGGACACACCCCGAGGACACCTGTTGATACAAACATTTATAACACATAAGGAAGGGAAACCCGAGGCCTGTAAACATTTATAACGCATAAGGAAGGGAAACCCGAGGCCTGTAAACATTTATAACACATAAGGAAGGGAAACCCGAGGCCTGTAAACATTTATAACACATAAGGAAGGGAAACCCGAGGCCTGTAAATAGTAAATAAATATTAGACAAACATAAAGGTATGTTTTCTGGCACTCGTAAGAAATAAAGAAGTAGAAAACTAGACAACAGAAAAACAACAGACGGGAGTGGCTTACCCAGGACTCGAACCCAGGACCTTCCGTGCGACAACCCCGCCTAGCTATGCAAGCGAATCACACTATCCTCCCTACCATCTAGGCATCACACCTGTTGATAGCATTACAAGGTAGAACCTGTTCTTGAATCACAAAAGGGACCCAAAGATGCAGCAATAGAGAATGCAGTCAGTGACCCATAGCTTGACTGCTTGCGTCAGGGTCAGTGAACCAGAGCTGACCAGGACCCTACTCCACCTCCAAGTGGTGGTCCTGGAAACAGGCTGCATCACTGCAGTCTGGCTAAGAGAGTGTAGGGATCGAAGAGGGAAGACAAACCCGGTCCCAAAAAATGCCGTACTGAAGTCGGATGTGCCGGCCGAAAGGCGCAGATATCGCAGCTCCGCTGTAAACAGACACAACGCAACCAACGTCCTTTTCAGGACGAACGAGGAAGAAGAAGAAGAATAATCCCAAAAGAGTTAAGAGTGGAAGCGGAAGACAAAATAACACATGGATACCAGAACTGGAGACACACATGACAGGAATGAAGAAGACACGGAAAGAACGTCAGCTGATGGCACGTGACAGGAAGACTTGGCATAAGTCTATTGAAGGATTATGGGAGTTGAAAGTTGATGAATGAATGAGCACTATTTCGTTTGATGGCACGTGACAGGAAGACTTGGCATAAGTCTGTTGAAGGTCTATGGGAGTTCAAAGTTGATGAATGAATGAGCACTATTTCGTTTGATGGCACGTGACAGGAAGACTTGGCATAAGTCTGTTGAAGGTCTATGGGAGTTGAAAGTTGATGAATGAATGAGCACTATTTCGTTTGATGGCCCGTGACAGGAAGACTTGGCATAAGTCTGTTGAAGGTCTATGGGAGTTCAAAGTTGATGAATGAATGAGCACTATTTCGTTTGACGACTGAAATGAAGAGTTCTTCAGTCTTGCATGGCGCCAAACATGGCACGATAAGAATAGCACAGACAGCCGAAGAGAGTAATGAAAGAAACCAGTGTGCACAAGAAGTTAATTACTTATACCAGCACGAGACTGGCAACATCATCATGTAACACAGACTGCCACAGAAACCAACGCTGGAAGAGAGCGTTTGACTTTTGGTGCAGGATTCTCGCAAGGGGACCAACTGCAATGTAAGGAGCGCAAAGGGACATGATAATGATTTTATGTTCATTTTCTTGCGCTTTTTTTATGAAAACTTTTATTAATATTTACTTTAACATACTTCACTGAAGCATTCACCTAATTGTAACGTACAGGATAACTATGAAGAAAATAATCTACAATTAAGCGAATCTCAAATTACGCGTACCCCTGGAACGTAACCTTCGCGTAAATCGCGTTAGAATGGTCCTACTTTTTTTAAAGATGTCATAAACGTACTTACATTCTGTGAAAAATGAACCTCACAGGTCTGAGTGAGGAACGGGTCAGACCTGATGTGAGGGTCAAGGCCGGACTCTGACTCGTCTAGGACGTCCATGGATGCTGCCCCTGACAGCGGTGAAGTGGCGTCACTCGATGACCTTTGGAAGAAAGAGTTGGAAACTATTTGTTGGATGTTGGGATTGCCTAATTTTATTTATTTTTATTAATGAAGGCAGGAGTTATTAACATGTGGGGCAGTACTAGTACTACTAAAATTATAATAGCAGCTGTACTAGTTGTAGTAGTAGTAGTGGTAGTAGTAGTAGCAGCAGCAGCAGTAGTAGTTGTTGTAGCAGCAGCAGTGGCTGAATAAGCAAGCAACCAGCAGCAATAGTTGTAGCAGTAGTAAAGCAGCAGTAGCAGTAGTAGAACAGCAGCAGAGCAGCAGAAGTAGCTGAATCAGTAGCAGTATCAGTAGTAGTAGTAGCAATGGTAGTAAAGCAGCAGCAGTAGCTGCAGTAATTGTAGCTGAATTAGCAGCAGTAGTAGTAGCGGTGGCAGTAGCAGTATTAGTAGCGGTGGCAGTAGCAGTATTAGTAGCAGTTGTAGCGGTAGCAGTATTAGTAGCAGTGGCAGTAGCAGCAGTTGTAGTGGCAGTAGCAGCAGTATTAGTAGCAGTAGTAGCGGTAGCAGTATTAGTAGCAGTGGCAGTAGCCGAGTAGTAGTGGCAGTAGAAACAGTATTAGTAGCAGTAGTAGCGGTAGCAGTATTAGTAGCAGTGGCAGTAGCAGCAGTTGTAGTGGCAGTAGCAGCAGTTGTAGTGGCAGTAGCAGCAGTATTAGTAGCGGTAGTAGCGGTAGTAGCGGTAGCAGTATTAGTAGCAGTGGCAGTAGCAGCAGTTGTAGTGGCAGTAGCAGCAGTATTAGTAGCGGTAGTAGCGGTAGCAGTATTAGTAGCAGTGGCAGTAGCAGCAGTTGTAGTGGCAGTAGCAGCAGTATTAGTAGCAGTAGTAGCGGTAGCAGTATTAGTAGCAGTGGCAGTAGCAGCAGTTGTAGTGGCAGTAGCAGCAGTATTAGTAGCAGTAGTAGCGGTAGCAGTATTAGTAGCAGTGGCAGTAGCAGCAGTTGTAGTAGCAGTAGCAGCAGTTGTAGTAGCGGTAGCTGCAGTAGTAGCAGTACTACAAAACAGAACCATTAATCACACTTTAAAAACTGACACATTTCAACTTTAATTACCAGCATTAAGAACATTGTTACAGTCTATACTGTCACTCACAGATAGACCATTACCAGCTACAATAGTCAAACCACGGTAATAGGGAAAGGATGCCGTTACACGCCCATTGAGGCATATTGACCATCGGCACACTAGGGGTGATGTGGTCAGCATCACGCCGGCCGCCTTAACCTTCCCAGAGTTGCTCTGGTACCCACTTCATGAGGCTGGGTCAACCCCGGAGCCGTTTGCGGTCTAAAAAAATCCCACTCCAACTGGGGATCGAACCATGGACCACCGAGCTATAAAGCCAGTGCACTAACCACTGCGCTACCGCGGCTCCCAAACCGTGGTAGTCGTACTAAAATAAATAACACTTGGTACGCATATGTAGTCTTCACTGACTTTGGAAGTAAAACATCTGATAAAGTAACACGAGGCAAATAACGGTATCAGTGATGGCTGATAAACGTTGATTATCACAACTCATTATTAATTAGTATAAAAGATAAAAGTAGTCTCGTGGCAGTTTTTGTCGTAGGGGAGTGAAGTGTTAGAGACTACTAGGTCCAGCATCGAGAGCTGGGGGTGACCAGTTCTCTTCCTCACTGCATTTTCCTTCCCTAAATCAAGGGCAAAGTCAGGTACCCATTTACAGCTGAGTAGACTGGAACGTGTCGATACCGTGAATCAAAGCCGGCACCTTTACCGCGAGAGACCAACGCTCTAACCACTCTGCCAATCGGACGCTCGTTATTACGTATAGCTACTAAAAATACTATTAACACCAAGCCACAAAGTCTTTTTTATTTGAACATGCCCTCAAGTATAACCGACAACCTTGTGGCTAGGTGGAACGGAGCGCGCCTCGCCAAGACGAAGCAAACCTGTTGTTTAAGAAATAAGCATACCTACAACAAGTTGGATAATCACGCAAAAAGGTGTAATACATTTTTGAAGTAAATATTTGAAAAGCCCAAAAGTTAAAAGATGTAATACATTGCTCCACTAAACAGTAAAAACACGCAACAGTAACATCTGTAAAATATTGCTCCACTAAACAGTAAAACCACGCAACAGTAACATATGTAAGACATTGCTCCACTAAACAGTAAAACCACGCAACAGTAACATATGTAAGACATTGCTCCACTAAACAGTAAAACCACGCAACAGTAACATATGTAAGACATTGCTCCACTAAACAGTAAAACCCCGCAACAAACATATATAATACATCGCTCCACTAAATAGTAAAACCACGCAACAGTAAAATATGTAATACATTGCTCCACTGAACACGTAAAACCACGCAACAGTAACATACGTAATTCATTGCTCCACTAATAATAGTTGATCCACGCAAGAATAACATAATACATTATACAATGTTGTGCTAAAGTACAGACATAAATAAAATTTACAGCCGCGGCAGTAACAGACAGCTGAAGTGGTTTTTCCTTGGAGGTTAACAAGATTTTGAACAACAACTCTCACCAGAAAAGTAACACAGAAGACAGGCAAACGGCGAAACGTTCATAGCCCGAGACGGCGTCGCTGTCGACAAACTTAACCAGGTTTTATTTAACACCACGAAAAGCTCGTAACAATGACAACTCTAACGTTGTGCTTAAGGGGCTGGACTACAGTGAAAACTAACTTTTGTTCTAATAACATTTTCAAACTTTTTATGTGCTCAATAGACAGTGTATGTCCATGAACCAAATTCTACAGTTTTTTTTGTTAAAAAGCATGTGGTTACCATGGTAACCAAAAAAAAATCCGCCATTTTGGATTTTCACAAATTTTCGAGAGCTAAAAACTTATGTTTCTCATTGACCAAACTTTACCAAATTGCACACACATGTTGTGACTGACAATTAAAACAATTTGTCAGGGGATTTTTTTGATAAGTTTAAAATTCTATTTTTAATGATTTTAAAAAAAAATACACTATATTTGTATGAAAAACAATGAAAAAAAAATATTAAAAAATTATATCAAAGCAAATTACCAAAATATCAAAAAAGCCCCTGTCAATTTAAAGGTATATATGCATCCTACATGCATGTAAAATTTTAGATTGATCTATTTGATAGTTTGTAAAGAATAACATTTTTTGTTAATAAAATGTTAGTTTTGAGAAAAATGCATTTTAGTCACCGAGTGACTTGTCTTGTCCAATATACTCCATTCTGGGAGGCTGAATGTGTTTAAAATTGTCCAGCACTATATGCTGCACCTCCTTCAGCTTCCTGCAGCTGCTCCTCTCGCCTTTGTCTTGCCTAATTTTTCTTCTTTCCTTCTACATGGTAACCAAAAAAAAAAAACAACCGCCATATTGTGTTTTTCACCAATTTTCAAGACCAAAAATCTTATGTTTCCCATTGACCAAACTTTATCAAATTGCACCCACATGTTGTGACTGACAATTAAAACAATTTTACTCATGATTATTTTGATAAGTTTAAAATTCTATTTTTAATGATTTTAAAAATAAAAACTATATTTGTATGAAAAAATATTTTTTAAAATATTTTTTTTAAATTTATAAATGAAAATTACCAAAATATCAAAAATGCAGATGTGTTACTTTAAAGATATAAATGTGTACTACTCATGATTATTTTGATAAGTTTAAAATTCTATTTTTAATGATTTAAAAAAAAAATATTTGTGTGAAAAAATATTTTTAAAAATATTTTTTTTTAATTTATAAAAGAAAATTAC
This sequence comes from Oreohelix idahoensis, assembly GCA_024509875.1. Classification (NCBI taxonomy): domain Eukaryota; kingdom Metazoa; phylum Mollusca; class Gastropoda; order Stylommatophora; family Oreohelicidae; genus Oreohelix; species Oreohelix idahoensis. The sequence continues at coordinate 337,150 of JAMPIV010008183.1, read as the reverse complement.
CAAAAGATCAAAAATGCAGATGTGTTACTTTAAAGATATAGATGTGTACTACATGCATGCCAAATTTGAGACTCCTCTGTTAGATAGTTTTAGAGAGAAATCGTGCATTTTCGGCATAAATTTGAAAATCATAGCATGGAGGTAGTGCCGACAATATGCTTTTTGATACATCAAATACATTTTTTATGTTATAAAACCTTGCTCAATCGATTCCTCGATGATTATTTAATAAAATAAGCTCAAAAGTAAAAAATCGATATTTTGTACGTAAAATCCAGTTTTCATTGTAGTGGAGCCCCTTAACGTCCCATGCCTTCTTCTCGTTCAAGTATCACGCCTGGTGGCGGGGGTGATATGTTTCTCCAGGACTTCCTACCTCTAGTAGTTTATGAATACAGGCATAACTCGGAGATATTGCGGGTTCGGTTCCAGACCACCGCAATTAAAGCGAAATCGGGTCACACCCATTTTTTTTGGCTTCGCTATGTCTATAATTTTTTAATAATTATCAGACCTAAAGGTCTTTCGTATTTGGACGTGCGCCCTAACATAACCGACTAGGTTGACCTCGCCAAAACGAGTCAAAATTGTATATTAAAAAAAAAAACACTATGTCTATTAAGTGCGCAACAGAGCTAGGTCTAAAAAAAAAAAATCAATGTACTGTAAAATCAAAAATATTTTATATTGCTAACAAAAATGCTAATCCTCATTATCTGAGCCTTCACCGAATCGTAATCTTTTTGCTGGTGGAGAGCCAAAATCTATCGGAAGAAGAAGGCACGCTCTAATAAATAAACATGAATAATTTGAAGAAAAAAAGCGCAATATCTGCGAAGCGCAATAAAAAGAGGTATGCCTGTATGTTGTTGACCTATTTCCATGCTAAGATGTCAAAACTGTCCAGTATCTATCTTCTCTCTTTGTCACTGCTGAATGTCTGCACATTTTAGAAGAGGCACTAACTAACTACGTAGCGTTTTTCTGTTGTCTAGTGTTCTCACTTCAAAGGTACCTTCGAAACAGTGCCTCACGCTATAACATAAACTGGCATTACTGGCTTTTAGAGCAAAAGCCCTCTCACGGCAAAGGTACCGGGTTCGAAACACGGTGGCATCACGCTCCAGCCTACCCAGCTGTAAACTGGCACATTACTCTGCTCTTAAGTTAGGGAAGGCAAAAGGCAGCGAGGAAAGGAATTGGTCATCCCTTCTACCGAACTTGGGCCTGTTATAGCGAACTGTCAAGTACGTCAGTCACGTACGGCAGGATCTAATAAGAGACTACAAACTAATACTTATTTATTTGGTACTTACAGTACTAGAATCATTTGTACACCATTTTATTTTTCGCTCCCCTGCAGCGACGATTTCTAAAGCAATTTTGTTTTCCATTATCATGTCCCTTTGTGCTCCTTACATTGCAGTTGGTTCCCTTGCGAGAATCCTACACCAAACAGTCACATGCTCCGTCTAGCGTTGGTTTCCGAAGCAGTTTGTGTTACTTATTATCCCCAACAACAGACTCGCATAAGTCTCCTTTTATCACGTGTCTGCGGGAAAAGTAGTCCCTTTATTTCATTGTCTTCTTAGAAATGTCATTGTCTACTCGGGAACTGTACGTACATGTGTGCCACGTGATGTTCGAGTGATATCTAAGAACTATACCAGGGGTCGGTGACCGGTCGATCTTGATGTGCTGGTAGAGGTAAGGCATCATTGGTAGATCTCCAAGTGACGTAGAAGGGGAAAAATAAAGAATTATTAACATAGGTAAATTTCGGACCAGACCTGTCTCATAAGCACCTAAAAGCATGGTGTTAAAATACCATTTGTACAACGACTTCATAATCGGACACAGACATGCGGACATGTGGGGAGGACAAACAAACAGTAGAACATGTCCTCTAAAACTGTCAGCTCCACGAGAGGAGTAGGGTGACAGCGTAGCTTTCTCCAACCCAGTTAAGGGAAAAACTGTCAGGTGACGATAGATGCCTGAGACGGCCCGCCAACTTTAAAAGAGAGATAAATGTGGTTATCTGAGAGCGAACGACAGAGAAGACAGAAGGTTTAAAGATACTTTCACCGTATTCCCAAGTCAAAACCCACAAGTTAGCTGACAAAATTCCTTTTGTCCTGAACTGTTTCAGAAAGAAAGCGATCTTTTCTTTGAATTGAAGTTAACATTCGGTAAAATAGTTAGTTTTAATTTTCCACAGCTTTGGGATTGCAGGAAATATATCATGCGGCAGAGACAAAAGTTACACATAGGCTGAGCTTTTTCCAAAGTCAATTTAATCTTAAACCTGAAAACATCAGGGCTGTGGAGTCGGTAGTTATTTTAGTGGAGTCGGTAAAAAATGCCCGGACTTCGAATTTTATACCATACTATAGTGCGTTTCAAAAAGGTCGGTCGACGATTGACTTCAAATATCTCCATATTCCTTGCACTGATAAACATGATTTTTTGCATGTAGTCTTATATTTTCAATGTCCCAAAGGTTTTATAAAATTAAATGTTGTAGGTAGTGTGCTTTTCTTGCAACGGCTAATTCCTTTGATCTTTTTTAACGAAGTAATTATTTTGTTCTGGAAGAAAATAATTTACCGTAAATGAAGGAAGTTGCGTATTTTCGGCATAGGCGTCTATACAATTCGAATGTTAGAGGGGTTTGTTAACTGATTACTACGTGAGGTCCTTTTTTATTTCTTCGAAATATTTGAGAGAAAAATAACGCCTATTCGTTGTAAATGTTACTTTTTATACTAAAAAGTGAATGGATGCATGAAGAGGTGAAAATACTGTGTATGCTAAAAATAGTAGTGAAATCGCGGAGATAAAAAGGAAATGAATTGGTTTACATATACACATAGATGGAGGAGAAAACATATATAACATATAAGGTATTTACACACTTATTCCGAGTCAGACGAGTCTAACATATTGCTGACTATTCTCGGCTGAACGAACGACAGTCCATCTTTTTTCCAATAGACATTTTCCTCTTTTAAGACATGGTCTTCACATTTACACCAATAATCTTTGTCTATCTGCGAGAGGGCGGCATATGCTAGTTCTTTCATATTGCATAGTTTGAAAGTTTTATTTTCAGCTGCCACCTGTCCTTTAACTTTTGCCCAAACGAGTTCAATTTGGTTTAAATGTGAATGATAAGGTGGCAGTCTCAAACACGTATGACCATGATGTTGAATCAACTTGTCTATATGGAAGATCTTGGTCTTTTGTGATTTCTTAAAAAGGGACAGTAATTCAGGTTTCAGAAACCCCTCGTTAAATGGAATGTCTTCTTTTTTGAGCCAAATCTGTATAGCATCTTTTGTACTCGAAGATGTCGTGATTTTGTCTTCTTCTGCCACAGCGTTGTGGTATGATGCGTTGTCCATTATCAGACAGGATGGTCTGTCTAGGGACGGAAGAAGAGTATTTTCAATCCACTCTTTAAATATATTACCGTTCATCTCGGTATGATAGTCCCGGCTGTCCGTATAATTGGAAGTGAAAATAAGTTCAGCATTTTTCACTAGCCCATTATGTCTGCTGCCTGCATGTGTCATTATCAGACGTTGTCCTTTTCCACTGGGTACACATCTTTTAATCGTTCCATCTGATAACTGCCATTCCTTTTCACTTGTGTGGTGAGCATTGATCCAAGTTTCATCCAAATACAAAATATCTTAATCTTTATTACGCATTTCCCGTACTTCACGTAAATATTTACTTTTCATAGATACTAAGTGCGGCTTCTCGCAGATGACGTTTCTTCCACTAGCGTACTTCCTAAACGTAAAGCCAATGCTTCTAACATTTCTCCATAATGTTGATTTCGACACATCAATGTCATTGTGTGTTCTCAGCCGAATTTTCAGTTTTCTTAGTGTCACAGTTTCTTTGGAATTAAACATTCTACAAATCTCTCTTCTAATCACAACTATCTACTACTTCCTTTCTTCCTTGCGTCCTGGTATTGATTGAACTGAGAATTCCATTAGCTTTGAGTAATTGATAAAATGAGCGTTTACTTAAACCCAAAGCGTGAATAGTTCTCTTTTCAGGATTTGAGAGACTCCGATACAGTTTACCACGCTTAGCTTCTCTGCAGAAATATTTATACATCTTCACTGCCATTGTATGCAGTGTAAGGAACACCCATTTTATTACAGACCTAGAATACCGCAAGATACGCCTATGCACTGTAATACACAATCAGTAGAACGGTAACTGAACACACCGGAAGGATCAATGTAAGGTGCAAAAGAGTGCGGTAGTGAGCTGATACACCGGGAAAATCATTTGAAATGCGTTCAAGACGTTAAATCGAAATAGTTCACAAATATGAAGGGGTAAGCCCTCTCAATACATGGTTGGACTAGGAGGTGGTCGATTTTGTATACTTTAAATAAAGAAAATTTAAAACCATAAGTTTGTTAACGAGGAAAAAAATGTCCCCCTTGGGACATAGCGATCATTAGGTCATATGCAAAGTTGCAACAATTACGATCAAGTGGTTGCAGAGATATTGAATATTAAACAGCGACAAACATTGTGAAACGCACTATAGTAAAATACTGTAGTCATGGTCAGAGTCGGACTTCTAAAATTTCAAGAGTCGCAGCATTTTTTGGCCGACTCCACAACCATGGACAACAGACCTGATTTGATCAAGTTACATTTTTGGAGAGCTTAGTGATCCTAACGTAGATACTGATAATTCCTGGGCTGCTTGCCGCTGAACTATGCCTCACAAAAATCAATAATCCTATCATCAATTTTACCAATAATCAGCATCAGTTAAGAAAAGACTATTTTGATTACAAAGAACAAACAAACATACCAACGAGGCCAACCATTACTGATAACACAGCTGACATGAAAGATATAAAAAAAATTCAGCGTCACAATTACTTACTTACTTACTTACTTGGTCGTTCCCCTTCTACCGTGAGGTGTAGAGGTTTGGAAGAGAGAGCGCCAGACTATCCTATCGGCTGTCTTCCTCCTGGCCTGATTCCATTCTAGTCCTCGGCCCTTCAAAGATTGTCTAATGTTGTCCTCCCAGCGGACTCTGGGTCGTCCTGGAGGTCTGGATCCCTGGCTCTTAGTTTCCTATGCTTGTCGTGGTAGCCGATCTTCTCCCATTCTGCAGACATGGCTAAACCATCTTAGTTGGGGCTGTTGTACTTGGGTCTGCAGGGGGTGGGATTTTAGGCCTTGACGTATCGTCTGGTTGCGGACCATGTCTCTTCTTGTTACTTCAACCACCTTCTCAGCTACCTCATTTCTGAGGTTTGGATCTGACTTTTGTGGGTTGTAGACATTGCCCATGACTCGCATCCATGCTTCAAGACTGGGACATAGGTGGAGCGGTATACAGCCATCTTCGTTTTCTTACCAACTTCTCTCTTGCTGAGGAATCCTCGATTTATAGCCTGAAAAAGTCTCCCAGCTGCTGCTTTTCGAGTGGCCAACTCTTCTTTGATGCCTCCCTTTCGGTCTATAACAGCTCCGAGGTATTGAAAGTGATCGACCTGCTCCAGGACCTGTTCTCCCAGCTTAATCTGATATCTTCTTTCCTCTCGTGATATCATCATGGTTATTGTTTTAGAGCTGCTTATGACCACCCCTCTCTTCTCCAGCTCTTCCATCCCCACTTGCAGGTTGGATCGGAGATGTGCCTCTGATTTAGCAATCAGGACAACATCATCAGCAAATGCCAGCTCTGAAATACAGACCTGTCTCATCTTCCAGTACCCCACTGAATACTTTCGTGTTCTCTCCTTACAAGCCTTGATGACATCGTCCATGAGGAGTATTAAAAGATCTGCGTCACAATTGTGGCCCCGAAACTAATAGACCTAGCATCACCTTGAAAAATCCCTAGCACCGGTTGTGATTGTATCTTCCCACTTCTAACGCTTCCTTTCCCCTGTACGTTTGTTTTCAGCGTGACCTTCCATTATGGTTTTCAATCAGGTTTATTGATTTATAAAAGTCGAAATGTGAATCTTCAATTTCAAAACTTGCGTCAGGGTCAGCAAACCAGAGCTGACCAACACCCTACTCCACCTCCAAGTGGTGGTCCTGGAAACAGGCTGCATCATTGCAGTCTGGCTGAGTGAGTAGGGATCGAAGTGGGAAGGCAAACCCGGTCCTAAAAAATGCCGTGCCGAAGTCGGATGTGTCGGACCGAAAGGCGCAGATATCGCAGCTTTGCTGTAAACGGTGACACAACGTAACCAACGTCCTTTTCAGGACGAACGCAGAAGAAGAAGAAGAATTTTTTTTCTTTTTTCCGTACGCCCGTTAATACTCGAGGCGAAATCTCAGGTTATTATTAATGTCTAACCTGACATTGATTTTACGTGAGTATCCCTTTTTACTTGTACAGAGACAGGTGTCCCTCGCCATTCAGGCAGATACTCGCCGATTTCGGAGGTACCCATTACAGCTGGGTCGGCTCAGGAGCCGCCAGTCCCTGGTCGACGACACTCCTTCAAATGTCCTCGCCAGGTCTCGAGTTAATCTAGTCCAAGTCCCGGTCGACGAAAAATCCTCAAATGCCGTCACCCGGGTTTGATCCTGGATCACCCGGTCGCCAGAGCGGTGTGATAACCACTACGCTAGGTTCCCAGAAGAAGAATTTCAAAACATCAGTTCAATGACTTTCCCATCTATTTTATTCACCCACCCAACAGTAAATAGAAACGTGAAATGCGATATCCGGACTCGCAAAATGAAAAAATGAAATGGAAAAAAAACCTTTTCTCATACAAAACACTCAGAACACACGCAGACAAAGAAAAACAGAGAGCATAAAATGACCACAGTCGAAACAATAACAAATAATCTGACTTTAAAATGCAGACTGCAAATCAGCAAACAAATTAGAACACAACAAAAGCATTTCGCGGCAATTGTATAACCTGTCAATATCGACACACACGCTAAAACACCAAAAATATACGCTTACAAACCATACTTTCACAATGCATCCTTTAAATGAAAGCCACGCTGGAGAAACTGGAGCTCGGGGTTTCAAGTCAACACGTTTCGGAATGACAGAAAAGCCACAGGAAAATCTTAGATCTACAGTGTAGATAATACCAAGGAGTCTTCAACTTGTTATTGGCTGCTAAAGAGTGAGAAGCTCAGCAGTCCTAGTTAAACAACAACAACAACAACAACAATGCATAAGTGACTTGAAGGCACAACGTGCAAGGGGAAGACAACGCTATAAATGGGAAGATAACATCAAGAGATGGACAGGAAAGAGTCTATCAGAGTGTACCATCAAGACAAGAGACAGAAGACGTCGGAGATCCATTGCAGCAGACCATTGATGTAAAGATGGCACCTGATGATGACGTGAAAGGGTTTAAAAGAAAAATACAAAGTTTATGCTCTAACCTGTTAGACAACAAAACCTGTAAAGGTATCACATCTACGGAATCTCACCTTATTTTTTTGTTTTCGTTGAGGCGTTTGCCTTCTTATGGCAAGGAACACTGCTTTCAACCTATACCGAAGTCCGTCGATTAAATCAGATAACAGCTATCATTACAAAAATAAGTGAACTCTTGTCAACTCAAGTGCAGTGTTGATAAACACTAAGCCCGGACAATGGATGATAGTCTCTATCAGCCGGCATGATGGAGTCCTGACAAGAGATTTGATAGTTTTTATCTCCTACCACGAGAAAGTCCTCTTAAGGGCTGGTCTTGAAAAAGACTGCTAACGAAAACATTCTCAGCAAAATAGAACTTATCACCTTTCTACTCCCAGTGGAGCGCAGGCCAACAAACTTATACCAAGTCTTGCTGTCACGTGCCATCAACGCAATGTCTTTCCATTTCTTCTTCATCCCCTTTATGTCTGAATCTAGCTCTCTGTTCCGTGTGTTCTTTATTCATCCTCTACCTCTCTAACCCTGGGGGCTCCAGAACATGGATTGTTTGGTAATGCTATCAACATGTTTTCTCAGTGTGTGTCCTATCCATCTCTAGTGCGTTCTCATCTCTTGTTCCATGGGCGCTTGTCTAGTTCTTATCATCAGTTCCACATTAGTGATCTTGTCATACCACTTCAATCCTTCTCTTCTACCCAAGCGTCCATTTATGAAAGTCTGTAGCTTTTTGGTTGTTTTTGTTGTTCTCCTTGTTTCAGGGGTGGCCTGACTTTACATTTGATAGCTGCAGACTTTCATAAATAGATGTTTGCTTAGAATAGAAGGATTGAAGTGGTGTCACAAGATCACTAATGTGGAACTGATGACAAGATCACTAATGTGGAACTGATGACAAGATCACTAATGTGGAACTGATGACAAGATCACTAATGTGGAACTGATGACAAGATCACTAATGTGGGACTGATGACAAGATCACTAATGTGGAACTGATGACAGGATCACCAATGTGGAACTGATGACAAGATCACTAATGTGGAACTGATGACAAGATCACTAATGTGGAACTAATGACAAGATCACTAATGTGGAACTGATGACAAGATCACTAATGTGGAACTAATGACAAGATCACTAATGTGGAACTGATGACAAGATCACTAATGTGGAACTGATGACAAGATCACTAATGTGGAACTGATGACAAGATCAATAATGTGGAACTGATGACAAGATCACTAATGTGGAACTGATGACAAGATCACTAATGTGGAACTGATGACAAGATCACTAATGTGGAACTAATGACAAGATCACTAATGTGGAACTGATGACAAGATCACTAATGTGGAACTGATGACAAGATCACTAATGTGGAACTAATGACAAGATCACTAATGTGGAACTGATGACAAGATCAAAAATTGGAACTAATGACAAGATCACTAATGTGGAACTAATGACAAGATCACTCATGTGGAACCAATGACAAGATCACTCATGTGGAACTAATGACAAGATCACTAATGTGGAACTGATGACAAGAACCAGACAAGCGCCACTGGAACAAGCTATTAGAAGAAGACGATGGAGATGGATAGGACACACATTGAGAAAACCTGTTAATAGCATTACCAGATAATCCCTGTTCTGGAATCTCACAGGGTAATAGACGTAGAGAAGACATGGAGAAGAGAACTGGAGACAGACATGAAGGTGATGAAGAAGACAAAGAAAGACTTTGCATTGATCGCACGTGACAGCGAGACTTGGTATACGTTTGTTGATGACACGTGACAGCGAGACTTGGTATACGTTTGTTGATGGCACGTGACAGCGAGACTTGGTATACGTTTGTTGATGGCACGTGACAGCAAAACTTGGTATACGTTTGTTGATGGCATGTGACAGCGAGACTTGGTATACGTTTGTTGATGGCACGTGACAGCAAGACTTGGTATACGTTTGTTGATGGCACGTGACAGCGAGATTGAGAAAACCTTTTTGATGGCATTACAGCAGACTAATCCCTGTTCTGATAGAATCTGACAGCAGGGTATAAGTTTGTTGATGACGTAGAGAAGACATGGAGAAGAGAACTGGAGACAGACATGAAGGTGATGAAGAAGACATAGAAAGACTTCGTATTGATCGCACGTGACAGCGAGACTTGGTATACGTTTGTTGATGGCACGTGACAGCGAGACTTGGTATACGTTTGTTGATGGCACGTGACAGCAAGACTTGGTATACGTTTGTTGATGGCACGTGACAGCGAGACTTGGTATACGTTTGTTGATGGCACGTGACAGCAAGACTTGGTATACGTTTGTTGATGGCACGTGACAGCGAGACTTGGTATACGTTTGTTGATGGCACGTGACAGCAAAACTTGGTATACGTTTGTTGATGGCACGTGACAACGAGACTTGGTATACGTTTGTTGATGGCACGTGACAGCAAGACTTGGTATACGTTTGTTGATGGTAAGTGACAGCAAGACTTGGTATACGTTTGTTGATGACACGTGACAGCGAGACTTGGTACACGTTTGTTGATGGCACGTGACAACAAGACTTGGTATACGTTTGTTGATGGCACGTGACAGCAAGACTTGGTATACGTTTGTTGATGGCACGTGACAGCGAGACTTGGTATACGTTTGTTGATGGCACGTGACAGCGAGACTTGGTATACGTTTGTTGATGGCACGTGACAGCAAGACTTGGTATACGTTTGTTGATGGCACGTGACAGCAAGACTTGGTATACGTTTGTTGATGGCACGTGACAGCGAAACTTGGTATACGCTCCTTTGGGAGTAGAAAGGAGAAAGAAGAAGAAAAATAGTGCCGTGGTTAAGAAAAGAATGTTGAGAACATAACGGCAAGCTAAAAAGAGCAGGGAGGATGTTCTGAAAGATGCCACAGCGCAAAGAAAGATGCTAGAGCGCAAAGAAAGATGACAGAGCGCAAAGAAATATGACAGAGCGCAAAGAAAGATGCCAGAGCGCAAAGAAAGATTACCACTCATAATAAAAGGAAGCTACTCATATTAGAAGGAAGCATATTCGTTTTCTATGAGCACATGAAAAGGAACACGCTGGAGTATATTGTGAGTGATAAGAAAGACTGAAGGAACAAGAAACAGAGCATGTCAAAGACAGACGATAATGGACAGTTTAACATCGTGGCATGGCAAGAAGTCACCAACAAAGATGATAAACAGCACTGGGACTGGGGTTGTGGAGAGGCATGTTCACCTACGAACGCTGGCATGGCACTTGAAGAAAAAGATGAATGACAAATGACGAGGAGATTTTGGCTACTGAAATATTAAATAGTTTACCGTAAAGGAGGAATATCCTTTTTCCGGTGCACGCTGACTTAGAAGATACTCGAGAACCAACACTTCAGATTACCGAGACACACCGTCGAGTGCTTCTTTGAATTTAGAGCAGAAATGAACACACGCAACGGCACAATGAGTGAAACACATAATGCAGTGAACTTGTGATTTTGAGTCCACGATACAAATCAGCCTCGGCCAGTGGGTTTTCAACCAGTCTATGTTGTTAACACAAGGGATAATATGCAGATAGTTTACACTATGTCTCAAAACACCATATAAAGATTACATGAGTTACGCACTTTATGTGTTTCTGCATAGTGCGGAATAAATTATAGAGCAGTAATGTTACTATCAGTGCCAGGAAAAGTATTAAACAGAATCATCCTCGAGAGATTGTCCATGGACAAGCAACTGAGAGATGAAAAAGCAGATTTTCGACAAAACAGATCCTGTACAGACTAGATAGCCACATTGAGAATAATAGTTGAACAAAGTCTGGAATGGAATTCACCGCTTTACATCGGATTCGTGGACTAGGAAAAGACATTTGACAGTGTAGACAGAGAATCACTTTGGAAATTGATGAGGCATTATGGAGTTCCCATGAAGATCATTAACTTAATAAGGAAGACCTATAAAGACATGAATGCAGAGTTCTTCATGAAGGACAACTTACAGAACCGTTTAGGATTAGAACGGGAGTGAGACAGGGATGCCTCTTGTCTCCATTTCTTTTCTTACTAGCAATAGATTGGGTAATGAAAACATCGACATCACACAACAGAAATGGAATCCAGTGGAATCTGACTAAACAGCTTGATGATCTGGATTTTGCAGATGACTTGGCTCTTCTGTCCCATAACCATAATCAGATGCAAGAGAAAATGAAAATTCTCGATGAGAGTTCACAACAAGTGGGCCTGAAAATACACAGGGAAAAGACAAAGATTATGAGAATAAATGCAAGAAATGATAACAAGGTTGAAACTTGAAGAAACACCACTAAAGGATGTAGAATCGTACACATATCTTGGCAGTAATATAAACAGAGTTGGAGGGACAGACAATGATATCAAAATAAGAATACAAAAAGCAAGAGGAGCTTTTATTGCATTGGGAAACATATGGAGAACAAGAGAAATCAAGTCCAACACGAAAATAAGAATCTTCAACTCAAATGTCAAGTCAGTCCTATTGTATGGCTCTGAGATATCATCATCTCAACCCGTAATCCGTCATGGGTCGTAGGGGTGCCATGGTGGAAGTATCAGCAGACAGGGTCCTCCACTGCTCTCTATCCTCAGCAATGCGTACAAGTGTGGAAAAACCGTGCCCTGCCCATTCTTTCATGTTATCAGCCCAGGATTTTCTTTGCCTCCCTCTTCTCCGTTTACCTTCGACTGTTCCCTGGAGGATCGTTTTCGAAAAGGAGTCATGACGAGTTCCATGCCCAAACCAGGCAAGCTTTCGACGTTTCACTACTGACAAAAGTGGTTCTTGGTGGCCTGCATACGTGTTTATTTTCTCTCTAACATAGACATTTGTTTTGTGCTCTTTACAGCAAATGCGCAAAATTTTTCTACAACATTTATACTCGAAAGTCTGAATCCTTCGCTCCGTATCTGCAGTGTGTCCAGCCCTCACACCCATACAAGAGAATAGATAATACAAGTGATTTGTATAATTTGATCTTCACAGGAAAACTGATGTTATTTTTCCAGATCACATTCTGCCTTGTCATGGCAGCTGAGGCCATCTCAAGTCTTGTCTTGATTTCTTTACTTGATCTTCCATCACTACTTATAGTGGACCCCAGATATTTAAAGGTGTTAACTTCCTCTAACGTTTGCCCATTTAACGTAATGTTGGTCGGAACACGTTTCTTATGGCTGTTCGCCAATATCTTGCTTTTTTCTATATTAATTTCCAGCCTATACGTTCTTGTTACTTTCTCCAGTCTAGAGGTAAGGTCTTGAAGTTCTGATTCTGTTCCAGCTACAAGATCGATACCATCAGAAAAACGTAGACTGCAAAGAGGTCGGTCTCCAATCGATATGGTTGTTTTATAATCTTAGAGAGCCTCCTGCATAATATGTTCTAGATATATATTAAAGAGCACCGGGGACAGGATACATCCCTGACGAACTCTGTCGTACAGAAAGGTTGTGAGTTATTTTTGTCCCGTCTGAGTAGAGTGGATGGTGATAGATACGTGAGAAAAAAGGTGGGAGAAATAGATTTCACGGGTGATAGCTTAAGGAGAAGATATGTCTATGGAATGAGTAAGTTTCTCTATTCCAGCCTATCTATACGACTATAAGTTAGTACAAGACAACCTAGCCCTCCTCATACATATAAATATAAGTTTAACTACACACACACACACAGCTATGTGACAACAAGACACACAAACGTGAAAAACTACGGTTAATTGGGTATGGGTCTGACCAACACACAAAGTTAAGTTTCTTTTGTTGTTTATTATCATTTAAACTTGACAACATCAAATATCTAAAGAAAGATCAAATAAAATCAGATTTACATACATATGAAATAGCAGAATAAATGTGCCCTCCCCTTCTGGAGAAAAGAACCCAAAAAGTTAATAACCCAAAGGTCGAAGGTTTGCACTATGGTACAGAGTAGACAGTAAAGTAAACAAGTTCCTACTATAGGCTACCCAGTAAAGTTAACAAGTTTAAGCAAATCCAATTTTGGTAAAGTCCATGTAACAAAGAAAAATATTCACTCTCTCTTTCATGCAGTTGCCACTCAATCACTCTTACCTACTCTTGGTGATATCCCTTGGAACTACAATTTTTCCTGACTATATAAAATGTCAGGTTTATTTCCCAAATTGACCCCAGTCCATCCTCGTGAGGTGAACGCCGAATCTGGTGTGGGTTTTTCCTGGATGAACAAAATGTTACCGCCAATAGTTGATGTAGAAACGTGATCTTGGGGTTCACAGTTAAAAGAGGAAAATACTTCCAGTATTGGGAAACATCTGGCTGCTAAAAAAAATGTTACAATTGATAAATGATGATAATCCTATCGGCTGGCTCTATGGTAGAGTGCCGATTCTGAAACAGCGTAAATTCTGGATGCTACGCTTGAATACGACTGTCAGAAGTCGGGAATAAATGTTATTTTTTCACACCCCAGAGGGCTGATAAAATTGAAAAATATTGCTGGGTTTGGTAAGTCCAGTTAAAATGTTTCTCATGTATCGTTGGCAAATACTTGCTCACCAATGAAATTGGTGACGCACAAGCCAATAAAGGAGACAACATTAACCAATCAGTAAAAGAAAAAAAACCGCTGGCCGCCCTTGATCAGGTCTGCTAGGAATATATGAAACATTTATGGAAAAATGCTGCTATTCTATATAGCTACTTATATGCACACAGACGGGGACAAAACGATCTCTTATCCACTCCGTCAGTTCTGATTAAATTTAAAAGGCACACGGTGTCTTTAGATTACCTTATCGCCCGTCGCTAGCGCTGAGTTTTCAGTTCGGATGGAGTTATGCAACTCTCCCCGCCCCTTGCTCGCGCTTAACGAACAGCGTACAATGTCAATTATCACAAACTACCGCCGGTCGTTAAGTAGCAATTACTTTGGTCGGCGTCTGATAGTTTAGTCGTATGATATTAAATAATAGGCACTTATAATAAATACGCACAATCAAATAAAACGTGAATTCTTTTCTGTCACTATCAGTCGCGCACTAGCATTTAAACCAGCCAGCTAACCGTCTCTTCTTGTGTGAGAAAGCATGTGGTGAAAATTAACATTATAACTGAACATCTGGTATGAAATAGCTACGCGTTATTTTTTTTCACTAGTTTTAACGCTAGAAAATCAAAGTGAATTATAATAGTAAAAGCTAACACTTTTAATTGGTAAAAGCTAACTCTTTTAAACACGTAAACACTAATTTCTATTACCAGAAAATCAGAATGAAAATCCCGACGAATGCTATTAACACATTTTCCACAATGGTTCTAGAACTACGTTTAGACTATCCAAAAATTCTGAGTGACAACTGATAGCAGGTTTAAGAAAACAAAGTTTATATATCATTATTTTTCTCTGATCTATAGATGATGTTACTTTTCGCACTATTGTGTGAGTAATGGAGAATCAGAGCAGAGTTCCCAGATAAAGGCTTATGATCGGTCTTCCGTAGGGCGTTGCTAAACGACATCAGAAGAATTCTTACGTCTAACGGGTCTTCTCTGTACGAATGCCCGCTTCCGAAGATCAAAGAGCCCAGGGGTTTCTGACTTTTTCTGAGTACGAACTTCAAAAGATTATGTGTTATTCACGTGCGGTCTGTCAGGTATCGTATGATTGATTGATAAGCTCGCGTGATGAGAAGAGGTAAACAAATCTGATTCGCTACCTGTTATGACGGGCAGATCACGAAAGTTTGTAAACACTTCGTTTGCTTATGTTCAAAGAAAAGAGGCGTGACGAAAAAGTGAGTAGACACAGGCTGTAAATGCATGGTTTTGCTAGCAAATCTTAGAACGCTACGAGGTCACAAATGACTGTCAGATTACTGAGGCTCTTTTTCCATTATACGTCACAAACTCCTAGAGTTGTTTTGAAAAATTCTCCAATGTCATTGCTTGCAAAAACAGCACTGCTTGCGTCCTTGTATAGTGCTTCAATGATATCTATGATGTTGGTATCAAAATTGAATTTTCTCAGTATTTGCCATAAGCCTTCATGCCTGACTCGATCGAAGTCTTTTGTGAAATCGATGAAGTTATGGTATAAATCGCGTTGATGCTGGAGATGTTTTTCGGTCAGTAATCTAATATTGAAGATTTGTTCTGAGGTACTTCTTTTTGGTCTAAAGCCAGCCTGTTCCTTGGACAAGATTTCTTCTGATTTGTGTTTTATTCTGTTCAAAAGTATCCTTAACATCACTTTACTTGGATGACTAATAAGGCTAATGGTTCTGTAATTCTTGCACAGTTTTAGATTTCCTTTCTTTGGAAGCGGTATTACTAATGACTGCGTCCACTCTTTTGGCCATTTTTTTGTACTCCGTATCTTCTGGCAAATTGTTGTTATGATTTTTATTATATCTGGTCCTCCATATTTCAAGAGCTCTGCTGGGATATTATCTACACTGGTGACTTCCCTCCTTTCATCGAACATATAGCCTCTTCCACTTCTTCCCGTAATATTGCTGCATTTCCGAGTTCCCTGTTATCACACTTAATGTTGTTTAATGTGCTCTGAGACCTGGACAGCAACAAAAACAACAACCAAAAAGCTACAGACTTTTATAAACGGGTGCTTGCGTAGAATAGAAGGGCTGAAATGGTATGACACTGTCACAAATGTGGAATTGATGACAAGAACCAGACAAGTGCCAGTGGAACAAGAGTTGAGAAGACGTCGCTGGCGATGGATAGGACACACATTGAGACCTGTTGATAGCATTACAAGGCAGTCCTTGTTCTGGAATCCACAGGGAAAGAGAGGCAGAGGTAGACCAAAAAACACATGGAGAAGAGAACTGGATACAGAGGTGAAAATGATGAGGAAAACACGGAAAGAACTTGAGCGGATGGCACAGAACAGGAGGACTTGGCATGTGTTTGTTGAAGGCCTATGCTCCTCGGGTAGCTAAAGGGTATTGATTGATTGATGGTGCGGAATGCTGCAGAGTAACAGAAAATGAAATGTCCAAATCGTTCCCTTTCCACACAACCTGCCTATTGGACAGTCTCCGAATGTTTTAGCCGATTACGATTACCAACCCCAAGAACTGCTTACTCGGGGCAATCAAGAAGATATGCACACCATTATAACTGGCAGACGCTGGAATTGGGTTGTATATGTCATCAGAAGAGGATCCCGAAACATCCTAAGTACTGCTATGCTATGGACCCCAGAAGGAAGGCGAAAGAGAGGATGACTAAAAACAACTCAGCGAAGAGCTGTGTGGAGACCAAGATGGGAAAGTATGAACCAAAGTTGGGGCTCCGCACCAATAATGTCCACCGACCGAGCAAATTGGAGCAATTTGTTGCCATCCTACAAAACGCCACTAGTTGTAACGGCTAGTGACAGTTTTGCCAGTCAGCAATTAAAGATTTAAGAAGACAGAGTATATCTGAAAGTTATGATGTATACAGGGCGTTTATAAAGTCCTTGTGCAACTTTTTAAAAAATCAATTCTGATGTTGACCTCTTTCCATGCCACGATGCCAAACTGTCCAGTATTTGCTCTCTTTGTCTTCCCCTATCTTTTTTTCCTTCAATCTTACCTGTTGTTACGATATATTCCAGCTTTCCTCTTCTCATAACATGCCCACAAAAAATGGATTGCTTCTAACTTGTGAAATATGTTTCCTTTGCGTATTGGCCTCTTTCAGGACATCCTCATAACTCTTTCTGGCTGTCCAAGGTATTTTTAACATTCTTCTGTAAAACCACATCTCTGTGGTCTCTAGTGCCTTCTCTACTTGTTTACTAATTGTTCATGACTCACTTCCATATGTCAGGATTGGTTCTATACAACACTGAAGAACTCTCTTTCTTACTTCCCATGACAAAGAATTGTTGCATAAAATATTCATTTTATAGAGACATGCATTAATGCGCTTGCGATGTTTAATTTTTGTAACGGTTGTGAAAAAAAAAAAACGAGGTCATTAACGAAACAAATATAATTAACAAGAAGGCGTGGCATTATGAGCGTGGGAGTGGGCTAGATTAGAGATTTAAAATGTCCTCCCTAGACGTCACTAGCCATATAGCATAATTAATTAGATACTACACTTACACAGGGATGGTACAGACATGTCATAAATAGGCGATGGTTAATCTTTGATGTTGATACGCGAAACAAAAGGCGATTTAACAAGAATCATCAGGAAAAAGAATTAAAACAGAATTCTGCCCACGACTACATATTATGAACTACGGTGGTTTGGCCATCTCATGAGAATGAAGCCCGGATAAATTACCACTACGAGCCTGCAACTGTAGAAGACCAAGCACGTAGAAGACCAAGCACGTAGAAGACCAAGCACGTAGAAGACCAAGCTCGTAGAAGACCAAGCACGTAGAAGACCAAGCACGTAGTCATCAGTTCTATGAATGGTCTTGTCTTACTACTTCAAAGCTTATGTACTAGAGGTGGGCAAATCGACACACTCCGCTGTTTCGAGACAGTCGGTTCAGTGATTTGAGACCTCAAGACGCAGCAATAGAGACCGCAGTCAGCGACTCATAGCTTGACTGCCTGCGTCAGGACCAGCGAACCAGAGCTGGTCAAGACCGCACTTCACCTCCACGTGGTGGTCCTGGAAACAGTCTGCAGCTGTGCAGTCTGGCTGAGCGAGTGTTAATCGAAATGGGAAGGCAAACCCGGTCCTAAAAAATGCCGTGCAGAAGTCGGATGTGTCGACCGAAAGGTGCAGATATCACAGCTTAGGCGTAAACAGACACAACGCAACCACCGTCTTTTTCATGACGAACGAGGAAGAACGAGGAAGAAGAAGGTTCAGTGATTTAAACTGTGTCGAAACAGTGTGTCGACACAACGACACTATTGCCCGTATCGGGGAGAAAGAAGTCTCTAATAGACAGTATACATTACTATACATGAATTGTTTTTACTTGCGCGCTACTGTCGTGTGTGAAAATCTATGGCATTTCGTGTGACCACAATTCAATATTTTTACACAAGTCTTCATTATGATGAAATAAAACTGAGATATGATGATAGCTGCAGTATATGTGAAAATAATAAAAAACAACAATAATAATAACAACAGTAATAATAACACATGATATCAAACTAGAGTAAGCTAGTTTTGGTAGACAATGATTCAAATCCACACCGAGTACACAGATATCAGCAGAGCTAATAAAGTGTCCATTACATTTATACGAACACACGGACATTTTCAACTTTAACATAGTGCCTAAAACATTGACAACTGCAGCACTGACACAATTTCCAGTGTCTATAACTTCTCAGCAAAAATAATATGACTTGTAAAATCAAGTCATCATAACACATCCCTGAAAAATATGACATGTTTGATATTCCATACTAATGTTCCGAACGGTTGATTCAAATTTTACAAAGGCCCACGGAAGGTGAGACAGTGTGTCTCTGCAAAACAGCGAGGCAGACAGGAACTGAAACTGTGTCGAAACAACAAGCAGGCTGTGTGTCGAATCTCTCGGACTCGATGCTGTTTCGAAGCATTGTTTCGACACATACCGTACACACAGTAGCCATCTCTATTAATTACGTCTATTTATATATGTATTCTCCTTAAAACTCAATAAAACAGTTGCAAAAAAGATTACTTCATTCGAAATGAAATGCTACAGAAGGATGTCGAGAATAACCTGGACAGAAAAAAAGACCAACAGAGAAGTATTGCACTCACTAAACGTACAGGACATTGGCTCCTAAATACCATCGCAATAAGGAAACTGAAATTTTTCGGTCATATAAAAAGACATAATAGTCTGGAAAAATTAGTAATGGAAGGCATGGTCCCTGGAAAACGGGGAAAGGGACGACCTAGACGACGGTGGATCCAGGACATCACAGAGAGTCTGAACTTGTCTTTGGATGATGCAGGTCGACTGTCCCAGAATCGTGATGCGTTCAGAGCAGCTGTAATGGAGACTACGTTCTGGGGAAAAATTGTCACATGATGATGATGATTCTCCTTTAACCCTTTTCCAACCGTAGGCCATCAACTATAGCCAGTACCAATTAAGGCCTTCCGGGGCCCTAAGCACTAAAAACATGGTGGTCCCCACCCCCTTTCCCTACAAAACGTGAAACATAAGCGAAAATAAATATTAACGCGGAAAATATGTTTTTTATTATTTAAATTGAAAAGACAATCATATAAAATGTTTGATTGAAAATAGGTTCATTCTGTATAGTTTTTTAAATTACGAAATCCTTGATTAGGCCCATGGAATTAACAAAGAGTAAAACATATTAAATTGATATTATAGTAAAGTTTCCATATTTTACATTTCCTTACTCGGCGCTATTGTCCTGCAATTACGGACACTCTTGGACTGGACAGTGAACAGTTGAACAGCACATGGGACCAAAGACGCGTCAACAGTGAGGAATGCAGTTAGCGACCCATAGCTTGACTGCTTGCGTCAGGGTCAGCGAACCAGAGCTGACCAAGACCCTACTCCACCTCCAAGTGGTGGTCCTGGAAACAAGCTGCATCACTGCAGTCTGGCTGAGTGAGTAGGGGTCGAAGAGGGAAGGCTAACCCGGTCCCAAAAATGCCGTGTTGAAGTCGGATGTGTCCGGCCCAAAGGCGCAGATTTTCTGAAAACGGACACAACGGAACCAACGTCCTTTTCAGGACGAACGAAGAAAAAGAAGAAGAACAGCACATATGTTAGGGTATTACCAGCGTTGCCATCATTACGAATCAAAATACTCGAATATTTCAGCCACCGAAGCCCTGAAAAGGGTTAGTCCTGTGAAACACTGAGAACAACAAAAACAACAATCAAAAAGCTACAGACTTTCGTAAATGGGTGCTTGCGTAGAATAGAAACTTTGATGTGGTATGACAAGGTCACCAATGTGGAACTGATGACAAGAACCAGACAAATGCCAGTGGAATAAGAGATGAGAAGAAGACACTGGCAATAGATAGGATTGTACAATGATACCTGTTGATAGCATAATATTGCAGTACTCGGTCTGGAATCCCCAGGAAAAAAGAAGCAGAGGTGGACGAAAAACACAAGGAGACGAGAGCTGGAGACAGAAATGAAAATAACGAGGAATACATGGAAAGACTTGTAGCTGATGGCGTGGGAGACGAAGACCTGGCATGAATTTGGTGAAAGCCTGTGCACTTGGGGGAATTCAAGGAGGCTGATGGTGATGATGATGATGATGAAGGACTGCTAGCAAGTCACCGGAACAGGCGAGAAGAGCTGGTCAATGAAAATACCTGCCTAGGCTGAGATATAAAGATAAAAAAAATGCTTGAAGGCCCAGCGTTAGCTGCCTGACCACCAGTGAGAGTTCGCAGTGACACAATCCAAATTCCAATCGTAGTTACAAACATGCCCAGCTGCGTAGCACACCCCCACGCACTACAGACCATTACAAAGGTAACATTCGCAGAGGTAATACCCCAAACTGGCACCCGGGGATATTTCGGTAAATGTTACGCATTGTCACCCAAGAGTGGATACTGAATTAAGAGGTACAAAAATAAAATTAGGGACGTGTCACATGGTGAAGTTAAGTTGAAGCCCTAAGCAAAGAGGGGTTTGAGATTCTTCAATATACAAAAAGATGCTATCAAACATCCAGCAATTCGCAGTATAAGTTCGGAAGTAAATTACCCAAGCAAAGCTCAAATGTTCAGCGTTACTATATACACTCCATATAATCAAACCAGGTTACGACATTTGGAATTTAGAGCAGGTATAGAAGTGTAAACACTAAAAACTAGAATCTACAGCCTGCCAACGGTTAGGACACACCTGAACAAGCACGTGCCTTTCAAGAACGGAGGGAGAACAGAAAATTGGTCAAAGGCAATGAAAAGAGAGTTCAGTTTCAGAAAATAAAAACTGGAGATACAGATAATAATTGTGAAGGAAGGCTTGAATAACCGAGATACCTCGAGTCCTTTGTTAAACATTAAAATGTTGTGTGAAACTTGATGAATGTTTGAGACTTCGAAATTAGTAAACGCATACACTACATATAAGTCATAATCAACAAAGTGTCCTAAAAGTCTCTTTGCCACGAAATAATATATATATATATATATATATATATATATATATATATATATATATATATATATATATATATATATATATATATATAATATATATAGAGAGAGAGAGAGAGAGAGAGAGAGAGAGAGAACGAAAGAACGAACGAACTTTATTTTCAAAGGGTTGAGAATTGGGCAGCAGGCCCGTCTGACATTCTGCCCTTGCTTTCTCTCACCTTTCATACTGAATACGAGAGAGAGAGAGAGAGAGAGAGAGAGAGAGAGAGAGAGAGAGAGAGAGAGAGAGAGAACTGAACTTAATTAGGTGGACTTAATTTGGAGCTTCGAACACGCCCCATCAAGCATTAGCTCTATCTAAATCTACTAAAATATACTTTTTGACTCGTCTAGTTCCCGGGGGTCTCAGGTGACAAAGAAACAATAGGACATCTGCACCATCAGGCATGTCGTACAAGGCGACTTATAGAGGTTGTGCTGGAAACCTCATCATGTAAAACAAATTACCACACAAACCATGAATACAATAGGATGTTAATGCTTGGTGCAGGCTACCTACAAGGGAACTAGCTACAGTGGTAGCTCATGCTCCGTAAGGTGCGCATAGGAAAATAATCAATATACAGTATATAGAATCCCAGCTTTTTTTTGGCAGTGATGCTAAGGGATGCAACTTTGGTTGAAAGTTAATACTAGGGGATGCAACTTTGGTTGAAAGTTGGACATTAATTGTATTGTTTCCCTTATATGTACTCTCCCGAAAATAGTAACACTCGTCAAAGAAAAGTGCGCAAATGACGGTGTGCACAAAAATATATTTATAGAATGTATGATCCCGTATACACACATTGGGATCCTCGCTGCTGTTACGTAGTTCGTGTACTGTGGTGATGCACAGTAGTTTTTAAAAATACTTTTGAATAAGTAAAATTGCCATTAGGCATTGGTGCTTTTGAATTTAATTCCCGTTTTATGACGGGCTTTTACACTAGTGATGAAAATAGTTTTTAATTCGACATTCGAATTAACGACAAAGCTTTTAATATGAAATTCGCAAGCCCGTCCTGTCCATTAGTTCGTGACCTGTTAATTCGAAGAGCCGTTTCTTAAAATCGACACGGTCACCGTGACCAGACCACAAGGTATTTTTTATATGTTGTACATGCGCTCTCTGGTCTCTTACGGCAAAGGTGACGGGTTCGATTCACGGTATCGACACGCTTTAGTCTACCCAGCTGTAAATGGGTACCTGACTTTGCACTTGAGTTAGGGAAGACAAAGGCAGCGAGGAAGGGAACTAGTCATCCTATCTCTCGATACTGGACCTAGTATAGTGAAGTCTCTAACTCTTCACTCCCCTATGGGACTACCTTAACCTTTACATGCGCTCTAATATAACTTACGGGACTTGCGCTCGAGTTGAACGGAGCGCGCCATGCCAAAACGAGGCAACATTGTTTATATGTAAACTAACAGAAGCAAGTTTCGGTAGCCAACTTAGGCGCGTAAAACGCAAATGTTCAGTCACATCAAATATTCATTTTATAACATCCTTTTTATGTATTAATTTGATTTTAATAACATATTTTATACATTCTTTACAAATAATAATAAATAAATAAAATATTTTCGAAATGTATTAAACTTCATTACTTATATAAATAAAAGATTTAGTGGTACAGGGAGCTCTGGATCCCTCGTATAGCTGATGGTCTAACGTCTCTTGTGTACCGGTTCACTCCTAACAGGTTTATCGATCTAAACGTCCAGGTAATGACTGCTAGGTGGTTTCCTAATTGTTATCACCAGAACAGTTTTATCCTCCCTGGTAAAACTGAATTGTCTGTTCGTGGGTTATAACCAATGCTATTATTTGTTGCCATGTATAATTCCCAGGGGTATCGGAGGAAATAATGAAAAAACAACAATACTGATCTGTTAGGCTTCGTCGTAAAAGGCGATTAGTATGGGGTTGTGAATGGGGCTGGGAAAACCTCAGAAATGAGGTATCTGAGGAAGGTGGTCGAGACATGGTTCGCAACCACACGATACGTCATGGCCTCAAAACCTATCCCTTGCAGACCCGAGTGGAACAGTTCCAACTACGGCGGTTTGGCCATGTCTGCAGCATGGGAGAAGATCGGCTACCATGACATATATTGGAAACCAAGATCCAGAGCTCCAGGACGACCCAGAGTCCGCTTGGAGGACAACATTATGCAATCTCTGAAAAACCAAGGACTAGATTGGAACCAGGCCAGGAGGAAGACAGGATAGTATGGAGTTCTTTCTTTCTCTCTCTGGCAAACCTCTATACCCCAGGGTAAAAGAGGAACATCTAAGTAAGTATAGGACCAGGACCCGATGATACGGATTGCCTCCCCTGCTTTGCAGTAGTGGTCTAACAGCGGCCACAACTCAAGAGTATCTAAATGGGTCGTCAAAGATGTCTACCTTCGCACAAGATTACTCTTGGCAGAAATGTAGATAGAAGTTTGATGACGCTTCTACCTTACGGGAGCTTTCACAAGATAATTCAGAAGTCAAGAACAATGCTGCTTAGCGCTGAACATTTGTTAACTTATATCGGTCCGTCGCCTTTTGTGAAGGATTTAAGCAATGGATTTTAGCCCGTTCAAGCCACCAGCTGAGTTAATTCAGCGAATTTCCTCTTATAATGGTATAGCTCTGTTTAGAGGTAAATATATGCCTAGATGTAAATATCTTCTTCTTCTTCTTCTTCTTCTTCTTCTTCTTCCGTCCTTATCCACCGACCGTCAAAGCAGTCAGTGGCCATTACGCCTAGTGGCGTCTTGGGGCAACAGCAGATAGGTTTTCTTTGCCATTGTTTCCCATCACGCCTATTGGCGTCTTTAGGGCAATGGCAAATCAATCCATTTGCTGTTGTTTCCGTAATCGAAGTGACTGGCAAACGGGTGATCAGCCCGTTGGTAGATGTAAATATGTATATTAAATATTCTGTTTGCTTTCATACATGTAATAACTGAATAAACAACTATTGTTTAGTTTTAAAACAACAGGTAACAAATTTAATAATCTATTAGTCTTTAACAGTTTAAATAAGGAGGGAATGATGAATTTTGCTGTAAATACAAGTTTTCGTCACGGAGACGTAGGTGAGGATTTATCAGTCCGTTGCTATCGCCTTTTTTACAAGAATACTTAACTCTAGGTGAGTACTGTCGCCGTGGTTTTCGTCACTTTTTGGTGATGCGTGTACTTCTCTCACACGAGTGGCGCAGTAACTTCAGTACTTCGAACCGTCTGATAGCTTGTAACCACAAGTAGTCTTGTACCACGAACTTTACGAAAAATAGGAAAACAAATGCCTCTGCTAAGCATTCTCGCTGCCCACCCACCAATATTAATCTCTCAGAAGAATTAAATTCCCGAGTACACAGTGTAGCTCAGGGAAGATGAATAAAATTCACCCTATTCCTCTGGGTATTAACTGGGAAAATGTGTCTGGACAGCTCGAATAATGATTTGCCTGAGTTACAATTAACAAAGTGCATATATCTCCCAAAATATTATATACTTTAGTCACATGTGATGTAATCATCAATCATCACTGCTCCATCCGGAGTCTTTGATTCACCATCACTGAGTGTTAGCTCTTAGTGATCTTGTCTTAAGTTAGAATATGTTATAATGACCCCGCGGAGTGCTGTTTTCGTTTCTTCTTCTTTGATCCTTAGCTGCCGACAGTCAAAGCAATCAGTGGCCATCATGCCTGCTAGCGTCTTGTAGGGTAGCAACAAACTACTTCCACTTTGCTCGATCGGCGGCAGTCCTTCGAGCAGTGTCCCAGCTATGGTTCATTCTTTGCATCTCGGCCTCCAGAGTTCTCTGCCAAGGTGCTTTTGGTCGGCTTCTCTTTCGCTTTCCTTCAGGGGTTCATATCATAGCTGTTCTCGTGATGGCATCAGGGTCTCTTCTGAGGACATGGCCAACGCAACTCCAGCGTCTGCCAGCTATGATAGTGTGCATGTCACCTCTTGGTTGCTCCGAGTAAGCAGTGCATAGTTGGTGAACTATTCGGCCAAAAGATTCGGAGAATTGTCCTCAGGCAGATTGTGTAGAAAGAGGACAATTACGACATTTCCTTCTCTGTTAGTCTCCAGCATTCCGCTGTTTTCATTTAACTGTCCATTTTCTCTTAACGTACCCTGTTCACTTAACGGGGATATTACTATACAGTTTTCTGTATGCGAATCAATCTTAAACATAGTTGGGGGGGGGGGGAGAGGGGGTTCTATTAGCCTTAGCGCCTATGTGGCATAATACGGCAAAGGTGGTTTAAGAAGTAAGCGTGGGTTATACATTGGGGGAATCAGACAAAAGAAGCATTTTTTATTTTGGCTTGTCGCGATATTTTTTTTTAACCCTCTTTATTAAGACGCTTTGAAAACGCCGGATCTAGGCAGAGTTAGTATCAGAAGTCGGTCTATTGAGCATGGTGTGTGAATATGCGCGCATAGCGAGAAAGGAGATGGTATGAAGCGAATATTTGTAAGTGGTTTGAAAGCTTTTGAATTAAGTACGTCTGTGCCAGTGTGTAACAAAAAATGTTTAAACATTGCACTTATGTAGGCGAGAAGCGACCCGGATCGTCAAAAGAACAAAAAGGAAAGGAAGAAAAATGCGAGGGGCGGGGCGACGTTCGCTGCACACAGAAATAATCTTGCTCTTACATTATAATCATTACTATTTTACTTTGTACAACATGTAGACACTATTTTTTTTTTTCGTTCCTATGGAGCATCCAGCAACCACAGCAGCTGGTCTCCGTGCAGGAAGCATCCAGCAACCAAGCAGCTGGTCTCCGTGCAGGAAGCATCCAGCAACCACAGCAGCTAGTCTCCGTGCAGGAAGCATTCAGCAACCACAGCAGCTGGTCTCCGTGCAGGAAGCATCCAGCAAGCATCCAGCAACCACAGCAGCTGGTCTCCGTGCAGGAAGCATCCAGCAAGCATCCAGCAAGCATCCAGCAACCACAGCAGCTGGTCTCCGTGCAGGAAGCATCCAGCAAGCATCCAGCAAGCATCCAGCAAGCATCCAAGCATCCAGCAAGCATCCAGCAAGCATCCAGCAAGCAAGTAACCACATTCTCTTGCAGCAGTAGTTTCTGTGGCTATTTGTTTTACATGATGATGATGTCATCCGCCCATGAACTACCTCATATTAGTCGCCTTGTACGAGCTGCCCGGATTCTAAAGGTTGTCATAGCCGGCATTTGTAGTGAGGATAAGCGCCCACTGTAGATAAATGCTTCTGCGCAGACTACGCTGGCTTGCCGCATGGAAGATGGTCGCACTCCCAAAGATATTTTCTACGGACAACTAGCAGATGGTAAAAGAACATCCGGACGATCGCAGCAAAGGTTGAAAGATGCGTGCAAGAGATAACACAAAAGCACTGGACATAAATCCAGCAGCCTGTGAGGATGAAGCTGTCGATCGCACCAAGTGACGATGCTTCCAATAGCGTCACAGCAGGTTAGGGGATAAGAAGCTCTCACAACATGCAGAAGAGAACAGAACATGTTGAAAAGAACAACGGGAAAAACAAAAAGCAACTGAAGACTATCACCTCAAGGGAACATTCCCATAGTCAGTCATGACTGAAGACTATCACCTCAAGGGAACATTCCCATAGTCAGTCATGACTGAAAGCTATCACCTCAAGAGAACATTCCCATAGTCAGTCATGACTGAAAGCTATCACCTCAAGGGAACATTCCCATAGTCTGTCATGACTGAAGGCTATCACCTCAAGGGAACATTCCCATAGTCAGTCATGACTGAAAGCTATCACCTCAAGAGAACATTCCCATAGTCAGTCATGACTGAAGGCTATCACCTCAAGGGAACATTCCCATAGTCAGTCATGACTGAAGGCTATCACCTCAAGAGAACATTCCCATAGACAGTCATGACTGAAGACTATCACCTCAAGAGAACATTCCCATAGTCAGTCATGACTGAAGACTATCACCTCAAGGGAACATTCCCATAGTCAGTGATGACTGAAAGCTATCACCTCAATGGAACATTCCCATAGTCAGTCATGACTGAAAGCTATCACCTCAAGGGAACATTCCCATAGTCAGTCATGACTGAAGGCTATCACCTCAAGGGAACATTCCCATAGTCAGTCATGACTGAAGGCCATCACCTCAGGGGAACATTCCCATAGTCAGTCATGACTGAAGGGGCTACTACGAATTGCCCGAGTGTGCAGCAGTCTTATTTTGTCCCCTCCTTTTGTTTTCTTCAGATACCCCCGGGAACTACACACTTCTTACATGGACAACAATTATTTACTTTAAACAAGAAACGATTGTTTCCCGAGAAACGAGTCGGCGAATTTTATTGGAATGGAAGAGTTTTACCGGGAGATTGTATGCATGGAGGCATCTCTGGAGTCATCCTTATTTGACCCCCAGCCATGCACTATGCTGCAGTATTCAAATGTGGAAATGAACCTATCTGTGGGGCTAATTACACCCTCAAAAACGAAGGATGGTGATTACCGCGAAATGACAGTGGTCAGCCTTTATGCGGGATGCCCGTTTTGTCCGAGAAATGAACATCAGAACTGTTGAACAAACAAATCGAATTCATGTGGACAATTTCATAGTCCAGAAAAAACAGATCGAATTCATGTGGACAATTTCATAGTCCAGAAAAAAAAAAAATTATTCCTTGTCATTCATTCAACTCACTTTGTCGCTACTAATGGAGCAAATAGCCACCATTGCAGCTGACAACACACATGCTCCTGCCGTAGTAGTTTCTGTAACAACTTGTTTTACACGATGAGGTTGCACAACCTCACAATACTAATATGTTTCTCAGTCTCCTCGGTGGCTCCTGGAACTAAATGGGGGACCAGAATAAGAAATAGGCTTACGTACTTTTCGTCAGCAGACTTCACGCCAATGGCGCACCCACTGATTTAAAACATGTACTTAAAATTGCTGATATCAACCTTATTTCAACATCTGAATGTGATACAGTAGTTAGTTAAAGATTAATGCCTTTTTTAATAATGGAGCTATTCTTCCTGTTCAAACTAGACATAGTGTCCTTCGGTTATATTAGGGTGTATGTCCAAACCAAAAAAGGCTTGTGACCTGGTTAAAATAATGGCGAACACAAGAGGTGCACTAATTGTGGGACGAGTAATTGGTCAACTTTAACTGTTTAACCCTCCTTAAGTTGAGATTTAACCTATTTTCTTAACTTTATTAACAATGTTCAATCCCCTCTTAAGTTGATATTCGTCCTATGATCTTAACTTTATTAACTATGATCAATTCCCTCTTAAGTTGATATTTAACATATGGGCTTACATTTATTAACTATGTTCAACCCTAATTAAGTTGACATTTACCCTATAGTCTTAACTTTATTATCTATATTGAAGCACCTCTTAAGTTGATATTTAGCCAATGGTATTAACCTTAATAACTATGTTAAACCCTCTCTTAAGCTGATATTCAACCTATGGTCTTAATTCTATTAACTATGTTCAACCCCCTCTTAAGCTGATATTCAACCTATGGTCTTAATTCTATTAACTAAGTTAAACCCCCTTTTAAACTATTGATATTCAGCCTTTTTACTTAAGCGGAGTCATGGCTGAGTCCTCTGGGAGGACAACATTAGACAATCTTTGAAGGACCGAGGACTAGAATAGAACCAGGCCAGGAGGAAGACAGCCGATAGGATAGTCTGGCGCTCTCTCTTCCAAACCTCTACACCTCACGATAGAAGGGGAACGACTAAGTTAGGAGTGATGGCTGCAGGCAAGCAGACGTTCAGAAGACAAGACTGCGTGTATAAAGCGGGAGACCTGTATAAGAACAGCGCCCCGTATCACAGCCTGGCCTATGTAGTTCCCGGGGGCGTTTCAAAGGAGATAAAGAAATAATATATATACTGCTTCCCCAGGTATGTCGTACATGCGACTACTTCTTCTGAATCCTAGGCATTCGAGTTTTTCCACCCATTTTTTTAACCCTTGCAGCAATTAGGGATGAGGTTTTGGGCTCTGTTGCAACCCCACAGGACTTCCCTAATTCAGCTGGTGGAGGTCAAACCAGACCCACTAATTACAAGCGACTAATATGAGGTTTTATGCACGAGGCTGGCAACCCCATCATGTAAAAAGAATCGCTACAGAAAACACCGTTGCAACGGCATATGAATGCTTGCAAGTGGACTAACAACAGTGGTGGCTCCCATGCTCCATAAGAAACGAAAAGGAACATGATGACGATGTGTATCTCAGTATATTGATATCGTAATAGTGAAAGCGAGTTTCCTTAGTTACACTTTTTTTTTTGTCATGTCAAGCACAACTCATAGATTCAACAACTGTTATATTCATCTTTTTTACACTTTCACGCGACTTGAATATGTTTAAAGAAAGGGTTGAAATGAACAACAGTGGGTCGTGTTCTTAGATGCCATACAAATAAGTCCCCGACGTCGTTAGGGGGTTAGGATTAAGATCAGGGTTATGTTTAAGATTCCTAAACGTAATCCTAAGGGGTCATCCACGTATGACGTCACGCAGTGATGGGTCACAATTTTGTGACGGGGAAGGGGTGGGGGGTGGGGGGGGGGGGGGGGTTGGAAGAATGTGACATCACACAAAAATTAAAGAGTCATACTCGCTTTTTACATAAATTATGTTTCTACTTTTAACCGCAATAGTTAAAGTTTATCTGCATTTGTTAACATTTATCCGCATTTGTTTACTATTATCCGCAATAATTAACTTTTATCCGCAACAGATAACAAATGCCTTGTGGACGACTGATGTCCACTATGTATATGTAATTCTCTTAGGCTTCCCCTCGAGTCATAAACTTTTCCCATCCACCATTGTTGCAGTCTAAAAATTATATAAATGTCCTCCGTGTCTGACATTTGCACTAAGCTGCACGGCGGTCGATGATAAAAAAATCGCTGAACAGAAAAATGACACAGAGAATCAGCCCCAAACTACGATGGTTTGGTCATGTCTGCAGAATGGAAGAAGATTGGCTACCACGATTAACATGGGAAACTAACAGCCAGGGATCCAGACCTCCAGGACGACTCAGTGTTACCTGGGAGGACAACACTAGACAATACCTGGAGGACCGAGGACTAGATGGGAACCAGGTCAGGAGGAAGACAGCCGATAGGATAGTATGGCGCTCTCACTGGTTAAGCTCTACACTTCAGGGTAGAAGATGAACGACTAAGCACGTAAGTAAGTAGCCTAAAGTAAGTAAGTAAGTAAAGTAAAGTAAATTAAAGTAAACTACAGTACGTAAATACGTAAACAAGTAAGAATCAAATGTAAAACAGAAGTAGGCTACACTACTCGATGCCTGAGAAAGGGTCCCTGCAGATTCAAATACTATACCTTAAAAAAATGAAATAAAATTCGGGCTGACAGACGTGTTTCCACATCGGGGAGACAAGCAAACAGTAGAACATGTCCTCCAAGAATGGCCACTACACGAAAGGAGCAGCCTGACAGTGTGTCCTTCGCCAACACAATTGAGGTAGAAACTGTATGTCGACAAGAGAAGCCTGAGACAGGCCGCCAAATTTATGACAGATACAGCTGTGGTTATATGAGAGGAAATCGCCCGTCTATTACCAGGGCTAGATAAGGGAGCACAGAATAGCTATACTGTAACCTGTCATGCTGGTCGTAAAAGGCAACTAAGGAGGGTTGAGCATGTGGTCTCATACCCATCCTGCAGATAGTGCCACAAAAACCTCAACAATATGGACAAGTGAACTGAAAGACTGTCGTGCTTTTGTTGAGTACGTGCATTTAAGGGGAATGGTTGGTTGGGGTCTACGATTGGACCGATGAGAGCAAACAACGTAGAATTAAGTAGTAAAAGTAAAAATTAAAACGAAAAATAAAATTCAAACGTAGAATTCTTTACTGCAACCTATACACTTCAAACAGAACAAACTTTCACAGCAGTCAATGGGTAAGGTTTAATTGATTACATAACGAATATCGTTATTGCATATCTACCTTTTCTACTTAGATCTCGAGCTAATCCAAGACAAGAATATAATCAAATCAACGTACCGTAACTATAGCAAAGCTTTACCTGAAAACAAAGTGCAATCTAAAAATAAAGATGAATTTAACAATACAAACTTACCTTGCAATAAACTCCACTAAGTATCCAATCCGAATAAACACATTAACAAAGCGTCTTAACTTAACCCAACTATATGTTCAGCAAACAGTAAAGAACAAGCAGACCTGGGCACAGCAAAACATTGACACTACCAGCGCGTGATTAGTTCAAAACATTCCAGTTTATACGCCTCGAATACTGGTGCGGTGACAACTGCCATTCGCTATAAATAGATTCCCAGCGACATCAGCTGACTTCAGCAATAACCCAGAACACCGGTTCCCAGCCTGCGGGTTCTTGTACCCCCTAAGGCAGAGGTTTTCAAACTGTGCGTCGCGGCTCCCAGGGCGTCGCGGCCCTCGGCTAAGGGCGTCGCGGTGGCTTGGGAAAAGTGTTGGGCTCGATATTATGAGCCAAGGTCCAATTACTTATATATAATATATAGTATAGAGAGGAGCCGCGGTGATTTATGCACAGGTCAAGGTAGCCGCGGACCAAAAAAGTTTGAAAACCTCTGCCCTAAGGGGTACGAGACGCATCTCAAAGGGGTACAGGGAATATTTGGTAATCCAACAAAAACGTATCTTTGTAAATGACGTTTTTCAGTTATGTTCTCCAACCGAAAGCAAGAAATAAACTAAAGTCTGGACCCACCCCGCCTGAGAGCCGGATTGTTTGGAATAATGTTTTCCCTAAGAAAAATTGATTACTTTGTTTATTTTCTAATATACGTATGCATTTCAAGAGTTGAAGCCAAACGTGCAAGGGGAAGACAGCGCTGTAAGTGTGAAGATAACATCAAGAGATGGACAGGAAAGAGTCTATCAGAGTGCACCATCAAGACAAGAGACAGACAGGAAAGAGTCTATCAGAGTGCACCATCAAGACAAGAGACAGACAGGAAAGAGTCTATCAGAGTGCCCCATCAAGACAAGAGACAGAAGACGTTGGAGATCCATTACAGTCAACCTTCGTTGCAGAGATGACAGCCGATGATGACGTATGCATGGTCGACTCTTAAATTTATTTCCTCTCGAAGATATAAAGAAGGAACAGGAATGCTGCACCCTCAGACTTGTACAAGGTGACAAATGTGCGATTGTTCCTGGGGTTATCGACCTCATCATTTCAAACATGTTGTTACATAAACCCCCGATGCCAGAGCATGTCAATGTTTGATGCATGCTTCCTGTAAGGTGGCGGGGGAACGGAGGAAAAATGTTGATATCGAATAGGGGAAACGGAAAGGTGTACCAAAAGCCAAGGGGGTACGAGACGTGAAAAATGTTGGGAACCGCTGACCTGGAAAGGCGGTGACGAGACGCAGACGCGAGTGTAGGTTCACCGAACCTTATCAGGCAATCCCACGCACGCTGGTTGCTTGAGAGGGTGTTTTGAAAATTAAAAAAAAATGGTGGTTTGAATATCGTTCAGTTCAAACATGTATTTACAATGTATGGGTGATTCATCTTAACTCGTCGCAATTAAACTCGTCTTATTGAGTGGTCCTGGGAAAATTTTGTGTTTGGCTGGATTTTTTAGTGTGTACGGAGGAGAGTAGAGTTCAGTAATTTTTGTTGTGGATATTTTAGGGGAATTCCCTTCGTCGTTCGTAATCAAACAACCTACTACATTGTCGTAGATTTTTGATAGGAGAATTAAGACTAGGTTTGGTCCCTTCTGTATAGGTTTGAATAGGTGGTAGACTCAGTGAGAGTTAGTGAAAGGTAATAGAATTTCCACACACGTGAGATGATAGATTTTGATATAGTGGCTGTCTCTGAAAGCGAAAAAAGAATTCTTCTCTCTCTCACCTATCTTCTACAACAGTTGTTACAGCGTCAGACAGACTACACCAATATACATATTACGTATATTTCTATCACTCACAGGCACGCACATACACGTGACGACAGGTAAACACACAGACGTGGGAAAACTATAACAATGATATATATATTATCTAGAACGAGCTGACCAAACACGATTATTAAGTTCAAGAGCGATTTTAATATCAGGAAAAATCGGCTCACAACATCAAAGAAAGTACATCAAGGAAAATACATATACACATAGTCATAAAAATTCAAGGAAATGTTGCAAGGATGATAGCCCCGTTATAGTGTTAACTCTAGGTTTAGCCCGGCCCCGTTAAGAGAACAGATGATGGCGCCCGAGTCACAGATACATAGGGTTTGAGTCTAAGAGTTTTCTTTGTTTTTATCTCGTAATTATATGCACAGAGTTTGAAAAAAAAAATCTGATTTAACCTAAGACAAAAAACACAAGAACTCTAGCCTTAGCAACAAATTATGCAGATTGAAAAAAAAAATTAGGACAGCAACAGGGTGTCAAAGATATAATAGTGAAAATATCACTCAAACCAGCGTACACTCATTCATTCCGCCATGGCCTCTCATACATGTACTCACGACTTTGCTCGCTGCCTCTTGGAACACACTGATTTTAGATTTTCACACAGACTCAAAAAAATGCAGTCTTCTGCCAAGAAGTC
Source organism: Oreohelix idahoensis (assembly GCA_024509875.1). Classification (NCBI taxonomy): domain Eukaryota; kingdom Metazoa; phylum Mollusca; class Gastropoda; order Stylommatophora; family Oreohelicidae; genus Oreohelix; species Oreohelix idahoensis. The sequence continues at coordinate 302,868 of JAMPIV010008183.1, read as the reverse complement.
CCCAGTTCCAAAAGACGTATTTAACTCGGAGTCTCCGGGAACGACTACTTGGGTGTGCAAATTTGTTCAAATGTCTGATTAAGTCACCTAACAATTATTCCAGGCGCGGGAGTTAGCAGAGCACAGTGTCAATAGCGTAGGTTTCTAGAAATGATGAATGTCAGGTCGGTGCCTTCCCTCAGTATAGGATTCACTTTAGTCACACCACAGATTTGTCCACAAAAATATATATATATATAGTCGGGAAATGTTAGTTAATACTTGAAGTATTTCGCGCCACCAGGCAGAAAAATTACGTAGAGTTTCTAGAAGAAATTAAGATCTGGCTCCAAGGTCCAGTATTTATCATTACAGTCTTTGAAAAACCCGTTATTGGGATATAGTATTTCTGGCTAACTCGGGTTGCATATGCACTGTTAGACCAGTGGTACTTGAGAAACCCACGTGGTTCAAAATAAGGACTGTCTATTTCTTCACAAGTATGGAAACTACTACTAGGTGCTGGTAAAGTTAGGGTCACCCCAAAACTTTCACTGTGTGGAGGAAAAATAACACATATAATATAATAAACAGAATATGTACTGGTTATAACTTACATTTAAACTTGCAAGCAGAGAGCTTTGCTTATCATTTAAACTTCCCGTGACGTAAGTTATATTTAAAAATCAGCAATCCTCATGAATTAGGAACACGTGCGTATTCCGTCACCATTCATGAGGCTCGATTCTAGAGTTTATACGTTAGTTTAGAAAAATACACTCGACTGAGTATTAGCAGTTAAATTAAATTCATAAATAGCTACTCTTGCCGTTATAAGCTAGAGATTTTAATTTTATTCTGCTTTCCACTGAATGCTTCCCTAGAAAATATAATAGCCTACCACTTTATTTCTCTTCTGCGCTAAAGAAATAGATTAAAATGAATTAAGCGATTTAACACTTTAACACTCACAAAATCTATATATCTATCATATTAATTACCTCAACCACAGAATTACAGGTAGTCGCACAACTTAAGAATAAAAATGCTGAAAATATTTCTGGAAGTCTAGAAGTTCGACAAATTGCCGAAAACAAACTGAGATACTTCGCTAACAGCTATTCTGTTTACGAGCAACCTATCTACTGTGAGTCTATGAGCGAGAATGAAATTAAAGTTTCAAACTCGGGCCAATATCTTAAAATCAGACAAAGGGCCCAAACTTATTTCGCCAAGCGAAATTATCTCCCCTACTCCCAACATTTACGTCCGCTTAACGCGTGTCGTAACTGTCACCTACTGACCACGATGTACGCGTGTCAGTTTCAAATCCCAGACAGCCTGACTCCAATGCAGGGCAGTTTTCACACTACAGCTGACCATGGCCCACAGTGAGCGCCGTGTCAGTTTGGGATTTTCCAGACAAATGTCTGGATACTGACCGGTGCAGATGTAAAGTATCACACCTCACCGGGACTTATGCCGAGAAGAAGCTCGCGCGCTCGGTGAGAATGTAGACGATTTGCTACGTCCTATGTTCAGCGAACCGACTTATCACGCCTTCTGACGCCCTGCAGCCCTGACATCTACGTAATATCGTCCTAGCGCGATTCTCAGTTTTGAGAAAGAAACAGGTAAAGTTTAAAAATACTGAAGAAAATATTTTTCGCAACCGAGTGATGCGAAAAATACAGGAAAAACAAGTACGGAAAGATAATAAAATGAAAGAATTAGGGTGAGAGAATAGGAAGAAGATGTAGGTAATTTAATGACATAAAGACCTACGTGACAGGACGTCCCCCCTTAAGATATGGAAGCACTCCATGTCTACGTTATGGAATTAGATTTCCTATAACCGTAGCTTCGGGGTGTCTGTCTTCTTCCCTCTCATCTTCCCCCTCCATCTCTCTCCAATTCCTACTCAAGTCTACTCCCCAAAGTTTCCTTCCTCTGGAATGTCTCCCATGCGCGCTTGAAAGAGCGTCGCCGCTTCTGACATTTTTGAAAGATTTCCTGTGATAGCGGTGGAATATCCCTGCCACTATCATCATCTTCGTCAGCTCTGGCGATCGTCAGGAGATGGTCGGAGGGTTGCACTGGTTTTTCCAAGTATCTCTTTAAGAGATTTAAATGGAAAACCTTCTCCTTTCCTTCAATAGAGATCTGGTAGTTAGCCTTAGAAATCTTTTTCAGGACGGTAAACGGCCCTTGCCATCCGATCTTCAGTTGGTTGTTCTCAGTAGGGAGCAACACCAAAACTTTCTCTCCTGCTTCCAGTTCTCTCTCTTCCGCGACTTTCCTGTATCGGTTAGCGTGCTTGGTGCGTGCTCGCTTAAAGTTAGTCGTTGCTAGGTCCCACCCTAGTTTCAACCGTTCCTTTAAAACCGACACATATTTGCTTGCTGAGACAACTGTCTCATCCGCCTTCTCGTCTGTCAGAGACTGAAGTAAGGCTTCAAGCGGGCCCTTAATGGGTCTGCCGAATAAGAGTGTAGCTGGCGGAAATCCTGTGGAAGTATGAGGAGATTCTCTGTAGCCAAATAATGCTGCAGGAATACAGAGATCCCAATCTTCAGGTTTCACTTGTGCCAGCTTACTTAGCATCATGGTGAGGTTTCCATTAGCACGTTCCACGAGCCCATTTCCGGCCGGAGTATATGGCTTAGTGTGGATGTGCTGGGTCCTCAAGATCTTAACGATCTCATCCATCAACAGGTTTCGGTATGGAGATCCATTATCCGTCAACACTTGCTGAGGGAATCCCAACCGAGTGAAAATCTGCACGAGGGCTTCTGCGACATGCTTGGCATCTGCGCATGTTAGCGGGATAGCTTCTGCCCATAAAGTGCATGTATCGACTAAGGTCAGGATGAACCTGTTCCTTCTTTTAGTCCTTTCGAAAGGCCCTAAAATGTCGATCACAACCCGTTCGAATGGTGTTCCCATTATTGGCATTTCACCCATGTGGACTGGGGGTGTCCGTTGCTTGGGTGGTACACGTTGGCACTGGGCACAGGATTTGACGTACCTGATATTATCAGGGTTTACTCCTGGCCACCAATAATGAGTGGTTATCCGTTGGTTTGTGGCGTTCTGTCCCATATGTCCGCTGAAGGGAAGAGAGTGCCCCATTTCTAGGATTTGGCTTCTGTACTGTTTCGGTACTAGGAGCTGGTTGTAACCTTGGTCAGGCTTGCCCGTTCTCCGATAAAGTACGCCGTCCTTAGAAAAAATGTCCCCGTGCTGTTTGGGTTCCTTAGCCATGGGCAGTTTCCTAAAGCAGGGTGCCAAAGTAGGGTCCTTGTATTGCGCTTCTTTAAGTTCCATAGGTAACAAATTAGGCGCAGGCTCCCGTTCCTTCTTGGTTTGCCCTCTTGTAGTTACCGCTGCCACAATCGGCTCTTCCGGTTTCCCAATACACACGTATCTCCCGCCAAGTATGACTGGGTAGATGGGATCATCCATAACAGCCGCTTTGATCATACCTCTGACGAAATCAGAGTGGATCTCCACCAATGCGATGGGAAGCGCTGTAGGTGCATCACTCTTACGAACTCCACAAAGTTGGACGGTCTCTGCTGTCTCTTGACCGGGTTTGACCAGGTTTCTGGCAACAATGCAATCATAAGAAAGCCCCGTGTCAAATAAGCAAGAAGTTTGAGAACCGTTCAAAATAACAGAACCTCGCGTTGAGGGTGTATCCCCAACAGGTTGGGAATCACTGTCAATAATTCCGCCTTGCGAGACTGTCAATAAGCATCCGATGCGTTTAGGCTCGGTGTGCTCGGTCTGATCATATGTCCCGTGCTCAGGGGTTCCCCCTTTGCCACCTTGTCCTTTCTGGCTACGCTGCCATGTAGGGCGGTCGGGTTGATCAGACTGTTTGGGGTGGTTGGGGTACTTGTTCTTGTAGAACTTGGATTTTTCAGGAGGGGGGTTTTGAGGTCCAGTTTCTCTGTGGTTATTTTGGTTAGAAGCCTGAGAAGATTGCTCTAGGTTATGTTTTCGAAAATGCTCCTCTGTCGGTTTCCGCTTTGTGGCCGGTAGTTCAGCCAGCGCATTTTGGTAACGCTCAGACTTCTCTAGGATGTCTTCGAGCTTTTCTGCACCCTGCTCAGCTAGAAATCTCCGGGTATCAGCAGACAATGTGTTCTTTATTTGTTCTGTTAAAACAAATTCCTCCAGACCTTCATAGGTAGAGGGGAGCTGCGAGAGCTCTAGGCACTTTGTCAGATAACCCTTCAAACGAGACGAGAACTGCTGAAAAGTTTCAGAATTCTCTTTCCGGCTGTTGCGAAACAGTTGCAAAAATTTTCGAGCGTTCATTTCAAAGCGCTCCAATAACGCTTTCTTCAACAGATCATAGTTGTCTTGTTGGCTGCTTTCCAGTTTGGCGTAAACATCATACGCAGAACTTTTCAAAGCCTGGGAAAGCTTCATGTTCCAACGCGACCTCTCTAAACCGTACAGAGTTGCAATTTTTTTCAAATTTTTCTAGCCAAGTGTCAATCTTCTCATTTGGACAAGGGAAAGATTCTAGCGGAAAAGACATAGCAGTGAGGTGAAGAGATTGACTGTTAGAAGGATCAGTTAAGGAAGAATGAGGAGAAGACTCTCCATTGGTGGAGGTAGAGGCAGCGCCACGACTTTGAAGTTCTAGAGCTTTAAGAGCCAACTCATGTTGTCTCTCCTTCTCTCTTTCCTCATGCTGTCTCTCCTTCTCTTTTTCCTCATGCTGTCTCTCCTTCTCTTTCTCTCTTTCGTCATGCTGCATCCTGCGAATTTCCATTTCCTCCTCAATCTTCTTCTGCTGTAATAGCCGGTCTTCTGCTTCTTTCCTCCTAGCTTCTTCTGCTTTCCTCTCCGCATCATATCTCTCAAGTTCGTCCCTGATAAAAGCTTTCGCTTCCTCTCCTTCCAGTCCCTCCTCTCTCGCTTCGTCCCTGAGGAGTTGTCTAAGTTTTGCCCTCTCGGCCATATTATGTCAGTGACTGAGACTAGTGGAGAAAGAAAATAGGAAAAAGGATACACTGACTCCTACCACTTACGAGAAAAAAATGTACCAAACATTCAAAAGATGATATCCTTAACCCTGGGATACCTCCTCCAAAGTAAAATCTAACTATCGCTGCTATTATCGGCAATAAAGCACTTAATGCAAAACACGACTACGCCAACTAAATGGTAGTTAAGATTACTTCTGAAAAATAAGTTGCTACAGTGGAAAAGCAAAAGAATATTGCAAAAATTAAAGAGAAAAATAATCCCTTAATTTTTAAAAATCCACTATAAGTTCGCCCCTGAAGTCAGATCGGGTAAGGGAGGGAATTAATCTGGACAAAAAGTCCGAAACACACTCCTTAACTTAGTTCAAACGCCGTTCTGCCTCAGTACCCAGTGAATGTTATACACTCACCACTTTACCAGCATTTAGTATTACAATCAGCAGTTAACATATATCCCGACAAAATCAACCTGTAACCAAAATGTATATTATTCAAAGATGCTGTGGAAAAAAAACTTATTAGTTTGTGTGGTCAGCACGCCCGTAAACAGATCGCTAGTCTAGGGGGTAATTATTTTTAAAAGATACACAGTCACAAGACATCACACTCTTACTCTATATCAGAATACAGAATCTTAAGTTCAAAGTCCAGATAGACGAGTCCACATTTGTCGTACTCGTCTTCCTATTCAAAGTTCAAAAATCCGTCGGACGAGAACCCATTTGTCGTAGATTTTTGATAGGAGAATTAAGACTAGGTTTGGTCCCTTCTGTATAGGTTTGAATAGGTGGTAGACTCAGTGAGAGTTAGTGAAAGGTAATAGAATTTCCACACACGTGAGATGATAGATTTTGATATAGTGGCTGTCTCTGAAAGCGAAAAAAGAATTCTTCTCTCTCTCACCTATCTTCTACAACAGTTGTTACAGCGTCAGACAGACTACACCAATATACATATTACGTATATTTCTATCACTCACAGGCACGCACATACACGTGACGACAGGTAAACACACAGACGTGGGAAAACTATAACAATGATATATATATTATCTAGAACGAGCTGACCAAACACGATTATTAAGTTCAAGAGCGATTTTAATATCAGGAAAAATCGGCTCACAACATCAAAGAAAGTACATCAAGGAAAATACATATACACATAGTCATAAAAATTCAAGGAAATGTTGCAAGGATGATAGCCCCGTTATAGTGTTAACTCTAGGTTTAGCCCGGCCCCGTTAAGAGAACAGATGATGGCGCCCGAGTCACAGATACATAGGGTTTGAGTCTAAGAGTTTTCTTTGTTTTATCTCGTAATTATATGCACAGAGTTTGAAAAAAATCTGATTTAACCTAAGACAAAAACACAAGAACTTTAGCCTTAGCAACAAATTATGCAGATTGAAGAAAAAAATTAGGACAGCAACAGGGTGTCAAAGATATAATAGTGAAAATATCACTCAAACCAGCGTACACTCATTCATTCCGCCATGGCCTCTCATACATGTACTCACGACTTTGCTCGCTGCCTCTTGGAACACACTGATTTTAGATTTTCACACAGACTCAAAAAATGCAGTCTTCTGCCAAGAAGTCCCCAGTTCCAAAAGACGTATTTAACTCGGAGTCTCCGGGAACGACTACTTGGGTGTGCAAATTTGTTCAAATGTCTGATTAAGTCACCTAACAATTATTCCAGGCGCGGGAGTTAGCAGAGCACAGTGTCAATAGCGTAGGTTTCTAGAAATGATGAATGTCAGGTCGGTGCCCTCCCTCAGTATAGGATTCACTTTAGTCACACCACAGATTTGTCCACAAAAAATATATATATATATAGTCGGGAAATGTTAGTTAATACTTGAAGTATTTCGCGCCACCAGGCAGAAAAATTACGTAGAGTTTTTCTAGAAGAAATTAAGATCTGGCTCCAAGGTCCAGTATTTATCATTACAGTCTTTGAAAAACCCGTTATTGGGATATAGTATTTCTGGCTAACTCGGGTTGCATATGCACTGTTAGACCAGTGGTACTTGAGAAACCCACGTGGTTCAAAATAAGGACTGTCTATTTCTTCACAAGTATGGAAACTACTACTAGGTGCTGGTAAAGTTAGGGTCACCCCAAAACTTTCACTGTGTGGAGGAAAAATAACACATATAATATAATAAACAGAATATGTACTGGTTATAACTTACATTTAAACTTGCAAGCAGAGAGCTTTGCTTATCATTTAAACTTCCCGTGACGTAAGTTATATTTAAAAATCAGCAATCCTCATGAATTAGGAACACGTGCGTATTCCGTCACCATTCATGAGGCTCGATTCTAGAGTTTATACGTTAGTTTAGAAAAATACACTCGACTGAGTATTAGCAGTTAAATTAAATTCATAAATAGCTACTCTTGCCGTTATAAGCTAGAGATTTTAATTTTATTCTGCTTTCCACTGAATGCTTCCCTAGAAAATATAATAGCCTACCACTTTATTTCTCTTCTGCGCTAAAGAAATAGATTAAAATGAATTAAGCGATTTAACACTTTAACACTCACAAAATCTATATATCTATCATATTAATTACCTCAACCACAGAATTACAGGTAGTCGCACAACTTAAGAATAAAATGCTGAAAATATTTCTGGAAGTCTAGAAGTTCGACAAATTGCCGAAAACAAACTGAGATACTTCGCTAACAGCTATTCTGTTTACGAGCAACCTATCTACTGTGAGTCTATGAGCGAGAATGAAATTAAAGTTTCAAACTCGGGCCAATATCTTAAAATCAGACAAAGGGCCCAAACTTATTTCGCCAAGCGAAATTATCTCCCCTACTCCAAACATTTACGTCCGCTTAACGCGTGTCGTAACTGTCACCTACTGACCACGATGTACGCGTGTCAGTTTCAAATCCCAGACAGCCTGACTCCAATGCAGGGCAGTTTTCACACTACAGCTGACCATGGCCCACAGTGAGCGCCGTGTCAGTTTGGGATTTTCCAGACAAATGTCTGGATACTGACCGGTGCAGATGTAAAGTATCACACCTCACCGGGACTTATGCCGAGAAGAAGCTCGCGCGCTCGGTGAGAATGTAGACGATTTGCTACGTCCTATGTTCAGCGAACCGACTTATCACGCCTTCTGACGCCCTGCAGCCCTGACATCTACGTAATATCGTCCTAGCGCGATTCTCAGTTTTGAGAAAGAAACAGGTAAAGTTTAAAAATACTGAAGAAAATATTTTTCGCAACCGAGTGATGCGAAAAATACAGGAAAAACAAGTATGGAAAGAATATAAATGAAAGGATTAGGGTGAGAGAATAGGAAGAAGATGTAGGTAATTTAATGACATAAAGACCTACGTGACATACATCTATAAAACTTCTAAAGCTGGTAGTCCGCCTCAGGCTTCTCTCGTCCAACATACAGTTTCTCCCTCAACTGGGTTAGAGAAGGCGATACTACCATCCTGCTCCTCTCATGGAGTCAACAGTCTAGAATGACATGTTAATTTGTCATTCCCGCAAGGACGCATACTTCTTTGTTCAATTTTCAGTTTGCTGTACAAATGTTGGAAAAGAGTAGACAAATTCCAGTGGATCAAGAGTTGCGGACACACGTGCGTTACTGGGGCCCGAAACGGAAGCAAAGAATAGTAACACTGCAACATACTATGTGTGTCGTAAAAGATGATCAAGGAGGGTTGGGTATGGGACTAGCTGCTCCATTCTTGAGGATATAAAAGATTCAACAAAAGTGTCCCCCTTCCACACAATCTGCCTAAGAAAAGTTCTCCGAATCTTTTGGCCAAACCCCATCAGTAACCAAGAACTACTTATTCGGAGTAACCAGGAGGACATGCACACAATCATAGCTGACAGACGCTGGAGTTGGGTTGGCCACGTCCTCAGAAGGGACCCTGATACCATCACAAAAACAGCTATGCTGTGGACCTCCAAGGGAAAGCGTAGGAGAGGCCAACATTCCATGAAAAGAAGAAATAATCACAGCTATCAAAGGGTTAAATAATGGAAAAGCGCCTGGTCACGACAATCTAAATGCCGAGTTATTCAAGGTAGACCCTGAACTAGCAGCAGAACTATTAGAACCACTATTTGCACAAGTCTGGGAAACTGAGACAACACCAACAGAGTGGAGTAAAGGAATAATTGTCAAATTGCCCAAGAAGGGCGACCTTGCAGACTGCAACAACTGGAGAGGAATTACTCTCCTCTCAGTTCCCAGCAAAATACTAGGCGGGATAATCATCCAGAGAATTTCAAAAGCAGTTGACCATAAACTGAGGAAAGAACAAACGGGTTTTAGAAAGAACAGAAGATGTGATCATATATTCACCCTCAGGAACATTATAGAGCAGTGCTCAGAATGGCAAAGACAGCTATACATTAACTTTGTTGATTTTGAAAAGGATTTTGACAGCAAACACAGGGACATCCTATGGAAAATACTGAGGGCTTATGGAATTCCCAGCTGCTTTGTTTCCATCATAAAAAGCCTCTATTTTAACTTTACATTGAGTGTTGGATTGGGTAATGTAACTTTTGAAGTGAAAACAGGAGTACGACAGGGATGCCCCTTATCAACAACATTGTTTTTGACAGCCATAGATTGGGTGATGCGCCAGACAACAGAGGGCAGTCCAATAGGAATTAGACGGACAACGTTTTCTACACTGGAAGACCTGGAATATGCAGACGACATTGCACTACTTGCTCATTCACATCAACACATCCAAGAAAAAACTGATAGACTGAATAAGTATGGCCAGCAGGTTGGCCTGAACATCAATCTGAAGAAGACAGAGGTCATGACACTAAATGTGGGCAATCCTGAGCCAGTAACAGTAAGGAACCAGCAGTTAGAACAGACAGACACATTTACTTACCTAGGATGCATAGTAACACCTGACGGCGGAACAAGCAAGGACATTAACAACAGAATGAATAAAGCGAGAACAGCCTTTGCTGTTCTCAACAACATTTGGAAGTCTTCCCAGTACAGCACAAACACCAAATTAAGACTATATGAGAGCTGTGTACTTTCTGTGCTTCTCTATGGTGCGGAATGCTGGAGAGTAGCAGAGAAGGAAATGTCGAAACTATCCTCCTTCTAAGGAAAGTTCTCCGAATCTTTTGGCCAAACACCATAAGTAACCAAGAACTACTTATTCGGGGTAACCAGGAGGACATGCACACCATCATAGCTGGCAGACGCTGGAGTTGGGTTTGCCACGTCCTCAGAAGGGACCCTGATACCCTCACAAGAACAGCTATGCTGTGGACCTCCGAGGGAAAGCGAAGGAGAGGCCGACCAAAAACAACTTGGCGGAGAACTGTGGAGGCCGATATGCAAAGAATGAACCAGAGTTGGGGCACTGTACGAAGGATGGCCGCCGACCGAGCAAAGTGGAATCAATTTGTTGCTGCCCTACAAGACGCCTCCAGTCGTGATGGCCACTGACTGCTTTGACGGTCGGCGGTTAAGGATCAAAGAAGAAGGAGATGACTTTAAAAAAAAATATCGGCTCCACGAGAGTAGTAGACTGGAAGCATGGTACGACAAGATAAGCCTGAGACAGACCGCCAACTTTATGAGAGAAACAGATGTGATGTTTTGAAAATGATATGAGAAGTCTGAGACAGACCGCCAACGTTTAATTTTATTTGACTTCTGGAAAAAATAAAATTAAATTATTGCATCAATGGCAGTTATTGCTCTTTGTTTTGACATGTGATTAGTGTACACCCACCAGATACACGTGACGATATATAAACATTTAAAAATAGAGAGTGACTTTTTAATATCCATGCATTTTTTCTATACCTTTCCTATTTACACATATGGACCAAATAACCTACAGACGTAGGTGTCCAACAGAATGAACAGGGATAGCAGTCTACTTTCAGTAACGAATACGTAAACACAGAAATAAACAAAGTGGAAAACCCGAGGTATGTCATTTGTAAACACTTAACAGGAATAGGTACATGGTAGGTACAAGCAAGCAAGCAAGAAAGAAAGAAGGCATACCGGGGCAGCGGGCCGAATTTAGGCGTTCTTAGCCTTATCAGTGGCTTACTTTTAGTATTTGGCACCGTAGGCGGATCCTTCACGTCTATATAAGCGATTCAAAAGAGTTGTGATACAATGGATCTCACCTCATTGGAACATCACAGGAAATAAGAGGCTGACAGATTGATAAGGAAGGTGGAAAGCTACCTCAGCATGATACAAACATAACTTTGGAAGAGGCAAAGATTGTTGTCAGAAGCAGATACAGGAACAAATAGGAAGCAGAGCCGCCCAGGCCACACAAAAAAGTGAATATTACCAGCTCAGCAGAAGAGAACACATAGTAATCTTCACACTCCGCACGGGCCACAACATATTGACCCAGCTGACCACTGCTTTCTTTGAAAAGATTCAAGTCGACGTATGAGAGAAGAACGAATCACAAAACAAACAGAAAATACATAATGCTTTCAATTATATTTTTAAACAGTACAGTACTGTCAAAAACACGTTGTTTGATGGGATCCCCTTCCTGGCTGTCACTCGGGGCTATCGCAATATATATTTGCAGTTCATAATTTCCCTTAATTTTATTTTGAGCGTCAAAGGTGTCAAAAGCGACAAATATATAAACCACATGCGAACTTAAATAAAAATGTTTGTTCAATCAATTTTTTTTAAGCGAAGCTCTAGTACAGGGATTCTTAACCAGGGGTATCTATGCCCCTTGGGGGTATGGGAACCAAATGATGGGGGTATGGGGCTCGATCTCTGAACAGCTTGTGTATTTGTGGTTTGCCGTTTTTATATAAATAAATCTGGCGAAGCGGGTATGGGGACATATTTGGCAATTTATTGGGGGTCTGTAGTAGTAAAAAAGAAAGGTTAAGAACCTCTGATCTAGTACATCCGGTGATGAGGCCCGATGATTGACCACATGTATAAGTGGAAGCTGTCACACACAACTCCTTAAACCACAACCTCCAACAATCGTAGATTAGGGGAGGTTTATAAACATTTATCATACACTTAACAGATATTTGTTAAGGTTAACATTCTTGCCCCGGAATCTGAAGGACTGGGTTTATCAGATGACACAGCCTATTGTAAGATTCCAGTGGGGGTTACGATATGTTTTCCTTTTTCTTGTTCCCACTTTTACAGTTGGCGCGTCCGATTGACTACGCGGCTAGAGGGCTTGCCTTTCGCAGCTAAGTTACTCGGGTTCTAGGATCGAATCCCCGCTATCGTTACGCTCCAGTCTGCTTCCTTTTGCATTCCTTACGGAGCAAAGAGCCACCAGGGTAGTTGGTTCATTTACAAGAAACCTGCACCAAGCATTTTTTTTTTTTTTTGTACGCCCGCTATTACTCGAGGCGAAATCTCAGGTAAGTATGTCTAACCTGAGACTGATTTTACGTGAGTATCCCTTTTTTCTTGCACAGAGACAGGTGTCCCTCGCCATTCAGGCAGATACTCGCCGATTTCGGAGGTACCCATTAGAGCTGGGTCGGCTCAGGAGCACCACGCATTCACTTGCTCTTTCAGCATTGGTTTCTGTGCCAATTTGTTTTAGATGAAGTTGTCAACTCCATGACCAACTCCATATTATTAGCCTGGTACGACATGCTTGATGGTGCCGTGGTCATATTCTTTCTTTGTCTTATTATAGACCCCGGGAACTACAAGGGCACGCTCCAGTTTACCCAGCTGTAACTCTTGAGTTAGGGGAGAGCAACGGCAGGAAGAAAGGATCAGACCGAGTATGGTGGTCTCTAACACTTCACTCCCCTACATGATAACGTGCGTCTTATGATTGTATTTAACAGTGTCTACCCATCGTCCTCACGAGGTCTCTTTCTCCTGCAGCCAGTAATAGGAAACTTTATACACAGCAATATAGCATAAGGTATTCTGATCATTAGAAGTTGTCCACTCGTTAGACTGGTGTTTCTGTGTTTTTTTTTTTTTTTTTTAAGCCAGATTCTTTGCTGTCGTATACTTGTGCTGAAACATGATCATCGCCTTTGCCACCAGTCTTGGCACTTGAAAAAGCAAGATCTGTCAAAATTCCGCGCTGACAGCTACCACAATCAACAGGTCACGACCCCAGGTGATTCTGACCTGGAACAGATTATAGGGTTTAAAAATAATAATCCTATAGCAGATACTGTCTTATGAGATGGGGAGGGGGGGGGGGGGAATGGAGGAGTGTTACAGGCTTTACTATGCCTGGTCCAGTTTTATGAGGTGAGGTGACCGACCACTTCCATTCCTCGCCACCTTTGCCTTCCCTAATTCAAGAGCAGATTCAGGTATCTATGTACAGCTGCGTAAACTAGAGCGTTGATTGGAGCTGGCAATCTCGTGAAAACCAGAAGGCTACTAAGCTACAACTGCCAGAACACATGGGCGCTTTGCTGCAGGCTTCCTACAGGGTGGCTACTATACTGGTAATGCCCGTGCTCTATACGGAACATAAAAGGGGAAGAAGGCTGAACCCAAAATCTTTGCCGCGAGAGATAAGCACTCTTAACTACTCTGCCAAACGGAGGAACTTTATCTGTCAAAATTGAGCGACGATAGGTTGCGCATTTATCAGGTCATGACCCCAGATACGGTACGGCCCCCACTCATACAGCGGATTAGGTTCCAGACCCCCCCCCCCCCCCCCCCCCCCCCCCCCCCCCCCCCCCCCTCGCGTGCCGAGAAGTGGAAATCGCCAAAAAAGCGGAACATAGCCTTTTAAATCTTGCAAATGAATATAAAATTAAAAAAAACAAATGTTTACACTGTCATACAGTAAGTAAGCAATAGAGATAGGCATAAAACAAAAAACGATACGAAAGTAAAACGAATATCCATTACACACGTTTGATTACCTTAAAATATTTTCGCCATTAGCTTATAGTGACTTACGAATGAAAATTAGAAAATTGAGAAAGTATATTTATTGTAGGAAAGATCAAGGAGATGGTGCATTGTCATCATTTGACTCTTCAACGAACCTTATTCGTTTTGTTGGAGGAGACTGGGATAATTCTCTTACAAGGGTTTGTGTTGCTGTTGATGTTGAATGTTGTTCAAGGCTTGCAGTTGTTGTCGAAGGTTGCGATGGTGCTTTCTTAATGCAGGAAAGTAAAGAACTTTGCTCCATGGATTGCCATATTTGGATATCTATTAAAAGATTTGACTTGCCGCACTTCTGAGGTATTTGTTGACGTTTGTAAGACCTCCCGCGGACGCTGTTGATGATTTATGCAAGTATCTACATGCTAGTCTGGACGCTTTAAACTGCGAAGGTGACAGGAGAGAACAGTAAATAATAGCAATAAAGAATTGTTGCCTAAGGGGAAACATGAGTGGGCGGAAGAAAGGCGTATAGGATTAGAAAGGATTTGGTAAAACGTCTGAAAGTTTCGTATAACTAGGAGCAAAGCCGCTTTAAGGTTGTGTCGAAGCCCTAGGCAAGCGTGAACTTGCGAGGCCCTTTTTAACAAGATGTATGTTGCATCGACATTTAAAACCACTATTGGCTGGGAGAAATGTATATACACATAAACACTGGAACAACAGATTTTGTGGACTGCAATATGGATTTAAGACAAACTACGAATAATAAAAGCAAAATACGGTGCAGTGTACCTTGTTCCATGGGATTTATGTGGAAACAACCAAAGAACATGGCTAATGCTCCACAATGCATGTCGTAAAAGGCGAAAAAATATGAGGTAGATAACCTCATTGATGCCCAAGAAAATTGCTGCTTAAACCGTCACTTTACGAGCACATATATGCTTCGGTGTAGGCGTCATGTATGGGGACCAGCTACGGTGTAGGCGTCATGTATGGGGACCAGCTACGGTGTAGGCGTCATGTATGGGGACCAGCTACGGTGTTGGCGTCATGTATGGAGACCAGCTACGGTGTTGGCACCCATACGCCATGAGGAGGGGAATAAGGAGGTGACGATAAAGCTGTAGCGTGGGGCTCGCCGTTTAACGAATATGCGAAGAGAAAGGAAAGGAAAAAACGAATAGCTAAGAATTGTATAACAAACCAATAAACAAGGACATATTTCTTCATTGTTACACTTTCAGACGTCAAGAAAACGGTAGCCAGTCTGAGGTTGTTTATATCTTCATACAGTTTTGCCCAGGAATGGTACTGGTGATGGCCATATATGCTTTCTGTGTACAGTACCTCATTTGTTAGGCACGTTTGGAGCAGATATTCCGCTGTCATTTTATTGGCACCCGTGGCATTAATCAATATTTTCCATCTTTGTGCCAATGGCATTAATCAGTATTTTCTATCTTTGTACCAGTTGCATTAATCAATATTTTCCATCTTTGTACCAGTTGCATTAATCAGTATTTTCTATCTTTGTACCAGTTGCATTAATCAGTATTTTCTATCTTTGTACCAGTTGCATTAATCAGTATTTTCCATCTTTGTACCAGTTGCATTAATCAATATTTTCCATCTTTGTACCAGTTGCATTAATCAGTATTTTCTATCTTTGTACCAGTTGCATTAATCAGTATTTTCTATCTTTGTACCAGTTGCATTAATCAGTATTTTCTATCTTTGTACCAGTTGCATTAATCAATATTTTCCATCTTTGTACCAGTTGCATTAATCAGTATTTTCTATCTTTGTACCAGTTGCATTAATCAGTATTTTCTATCTTTGTACCAGTTGCATTAATCAGTATTTTCTATCTTTGTACCAGTTGCATTAATCAGTATTTTCTATCTTTGTACCAGTTGCATTAATCAATATTTTCCATCTTTGTACCAGTTGCATTAATCAGTATTTTCCATCTTTGTACCAGTTGCATTAATCAGTATTTTCTATCTTTGTACCAGTTGCATTAATCAGTATTTTCTATCTTTGTACCAGTTGCATTAATCAGTATTTTCTATCTTTGTACCAGTTGCATTAATCAGTATTTTCTATCTTTGTACCAGTTGCATTAATCAGTATTTTCTATCTTTGTACCAGTTGCATTAATCAGTATTTTCTATCTTTGTACCAGTTGCATTAATCAGTATTTTCCATCTTTGTACCAGTTGCATTAATCAGTATTTTCTATCTTTGTACCAGTTGCATTAATCAGTATTTTCCATCTTTGTACCAGTTGCATTAATCAGTATTTTCCATCTTTGTACCAGTTGCATTAATCAGTATTTTCCATCTTTGTACCAGTTGCATTAATCAGTATTTTCCATCTTTGTACCAGTTGCATTAATCAGTATTTTCTATCTTTGTACCAGTTGCATTAATCAGTATTTTCTATCTTTGTACCAGTTGCATTAATCAGTATTTTCTATCTTTGTACCAGTTGCATTAATCAGTATTTTCTATCTTTGTACCAGTTGCATTAATCAATATTTTCCATCTTTGTACCAGTTGCATTAATCAGTATTTTCCATCTTTGTACCAGTTGCATTAATCAGTATTTTCTATCTTTGTAACAGTTGCATTAATCAGTATTTTCTATCTCTTATTTTCTCTTTGTACCAGTTGCATTAATCAGTATTTTCTATCTTTGTACCAGTTGCATTAATCAGTATTTTCCATCTTTGTACCAGTTGCATTAATCAGTATGTTCTATCTTTGTACCAGTTGCATTAATCAATATTTTCCATCTTTGTACCAGTTGCATTAATCAGTATTTTCTATCTTTGTACCAGTTGCATTAATCAGTATTTTCCATCTTTGTACCAGTTGCATTAATCAGTATTTTCCATCTTTGTACCAGTTGCATTAATCAGTATTTTCTATCTTTGTACCAGTTGCATTAATCAGTATTTTCTATCTTTGTACCAGTTGCATTAATCAATATTTTCCATCTTTGTACCAGTTGCATTAATCAGTATTTTCTATCTTTGTACCAGTTGCATTAATCAGTATTTTCTATCTTTGTACCAGTTGCATTAATCAATATTTTCCATCTTTGTACCAGTTGCATTAATCAGTATTTTCTATCTTTATAATTTGAAAAGATGGTACCTCAGCTACTTTGCCATCCCCAAGCACAGTCTCATTTTACTCTCCTTTTAAGACATGCCTGAGGGGGGCAATAGGATTATTCTTTCTTTGCCTCATTTCAAACACCCCCACCCCCACCCCACCCCACGGGAACTACTTTAACCGTGAATTGCATGAGATAGAATCGCTACGTTTTCACTGAAGTAAAGTTAACATTCAGTAAAATATTTAGTTTAAATTTTCCACCCCTCTGTTGATGAAATTGCAGGTAGCAGATCGTACGGCACGGATCGAAGCCACAAATAGGCTGAACGGGTAATCTAAATAACCTGAAACCTGAAAACAAACATGATTTCATCAAGGTAGATATTTAGCGTGCTCAGTGTTTCTAAGTAGAATCCCACATTTTCTTGGTTGCCTGCCGCTGAATTTTAAACTATCATTTCCCATTTGGGACCTCAAGACGCAGCAATAGAGACCGCAGTCAGCGACTCATAGCTTGACTGCCTGCGTCAGGACCAGCGAACCAGAGCTGGTCAAGACCGCACTCCACCTCTACGTGGTGGTCCTTGAAACAGTCTGCAGCTGTGCAGGCTGGCTGAGCGAGTGTGGATCGAAATGGGAAGGCAAACCTGGTCCTAAAAAATGCCGTGCAGAAGTCGGATGTGTCGACCGAAAGGTGCAGATATCACAGCTACGTTGTAAACAGACACAACGCAACCACCGTCCTTTTCAGGGCGAACGAAGAAGAAGAAGAAGAAGAATTTCCCATTTGGCTGACCTTGAAGCATGGGCCCACCACTGTAGCTAGTCCCCTTCCAGTAAGCCCACACCAAAACATTTATGTCCTCGTGCTGCAGTGGTTTTGTCACATGCTGAGATTGCCAACCTCGTGCACAACATCGTATTTGTCGCCTTTTACGACATGCCTGGGGGTAGTAGTTGTGGTGTTCTTTTTTGTCTCCCCAGGGACACTAGAAATATAGTTTGTTGACGTCATCATTTTTTGTGTGTAGAATATTCGCATCACCATCATCATCATCATCATCATCACCATTGTCATCATCATCACCAGTTTTCCATTGTGCTTCTTAATGAAGCATGGAGCCACCGGTGCAACTGTTCTCATAGGCATTGGCGGATCCAAGAAGTGGCGACGGGGCGATTGCCCCTCCCTTGGAACTTTGAAAACCTTTATTTCATATCAACCGCTCCAGTTGCATTCATCAGTATTCGCCCCCCCCCCCCCCCCTTTTCCCCACTTGGGACTTAAATGTAAGTAATCGTTAGGTCGGACGACGGACGAATTAAATCATGTCTGGTACTGGACAATGGAAAGTACCCTAAAGGTTATAAATGTAGTTTGCAAGTAATTCTACGTGGCGTGACAATGAAAGACAATAAAGGGAACTGCCACACAACAATGAGACAAAAGACGGCGCCAGGCAGGCGCCACAAAGGGACTTAACTCGAGCCGCAAAAACAGAGGACTTTGTGACTAAAGGGGGATTATTCCTGTTTCGGGTGGCCAATTCTCAGATTAACAAAATGCTATAATATAAAATATGTATGAATTTTTATCGAATTGTTGTCTCTTTGTGGGCGTACCTTAATTTTATGTAATTATGTTATAGTTTAAAAAAAAAAAATTAAAATGCATGTTTTTGAGTTACTGTATAATAAAAGTATCAAGTTGTCACATTGTTTCAAAATTCGATATTTTGTTTTTTAATTGTCTAAATATATGTGTAAATATATGTCTAAAAAATGTGTAAATATATGTCTAAATATATGTGTAAATATATGTGTGTATAAATATGTATAAATATATGTGTAAATATATGTCTAAATATATGTGTAAATATATGTCTGAATATATGTGTAAATATATGTGTAAATAAAGTACACTGGCTTCCTAGCTCGGTTGTCCATGGTTCGATCCCCAATTGAAGTGGGATTTTTTAAGACTGCAAACAGCTCCGGGATCGACCCAGCCTCATGCGTTGGGTACCAGGACAACTCTGGGAAGGTTAAGGCGGCCGGCGTGATGCTGACCACATCACCCCTAGTATGCCGATGGTCAAGAAAATACGGGCCTAACACCGTATTCCCAATCTGCCTCAATAGGCATGTAACGGGATCCTTTCTTTTTATGTATGAATTTGTATTAAATTTTTGTCTCTTTGTAGGCGTACCTTACTTTTATGTAATTATGTTATAAATAGTTATTTTTTTAAAAATTAAAATGCATATTTTTGAGTTACTGCATAATAAAACTATCATGGTTATCACATTTTTTCAAAATTCGATATTTTGTGTTTTAATTGTCTAAATATATGTGTAAATAAATGGGAGGGGCAGGGGTTGGGATAGTCTTATCATTCTAATGTATTACCCCTCCCTTGGACAATTCCTAGATCCGCCACTGCCTATAGGAAAAGCGCACAAAGCAGTCACATGATATTGCAGCGGTGCTTTGTGGCAGTTTGTTTTACATGGTACGCCACTGCCAGCCACATACACAACCTCATATCAGTGATCTTGTACTACTTTACCTGAGGATACGGTAGCCTAATTCTTTCTTAGTCTCACCAGAGACCCCCTGGAACAACCCGGGGCGATATTCGCAAAAGTAACGATCTTTTCAAAAAGGGGCATCGCAGTTCATAATTTGAGAAGCCCTGGGTAATGCTGCCCTCTTGAACTTCGTTGAACTTCGTGCCCTGCCTCTTTCTGTCTAAAAATTGGGCTGTTCCGATAGTACTAGCGAAACGTGCACGCTCTAATTATGTTAATTGCGAGCGATGTCTAATTAAGACTGGTGGCTCACGAACAGTTTACACTGGTTTGTCTAATATAACACAGCCTCTTACGGTTTGCTGTAAAACTTCTACCAAAACGGTCCCACTGGCTTTTATTTCTTTTACTGACTTACTTACTTAATCGTTCCTCTTCTACCGTGAGAGGTAGAGATTTGGAAGAGAGAGTTTCATATTATCCTATAAGCTGTCTTCCTCCTGGCCTGGTTCCAATCAAGTCCTCAGTCCTTCAGAGATTGTCTAATGTTGTCCCCCCAGCAGACTTTCTCTTAATTAAATAATACAAAACAAAGCAAATTCAAGTTTTTTCAAGTCTGATTCAAACTTAATAAATCAAATTCAAGCTTTTTCAAGGTCAAATTCAACAGCTGTCGATTGCCACAGTCAAACAATTGACCTATCCAACAATTCTAATTATGTACGTCACGCCACATGACTGTGACAAGAATTCAGATACCAGTTGTGGGCACTAAGACGTGCCATTCTGTGTGACCATGATAGGCAAAGGAAAACCCCTGGAAATCCCCAAAGACAGTTATGTTCCAAAGGGTATTCCCAAAAACAATCATGTCTCCATGGTGATTGAACAATCACTAGCTATTTTACATTTTTATTTCGTCTCGTCTACCCACTTAATTTATTTGAAATAGAAGTCAAAATAAAGAGAATTAATTCCCATTTTATTAAATAAAATGATGTCACGTGAGTAATTACAACTCAGTGTGAGATCCAATAGATACAAGCGAGGCTATCAATACTTAAACATATAAAATGACTTGTCAATCACCCTGCATATAAAAAAAAAAAGTTGTGAAATGTTACATCGAACACATGTTAATGTATGGAAGTTAATTAAGGACAATGAGCGTAAAAAAATGCAAAAATCACTGGAGCTAACAGAGATCTAGGTTCTCAAAAGAAAGTTAAAAATCCAGCGGAAGCTAAGATAACTAACGAAGAATGTTTGAGAAGAGCTGATGATAAAATAAATATAATAACAAATATAAGACTAAGATAGCCAACTGGCTACAGTGAACATATGATCAGAAGAAGAGCAGTCAAAAACATAGTGACCATTGGCAAGATAAAGGGTACACGAATCACGGGAAGACAAAGTCAAGGGTAATGAATAGCTTTGACACTACTGCAGAGGTCGGGAACCGGTCAATCGGAACATCCTAATATTTTGTGGCTCCCTGCGAAGAGATGATGATGGCGATGATGATGTCGCTTTTTTGCCAAAACGTTAAAGATACACACAGATACCGCGGCACACACAGATACCGCGGCACACCCAGATACCGCGGCACACCCAGATACCGCGGCACACACAGAGACCGCGGCACTGACTTCTAAACATCACTTAAATGACCCTCGCGTGTCACGTCCACGGGAAATGTTTAGATAGTTTTATAATTTTCCGTTGACAGACACGTCAAATTAAAATACATTTAAAAAAATATCAGACTGACATATGTTGATAAACATGCGGAGAATAACTCAAGCCAGAATAAAGACATAACTGCGACAGTGTTTCCAACCCTGTGATTTGCGACCCCAAGAGCTGTATCATTGATTCCGACACAGTATCTGTCTTATTATCTTCTTCTTTGATCCTTAGCCGCCGACCGTCAAAGCAGTCAGTGGCCATTACGCCTGGTGGCGTCTTGTAGGGCAACAACAAATTGATTCCACTTTGCTCGGTCGGTGGCCATCCTTCGTACAGTGCCCCAACTCTGGTTCATTCTTTGCATCTCAGCCTCCACAGTCCTCCGCCAAGTTGTTTTTGGTCTGCCTCTCTTTCGTTTTCCTTCAGGGGTCCATAGCATAGCTGTTCTTGTGATGGCATCGGGGTCTCTTCTGAGGACATGGCCAACCCAGCTCCAGCGTCTTCCAGCTATGATGGTATGCATATCTTCTTGCTTGCTCCGAGTAAGCAGATCTTGGTTGGTGATGGTATTCGGCTAAAAGATTAGGTGAATTTTTCTTAGGTATATTGTGTGAAAAGATGGCAATTTCGACATTTCCTTCTCTGTAACTCTCCAACATTCCACACCATAGAGAAGCACAGAAAGTACACAGCTATGATATAATCTTAATTATTTTGTGCTTGTGCTGTACTGAGAGGACTTCCAGATGTTGTTTAGACTAAAAAAGGCTGTTCTTGCTTTGTTCATTCTGTTGTTGATGTTTTTGCTTGCTCCGCCGTCTGGTGTTACTATGCATCCTAGGTATGTGAAGGTGTCTGTCTGTTCCAGTTGCTGATTCCTTACTGATATGGGCTCAGGGTTGCTCACATTGAGCGTCATGACCTCTGACTTCTTTAGATTGATGTTTAAGCCCACCTGCTGGCTATACTTATTAAGTATCCGTTTTTTCCTGGATGTGTTGATGTGAATGTGCTAGTAGTGCAATGTCATCTGCATATTCCAGATCTTCTAATGTAGAAAATGTAGCCCATCTTATTCCTCTTGGACTGCCCTCTGTGTGGTAAAGTGGGATGTTATAAATTTTTATAGGGGACTTAGTGTACTGACTGAGATCAGCTGTGAAGGTATCTGTACCTAATAAGTGTAGTGTATTACAGATGACCTTACTTGCTACCACATATTTATACCTCAGTCAGAATTATTCTGGAATATTGTGATGACTACGTTGAATGTCTAGGGTATGTATATGATGAAGTGTAAGTCACAACAATAACAGACAGATAAACAATTTAATTTATTCCACCACACTTGACAACAGTTTGACACTCACATACAGATAACACTCTATGAGACTATCTTAAATGAGTCACTGGTAAATTTTCAAATATCAATATGTATTAAGTACTTTTCATTAATATATATGTGTCCTGATTCAAATACAAAGTGAACCAGGAATCAAAATCAATTTTAATTACACGTTATATGTACAGAATTTATCAATATGAATCTTGTAGTGACATATTTTATTAATATTATCTTATGTGTGTCAGTTGTGTAGTGGTACTATGAGGTAATACTGGTTTTGTTTTTCAAGCTATGTTGGTATTTGTCATCATGACTTCAAGTGTTTGTTTCTGTTGGAACTAGTATTGGAGATGTTCTCAGTTCCTGGCATTAAAACAATTAATTTCCCCTCTTATTTTTATACAATGTCAGTTTAAGATGGGGTTACATAATATTGAGCTCCGCTGGCCACATAGGCTTATCTTTCGTGATGTCGGCAGGAAAAGACTCCTCTGCTCGATTGCTCCACTGTGTTCTGGAGACACCTCACTGTTTGCTATATGGACCAAGGAGTATGCTGTCCGCCTCTGGATTCAGCAAAGCTCTGACCAGGTGCTGCTCAATAACTTTTGGACCACGGTCCCACAATTCATGGAAATAATACAGAATTACGTTGACTGGCACTGAATATAACACAATTTCGATCTGCCGATGTCCCAGGCTTTTATTTAGAAAAATATGCACTGGCGCTCAACGCACTGGTTCTGTAGTAAGTTTATTTGCAAATGTGGTGCTGACCTGACGCCTCTGATTGACTATATTGGCAGGTCTAACCAATCATGCCATGTTTACACAGCTTTTCAAAAAAGTACTCCTACTCACGTTTCCCCTAACAACAAAGAAGTAGTATTTATAGCCCGACTAATCGTGTTTAGCCTTACATTTATTGCGCTCCAATCAAATCGGATTTAACATAGAGACCCATTTCCCGTACAATGGTGGGGTGAAAATCTGCCACTGAGCGATTCTGATTTGGGTGTTGTCTGACATCCCTCACTATTTCTTTTGGCTATAATTTGGTAATTCCTAGACTATTTGCGTAACGTTTAACATATTTTTTGTCAGCAAGTCCTAAGGAACCCAAATATACAAATTTAAAGGAGCTAAGTGGCTGCGTTCAAAATATGCACTTTCTTCTACCTCCTGTTTACTTCGAATACGATGTGGTGTCTGGGTACTGTAATGTTTTCAAACGTAAACCAGTATAATGTCATGTTTCCTAATAAGAATTTTCAGGTTTTTAAAAACTAACTCTCGTATGTGTAGTGTTTTTTATCACTGTCGATTTGAAAAAAGCTAGTGCTTGTGGCCTTACACGCGTGATGGTAGTAATTGTATAGCGAGACGCGTGTTTAGTGTTGCATGCTTTCAGCCCCTCCCTTTCTTTCTATCTTTAGTCCATCTGTCTTTCGTTTTTTGGTAACGTAGTGTATAAAATGACATGAATGGAATTTTAAATCTAGGTCAGCTGCGTATCTCAAGGTTTTTCTTAGAAAGGCAGTACACGTTTTATCGTAGAAGGCGGGTATTGAAGCAGTAGGCTTTTACTATCAACGTGAAACGTTACAATTTGCAGACGAAGTAGAAAACAAGGGGGATTTCGAGTACAGTCATTGTGACAGCACTGTTCTTTACCATTCTTCTTTCCTTTTATTAAATTTATTTGTTAGGCTTTATATTTACGTTTTAATTTATATATGTGGATTAGAATTTCTCACGAC
Source organism: Oreohelix idahoensis (assembly GCA_024509875.1). Taxonomy (NCBI): domain Eukaryota; kingdom Metazoa; phylum Mollusca; class Gastropoda; order Stylommatophora; family Oreohelicidae; genus Oreohelix; species Oreohelix idahoensis. The sequence continues at coordinate 278,538 of JAMPIV010008183.1, read as the reverse complement.
AAATCCTCCCCACTTAAAACAGACGTGATATGTCAGTCTATAATTCTATATACACATAGAGAAATTTATTATTTTTCCTGGAGTTTAGGGTGATTCTCATCACACGGGTGGCGGCTTAAAAAATCCGCTCCCAGATTTGTTTTTCCACTTATATACTCTATGCTAAACTCAAATGGCTGCATCAATAAGGACCAACGGAGTAATCTCGAGTTTTCATGCCTAGCCTGTGCTAGAAACGACAAGGGTTTGTGGTCCGTTTGCAACTTAAATGCCTTCCCATACAGATAAATATTGAATTTCTTTATCGCCCATATTACTGCAAGACATTCTTTTTCGCTAGTTGAGTAGTTGGTTTCAGCTTTATTCAACTTTCTGCTAGCATATGCCACTGGGCTTAATTCCCCATCCAAAGCATCTGATTTCTGTAGCAGAGTTGCACCTAACCCAATATTACTGGCATCCGTCCTTACAATGAATTCTTGACTTAAGTCAGGTAATTTCAAAATAGGTTTACTTGTGAGCTTTTCCTTCAATTCCTGGTAAGCCATTTCACATTGTGGTGTCCATGTAATTCGATCTGGATTTCCCTTACGTGTCAAATCAGTTAACGGTGCACATATGGAATTAAAGTTTTTGATATACTTTTGGTAGAAACCACATAATGAGACAAAGGATCTCACGTCTTTCTTGGTTCGTGGTCTCGGGGCTTTCTTTAGTTTCTCTAAATTCTTTGGGTCAGGGGTCATGTTTCCCTGATAAACTGTGTGTCCCAAGAATTCCAATTCTTTACATCCAACGCAACATTTGGTTGGTCGGGCTGTTAAATTCGCTTCCCTAAGTCGATTAAACAGCATGTTCAGAGAGTCAATGTGTTCCTCAAATGTTTCGGTTGCTATAAGGATATCATCCATGAAATTTGTGATACATGGATTATTCAGAGGGTCCAATAATTTTCTCATCATTCTAGAGAAGACACTAGGCGCATTCTTCAATCCAAATGGCAATCTGTTAAACTCATAGTGTCCTTCTGAGGTACTAAAAGCTAGGTATGGTCTAACCTCAGGCTTTACTGGAATCTGATAGTATCCTTTACTCAGATCCACTTTTGAGAAATATTTAGCTTTATTTAGCCTGGCAAACAACTGATTTGTATCCGGCAATGGATCCACCTGTCCTTCTGTAATAGCATTCAGTCTCCTGTAATCTATACAGAGTCTATGTTCTCCAGAGGGCTTCCTTAGGAGTACAACACCGGAACTATACGAAGATTCACTGTGTGAAATAATTCCTTCCTTCAACAAATAGTCTATCTCTTCCTTCAAAGCTTTCTCCTTAGCAAAAGGAATCGAATAGGGTTTCATACAGACAGGTGTGGGGTCTATCAGCTTCATATCATATTCCAATAAGTTTGTATGTCCTGGTCGGTCTGTTAACACCTCTGCATGATTATCTAGAACCTGTTGTACTCTCTCTCTTTCTGAGTTTTCGTTAAATGTGTACTGATTTTCACCTGTGCCGCTGTCTCACAGGGGTGTAATGGATATTCAAATGATGAAAGTGGTTCCTTTTTCATCTCCATGGCAATGGACAAGGTCAACAAGTGTGTCTCTTCCTGATGTTCTCTTTCCAAATATTTCTTCAGGAGATTCACATGATAGATTTTTTCTTTCCCCTTCTTATCTATCTTATAATTGGTTCTAGACACCTTCTCTAGAACTGTATATGGACCTTGCCATCCAATCTGTAACTTATTCTGACTACCGGGGAGAAGAAGCAGTACCTTCTCTCCCACAGCCAAATCTCTGTCTTTCGCTTTCCTGTTATAATAGGCAGCATGTTTCTTCCTGGCTTGTTTCAAATTTTCATTGGCAAGTTTCCAGCCAGTTTTTTAAACGAGTGGTCAGCTCATTCACATATTGGTATGAGGATGTAATATTTTCCTCTGCCTTTTCATCAGTCCACGTTCTTAACAGCGCTTCAAGTGGACCTTTTATTGGCCTTCCAAACAATAATGTTGCCGGGGCCATACCGGTTGAACTATGGGGTACCTCCCGATAAGCAAAGAGGGCGGCGTGCAGGTACTGGTCCCATGTATCTGGTTTTTCGTGTGCCAACTTTCTCAGGATCGACATCAACGTGCCATTAAATCTTTCCACTTGGCCGTTCCCTTGGGGGTGGTACACACTACAATGGAAGTGTTTGGCCTGGAAGATCCTGAAAACTTCTTCAGTTAGTTTCCCCTTGAACTGAGAGCCATTATCAGTCAAGATTTGATTGGGAAAGCCTAACCTTGTGAAAATTGTGAGCAATGCCTCTGCCACATGTTTAGAATCAATCGATGACAGGGCTACCGCCTCTCCCCACATAGAACAAGTGTCCACCAGAGTCAGAATGTAGCTGTTCCTTCTCTTGGTTCGGGTGAGAGGTCCCACAAGATCCACGGCAACTCTCTCAAAGGGTGTTCCCACTATGGGCATTTCCCCCAGAGTTGCTGGTGCAGTCCAATGTTTAGGTGCTACTCGTTGGCACTCTGGACAGGATTTTACATATCGTTTGATATCTTCAGTTATTCCTGGCCAGAAATAGTGACAAGCTATACGCTGTCCTGTTGCGCTGATCCCCATATGACCACTGAAGGGAATCGCATGCCCTAGTTCCAACACTTTAGTCCTATATGAAGTGGGAAGGACCAGCTGTCCGTGACCATTGGATTCAGATCCAGCCTTCCTATATATCAGCTTGTTCTTCATATAAAATTCTCCCTTGCCTGGAGGTGTATGAGATTTGGGCAACTTCTTGAAACACGGCTTGAGTGTTTTGTCCTCAGCCTGTGCCTTCCTCATCTCATCTGGATGAGTATTTATTGGATTATCCTCCTCCTTTTTAGACTGTGATCTGGTCTGCACTGTTGCCAGTATCACAGGTCTCTTGGGATTCCCCAAGAAGACATATCTACACCCCAATATCAGAGGGTAGATTGGCTCATTTATCACTGCTGCTTTTATGATTCCTTCCACATATCGCGTTTTCACCTTTATCCGGGCGACGGGAAGTGTCATGGTAGCTACATCCTTGGTTGCAGTTTGAATCTCCACTGTTTCTGTGGTGTATTGATCGGCCTGCACCAGGTGAGAACTCACAACGGAATCGTAATCTAAACCGGTATCATATAAACACCTTATAGTGACACCATTACAGATGACATCTTCACACACTGGGGGATGGTATGGTTCCTGTAGTTCTGCAGGTTTGACCTTTTTTTCCTTTTTCCCAGATGTCATAGCAGCACAATGAGGAGGTTTCCTTCTACAATGGTCAGTGTCATGATTGTTCATCTTACAATTTTTACACCACCTTTTTCCTTGGTTGAAAGATTTTCTTTCATCATATTTCCTTTCATCGAATTGTGGGGTTTTATTTTTATTGTCATACCGTGGCCTATCAAATTGGTGCTTACCTTTGTTTTGATCTCTAGGATCAAATTTATTAAAGTTCTGTGGTGCCCTAAAATTATCCACCTGTTTCTTTTTATTACCTGTTACCTCTGCTTGAGCCGCTTGATACCTTTCAGCGACATTTAGCAACTCACCCAGCCTCTCTGCACCTTGTTCCATGAGAAACTTTCTCATGTCTGGAGCCATGGACTCTCTTAATTGTTCTATAAAGACCATTTCCTTAAGATCTTGGGTTTTCCCCAGAGAAGTCCATTTCTCCAAGTATGTCTCTATTCGTGCAGAGAACTGGTGATAGGTTTCACCTGACAGTAGTTTAGCATTCCTAAATTTTTTCCTATAAAATTCGGCGTTCTTTTCATATCTTAACAAAAGAGCCTGCTTTAGCATGTCATAATTTTCCTGATCACCTCTGCTCATTTTGGCAAAAACTTCATAAGCTGCCCCACGAAGACCTTGAGATAACTTTAAGCTCCACCTTTCTCTCTCTAACCCATATGTGGTAGCTAATAGTTCATATCTATTTAGATAGCTCTCAATATCATCGTCTTTCTCAACAAAATGATCTAAATGAAAATTCATAGCTGAGGTTGAGGCTCCCTGACTAGCAGTGGCATCAGAGGCAAAGGGACTGGCACCATTTTCAGGAGCATGGCCTTGAAACTCAAACTCCCTTAGTCGTAACTCATGTTCCCTTTGTAATCTTTTCTCCTCCTTTTCTGCTTCCCTCTCTGCAGTCAATCTTCTTTCCTCGGCTTCCCTTTCTGCAACCAATTTCTTCTCTTCTCTTTCTGCAGCTAATTTCTTCTCTTCTCTTTCTGCCTCCAATTTCTTAGCCTCTTTGTCAGCCTCAATCTGCAACCTCTTAGCCTCAGCCTCAAATTGCAGCCTCTTAGTCTCAGCCTCTAACTTTCTTTCGGCCTCTTTTTCTAATCTTCTTTCTTCCCGTTCAATATATTTGTCACATTCAGCCGTGACATAAGCAATCATAATTTGCCCGTCCATTCCTAACTCTTTCGCAGTCTGTACAGCAGCAGATCGAAATTTTGCCAAGTCGGCCATTGTCTAACATGTACATGTAACAATTCAATCTATCAATACTTATCTAAGGACACTACAGGCACTGAGAGCTCAACGTTATTTATTTTCACCCAAGGATACTTTTTAATTCTTATTATTCCCTGAAGTGAATTACCCCCAATATTTTTAATAGGGAAAGATTCAAAATCCCGAGAGCGAGACCCCAATATATGTGGTAAAGTGGGATATTATAAATTTTTATAGGGGACTTAGTGTACTGACTGAGATCATCTGTGAAGGTATCTGTACCTAATAAGTGTAGTGTATTACAGATGACCTTACTTGCTACCACATATTTATACCTCAGTCAGAATTATTCTGGAATATTGTGATGACTACGTTGAATGTCTAGGGTATGTATATGATGAAGTGTAAGTCACAACAATAACAGACAGATAAACAATTTAATTTATTCCACCACACTTGACAACAGTTTGACACTCACATACAGATAACACTCTATGAGACTATCTTAAATGAGTCACCGGTAAATTTTCAAATATCAATATGTATTAAGTACTTTTCATTAATATATATGTGTCCTGATTCAAATACAAAGTGAACCAGGAATCACAATCAATTTTAATTACACGTTATATGTACAGAATTTATCAATATGAATCTTGTAGTGACATATTTTATTAATATTATCTTATGTGTGTCAGTTGTGTAGTGGTACTATGAGGTAATAATGGTTTTGTTTTTCAAAACACATCTTTTTGTGCACCTCATTGTTTCGTTATTTTGAAACGCTGCGGTGTTCAACTAGAGTGTCACGGGAATAGATGGTGAACTGGGTTGACTGTGTGTGTGGGTATGTTTGTGAGTGTGATCTAGGTTAAGTCCGTGGGAAGAATGTAGGTCGTGAATGGGGGGAAACCGTTGAGTGATGTCTAGCAGTGTGTGAATGCGTGTAAAGGGGAGATAACTTACAGAGCGGTGTATTCAGCCGGAATGGCTAAGTGGGATGTGTAGTTTCTTGGATTATATTATATGTCTGCTGTATGATTCTACTTCATGAGGAATTAGCAATGTGTGTGATTGCTAGATGAAATATTTATTGAAAGGAAGTATATTTTGAGCTCGACTTGATTCATTCATGGTTTCAATAATGTTGTGTTAAACGACTTCCGTGCAGACGCAGGACGAACAGAACAGTTCGCTTATTGAATTAATATTGACTGCATAAGTCCTATGTGTGGACACTATTCAAGTGTGTTAACTTGATAATCATCTATTGTATTGGAGTAATGTATTGACAATAAAGTTTGTATTATATCTGTCATTGGAGCAGTTACTTGATGATTTACTGTTGGCGTTACACCTACTAGACCTATGCTTGGATAATTTAATGAACATACCATTGAGAACGCCACAGTTAATTGGAAGGCCAAGCCGGAGATTTTGAAGTAGACTGTAAGAACTACAGCTCATTTTAGCAACACCCCAACAGTTCTGTTGTACATGCCTAGCCAGTGGAAATGAAGTACTATAATTAATTACAGTATTCAATCAACATTTATGTCTACACGGATTCCAACGATCTAGTTGATGGAATTTTTTGTCATGTTAACTTTCATGGCCTCAATATCTATCAATTTCAAAGACGAATATATCTGCTACAGCTGTAGAGTGCACACAGGAAGATACCAACAGTGTACAACGCCGACGAAGCAACGACTTCAACAAAGGATTGCAACAGAGTGAAAGAAACATTTTTCGTGCGTATACTAGGTTGGTATACCAAATACCTCAACACATCGTGGATACCAAACATCAAGTCAGATGATTACAGAACATAGTGATATTGTGTTTCGAGAACTGTATGAAAAACTGCATTAAAAGTGAATTCTCCATATTTCAAGTTCTACTCAGCAGCAGCGAAAATGCCCAAGGTCTTCAATCAATAGTACCTTAGCTAGGAGTGCGATCTACAACAGAGACAGTCAAAGAAAGGAGCCACCATAGTGTATTTCCACGTTGATGCGTCGGGCCAGAAGGAGGACATAAATAAGATAAGTGGTTTAATGTTTTGTGGCATAAGTCCTTCCTATATTTTACGTGGTAGAGCTCCTTCTTTATGTCTATATAGGTTATATGTTTCTATGTTTTATGTTGTTTTTTTTTTTACTTTATGTGGATTTTGGAATACCTCTTAGGACGGTCCCAAAATCAAAATGTCTGTAGGGCCAGCATATAATTCTTTCTAAGTGAAGCCCAGCGAAAAGTGCTGTGTATTATAGCGTTCACTTCGAATTTATTATATCCAATTTCTGTCTTAGTGGTGATGTCATGTTCTTGATTGTAGTTCGTGGTTGTTGACTGTTTTTATATTTAGTTCTTCAGCATTATTGTTTGTAACCTGCTGCTCTCATCTTACTATCATTTAGTTAATACATGTATTAATGTTGTTTGCGTCTTTGTCTTGTCACTGGATAGGGGTAGCGATTATTTTATTTTCATAGCATTTAGTTTTCATTCATTATCTACTTTTCTTTGCTCCCACTATTGTAACATATCGTCTTTGTTTGAACTGTTCTTACTCCAATCTTTATGATGATTTCATGATACCTGCGGTTGTATATATAAAGTAGTATTCTATTTGTTTATTACTAATCTTCAAGTTCTAAAGGAGAACGATTTCTGGTACAGCATACTTATTGGATATAAGTATTTATAATTTAGGTTCAAGGAACCAGTAATATATTGACGATTGAGTAAGTAAGAGTAAACATTAACAGTAAGACATGGCTACCTTAGAACATTTTATCAAGATAGGACAAACCCTAGGAAAAGAAGGACAGGTTTTAGAAGATTTTGCTTTCACGCAATTGCGTGTGGCTGAAGAGAAAGAAGAAAAAAAAAGATTAGACGATATTGCTAGAGACGACAGGGCACGGGAGAGAGAAGAAACACGGATGAGAGAAGAGAAAACATGGGAAAGAGAAACAAGATTAGCTGAATTGGAACATGAACAAAAAATGGCAGCTATTGAGCTTGAGAAATTAAAACTTCAGCAACAAGAGAACTTAAGGAATCTTGGAAATTCTGAGTCTGAGAAGAAGGATCACACAGCTAATTTTAAGTTCCGGCTACCAAATTTTTCTCCAGGGGTAGATGACGTGTCATGCTTCCTACATCGTTTTGAGTCATTATGCATGGAATTTAATATTCCAAGAGCATCATGGGCACTTCGTTTAGAATCCTACTTGACAGGGGACTCGTTAACAGCGGTATACACGTTGGACGAGGAAAATAGAAAGAATTATGACGCAGTCAGAACACTCTTGTTAAGAAAATATCATTTGGATGAGGAAGGCTATCGCCAACGTCTGAAGAAATTGATACCAGAAACTAACAAGGATTTCGGAGAATTCATCTCATCAATTAAAATGTGTTTCAATCGTTGGGTGGAACTGGCAAAAATTGATCGCACTTTCGAGGAATTAATGGATCTAGTGCTGAGGGATAAGGTCTTATCATCTATAAGTCCAGAATTACTCGCCTACTTACACGAACGGAAGCCGGATTCTCTTACAATGATGGAATCGTTAGGGCGCCAATTTATGACGGCACATCCGGGTAAGACAGTTGGTAACACTAATGTTAAGGAGGATCTACCTGTGTGCTCCGCTCGTCTCATGCAAACGAATAATATTAGGTCTCGAACTCGAAGCGTCGATAGGAACTTCGATCGAAATACTAGATCATTTCGAGGGCGCTATAACTTTATGCGCCGCCAATCTCCACACCGGGGTGATATCCACCGTTATTATGATAGTGAATCACCTCGATATAATGATAATCGAAACAATAACTATTGGCGTCGATACCAAAATGGAGGCAATAGAAATTATTATAGAGACCAAAACACTAATGCACCTAATTCTCAACATTGTCCCGGATGTACATGTCCCAAACATGTTAACAATCCATGAAATGAAAGAAATAGGGGTAGAAACTTCCATGGTAATGACTACTTCAGTCGTTCACGGAGTGTAGAACGCACATATGCGAATGCCTGTCAAGATAATAATCCTGACAGGGAAAACAAAGAAGGCAATAATACCAACCATGCTAATGCGTGCAGTGCAGACTTGCATAATGAGGTATGTTGCACGGAATGTGACTCTTTTTAAATCAGATGTAACTTCAAGATTGTTATGCGGGCATCCTTTACCTGCATTGGCAGTACATGATGGCAAAGGATCTTTGACTTTTAACAAAGGGTTTCTCAATAACAGAATTGTTTCAGTCTTGATGGATACTGGATGTACAACTGTAGGTGTTAGAAAGTCATTGATTGATCCATCTTGTTTCACAGGTACTAAAGTTAAGTGTATAACCTTCGGGGGTACAGTAGAGTACTATCCCATGGCGGATGTTTTTATTGATACACCGTTTTTCACAGGAAAGGTTAGGGTTTGTATGCTCCATCATCCAATTTCGGATGTTGTTTTGGGGAACATTACTGGCATAAAGGACTGCTCAAAACAGGACATCTCGGACTGGGAATGTCATCATATGATATCTACAAATGCTATCAGTACTAGAGCACAACAAAAGGCCCAGACACAGAGCGAAAATGAGATGAACAATGATGAAATGCAGCTTACCACGATAGGTAAAGAAGCATTTAGCGCTGTACAAAAAAAAGATACCACATTGACAAAACTTTTTCATTTGGCAACGTCAGAAAATATTAAATGTACAAAAACATCGAGATATTGGTTCCAAATTAAAAATGATATCTTGATCCGGAACTTCGACAATTTCACAACAGTAAAGAAACAAATAATTGTGCCCACTCCTTATCGACCTTTAGTCTTGAGACATGCCCACGATGCAAATTGCGCAGGTCACATGGGTATCGCGAGAACAAAGTATAGGATTCTAGCTCATTTTTACTGGCCATGCATTAATAAGGACATTAAAATATTTTGTCGATCGTGTGTTACATGTCAACGAGTGGCGCGTAAGGGGGCTTACCATATGGCACCTATTCAGGCAACAGATGTTTCTGTGCGCTCCTTTTCTAAAATGGCAGTCGATATTATTGGTCCTCTGTCAGTCGCATCGGCCAGAGGCCACAAATATGTCCTAACGTGCATTGACATGTGCACAAGGTGGCCGGAAGCTATTCCTTTGAAGAATATTGCGACTAAAGACGTAGCTGATGCACTTTTTCTCATTTTTTGTCGCTTAGGATTTCCAGAGGAGATATTGTCTGATAGAGGTACTCAATTTGTATCTGAGGCAATGTCTAAGGTAATGAGCTTATTTTCGATTGAAAGATCTCTGAGTTCAATTTACCATCCGATGTCAAATGGCATGGTAGAGCGTCTAAATTCTACATTAAAACAACTGCTAGGAAAAGTATCTGACAAGCATCCTCAGGATTGGGATAGATTACTGCCAGCAGTACTGTTTGCTTATCGGGAGGTGCCGAATGAGCAAACAGGATTTTCACCATTTGAATTGATTTATGGGGCAAAACCTCGAGGACCCATGTCCATTTTCAAACAATTACTGCTGGGGTTGGAGAAAGATCCAGAGGTGAAATCTTCATATCAGTACGTAGTAGATCTTAGAGAGAGACTAATCGACGCATGTCAGTTCGCAACGGAATCATCGGAGTTGGCAAAAGAAAAAGCACGTTCATTTTACAACCAACATAGGAAGTTACGAACACTAACACCCGGAGATGAAGTCTATGTGCTATTACCTCAAAGGGAAAATCGTTTGTTAATCTCATGGAGTGGCCCATACAGGGTCATCTCTAAAAGAACAGATGTGGATTATGTCATTGAGGTAAAAGGGAAAAATAAAACATTCCACATAAATATGCTTCAAAAATTTCACTCAAGACCTGATAATTTACAGTTAGTCTTTGATTCTGTCCTGGAACCTACAGGTCGTCTTGCTTCTATCGCGGTTATTAACGAAGAACAAACTTCTTTCCATGATGTTCCTTTATATTTACCACTCATTCCTCTTCAACCTACAGAGACCTGGAAAGATGTGTCCATATGCACTGAACTTTCTTGTAATCGTCAAGATGAAGTCCGAAGTCTCTTACAGTCTTTTCCAGATGTACTTACTGACATTCCTGGACGAACAAATATCATTTCTCATTCTATTAAACTTAGAGATGATCACCCTATCAGACTACGACCATATCCAATTCCATTGCACTTTCGTGATCAAGTGGAAAAAGAACTTGATGACATGCTCCAGCTTAACATCATATCTCCTTCTAATTCACCCTACGCTTTTCCAATGGTCGTCATTAGGAAGAAGGATAAATCAGTTCGAATTTGCATAGACTTTCGGCGACTTAACAGGATTACAATTACTGATGCTGCGCCCATGCCGGTGCTGGAAGACTTACTGTTCCAACTTTCTGAGTCTACTTATTTCAGTAAATTGGATTTGTCAAAAGGGTATTGGCAAATTCCACTCACAGAAGAGTCAAAACCTTTCACAGCTTTTTCCACATCTAGAGGGTTGTTTCAGTGGAACTACATGTGCTTTGGTCTGGTGAATGCACCAGCTACTTTTGTGCGTATGATGAGGATGATTTTGTCCAATAGATCTGATGTCATCACCTACATTGATGATATATGTCTCTTTCACAATTCGTGGGAGGAACATATTGCTGGTCTCAGGTCATTGCTCCAAACTCTACGCTTACACAATCTCACAGCAAAACCCTCCAAAATTCAGATAGGATTTCAAGAAATTACATTTTTAGGACACAGAGTCGGTCACGGCTGTCTGAAACCTGAGGATACTACTGTGTCACGTATCCTTAACCTTTCTAGACCGACAACAAAGAAGCAAGTTCGCAGTCTTCTTGGTTTGGTGAATTTCTATCATAAGTTTATACCAAATTTTTCGTCCATCACGTCAGTTCTATCCTCTTTAACTAGAAGGGGCTCTCCTAGTAAAATCCTATGGAATGAACATTGCGACAGAGCATTACACCACATTAAAATTTGTTTTTCTAACGCACCTATTTTAAGATTGCCTAACATGCGTTTACCATTCATTCTCAGGACTGACGCATCTTCGAAAGGAATTGGCGGGTGCCTGATGCAAGACTTTCACGGAGCTATTCATCCAGTTTTATATGTTAGCCGAAAACTGAGTGCGACAGAATCCAGATACCCCGCCATTGAAAGGGAATTGCTGGGTTTGGTATGGTGTATGACCAAGCTTCAGCGCTACTTACTGGGTGCTCAGTTTGTCCTGCAAACTGACCACAAAGCATTAACATATTTGCAAACTGCCAAGTTCCCAAATCAGCGTGTAGCCAGATATGCTCTCCTTCTACAATCGTATGATTATAAGATTTTTCCTATAACAGGTAGCAGGAATGTTTTGGCTGACACATTATCCAGATGTGTTATACATGATTAGGACAGTAAGGTGACATGAACATAATACACAGAGTGATAGTTACACTGAGTGCATACTTATGAACCTAACTATTTCAGAACTATGCTAATGGTGAAACTCGTGATTACTGCAAGAACATTTAGTTTCATTCATGGATTTTTTCTATTTACTTACAAGAGAACATTTCAGTAAATTAGTGAACTGTATTGGTAATTATTTTTTCTATATATTGCATTACATCCACTACTACACTTAGGTTATTATTCACATAATGTGTTTATTATGATTATATTTGACGTGAGTCAGTGACGAAACAATATATGACATGACTTAGACTGTCACGAGAGGAGTCCAGGATACATTGTTGGCCACCCTTCTTGGAAAACCGGTAGTTTTCTCTTGAGGGGGGGGGGGGTAATAATGTTACACATCTTTTTGTGCACCTCATTGTTTCGTTATTTTGAAACGCTGCGGTGTTCAACTAGAGTGTCACGGGAATAGATGGTGAACTGGGTTGACTGTGTGTGTGGGTATGTTTGTGAGTGTGATCTAGGTTAAGTCCGTGGGAAGAATGTAGGTCGTGAATGGGGGGAAACCGTTGAGTGATGTCTAGCAGTGTGTGAATGCGTGTAAAGGGGAGATAACTTACAGAGCGGTGTATTCAGCCGGAATGGCTAAGTGGGATGTGTAGTTTCTTGGATTATATTATATGTCTGCTGTATGATTCTACTTCATGAGGAATTAGCAATGTGTGTGATTGCTAGATGAAATATTTATTGAAAGGAAGTATATTTTGAGCTCGACTTGATTCATTCATGGTTTCAATAATGTTGTGTTAAACGACTTCCGTGCAGACGCAGGACGAACAGAACAGTTCGCTTATTGAATTATATATTGACTGCATAAGTCCTATGTGTGGACACTATTCAAGTGTGTTAACTTGATAATCATCTATTATATTGGAGTAATGTATTGACAATAAAGTTTGTATTATATCTGTCATTGGAGCAGTTACTTGATGATTTACTGTTGGCGTTACACCTACTAGACCTATGCTTGGATAATTTAATGAACATACCATTGAGAACGCCACAATTATCTTATGTGTGTCAGTTGTGTAGTCGTACTATGAGGTAATACTGGTTTTGTTTTTCAAGCTATGTTGGTATTTGTCATCATGACTTCAAGTGTTTGTTTCTGTTGGAACTAGTATTGGAGATGTTCTCAGTTCCTGGCATTAAAACAATTAATTTCCCCTCTTATTTTTATACAATGTCAGTTTAAGATGGGGTTACATAATATTGAGCTCCGCTGGCCACATAGGCTTATCTTTCGTGATGTCGGCAGGAAAAGACTCCTCTGCTCGATTGCTCCACTGTGTTCTGGAGACACCTCACTGTTTGCTATATGGACCAAGGAGTATGCTGTCCGCCTCTGGATTCAGCAAAGCTCTGACCAGGTGCTGCTCAATAACTTTTGGACCACGGTCCCACAATTCATGGAAATAATACAGAATTACGTTGACTGGCACTGAATATAACACAATTTCGATCTGCCGATGTCCCAGGCTTTTATTTAGAAAAATATGCACTGGCGCTCAACGCACTGGTTCTGTAGTAAGTTTATTTGCAAATGTGGTGCTGACCTGACGCCTCTGATTGACTATATTGGCAGGTCTAACCAATCATGCCATGTTTACACAGCTTTTCAAAAAAGTACTCCTACTCACGTTTCCCCTAACAACAAAGAAGTAGTATTTATAGCCCGACTAATCGTGTTTAGCCTTACATTTATTGCGCTCCAATCAAATCGGATTTAACATAGAGACCCATTTCCCGTACAATGGTGGGGTGAAAATCTGCCACTGAGCGATTCTGATTTGGGTGTTGTCTGACATCCCTCACTATTTCTTTTGGCTATAATTTGGTAATTCCTAGACTATTTGCGTAACGTTTAACATATTTTTTGTCAGCAAGTCCTAAGGAACCCAAATATACAAATTTAAAGGAGCTAAGTGGCTGCGTTCAAAATATGCACTTTCTTCTACCTCCTGTTTACTTCGAATACGATGTGGTGTCTGGGTACTGTAATGTTTTCAAACGTAAACCAGTATAATGTCATGTTTCCTAATAAGAATTTTCAGGTTTTTAAAAACTAACTCTCGTATGTGTAGTGTTTTTTTTATCACTGTCGATTTGAAAAAAGCTAGTGCTTGTGGCCTTACACGCGTGATGGTAGTAATTGTATAGCGAGACGCGTGTTTAGTGTTGCATGCTTTCAGCCCCTCCCTTTCTTTCTATCTTTAGTCCATCTGTCTTTCGTTTTTGGTAACGTAGTGTATAAAATGACATGAATGGAATTTTAAATCTAGGTCAGCTGCGTATCTCAAGGTTTTTCTTAGAAAGGCAGTACACGTTTTATCGTAGAAGGCGGGTATTGAAGCAGTAGGCTTTTACTATCAACGTGAAACGTTACAATTTGCAGACGAAGTAGAAAACAAGGGGGATTTCGAGTACAGTCATTGTGACAGCACTGTTCTTTACCATTCTTCTTTCCTTTTATTAAATTTATTTGTTAGGCTTTATATTTACGTTTTAATTTATATATGTGGATTAGAATTTCTCACGACACTCTGTTGTCTGACGCATCACCCAGTCTATGATTTAAAAATAGAATGGTTGATAAGGGGCATCCCTGTCGTACTCCTGTCTTCACCTCAAAGGTTAGGTTGCTCTGCCCAACGCTACACGTAAAGTTGGCATAGAGGCTTTTTATGATTGACACTATGCAGCTTGGAATTCCATAAGCCCTCAGTATTTTCCATAAACTGTCCCTATGTATACTGTCAACAGCCTTTTCAAAATCGACGAAATTAATGTACAGCTGTCTTTGCCATTCTGAGCACTGCTCTATTATGTTCCTGAAGGTAAATATATGATCTACACATCTTCTGTTCTTTCTAAATCTTGCTTGTTCTTTCCTCAGTTTGTGGTCTACTGCTTTTGAGATTCTCTGTATAATTATCCTGCCTAGTATTTTGCTGGGAACTGAGAGAAGAGTGATTCCTCTCCAATTATTGCAGTCTGCAAGATCTCCCTTCTTGGGCAATTTGACAATTATTCCTTGTCTCCACTCTGTTGGTGTTGTCCCTGTTTTCCAGACTTGTGCAAATAGTGGTTCTAATAGTTCTGCTGCTAGCTCTGGGTCTGTCTTAAATAGCTCTGCATTTAAGTTATCATGACCAGGAGCTTTTCCATTCTTTAACCCTTTGATTGCTGTGATGATTTCTTCTTTTCGTGGGATGTCTGTATTAACATCTAGATCATTTTCAGCCTCAGGAACATTCAATTGTGTCTCTGGTGGTTCCTTATTCAGAGTTTCTCTGAAATGCTCTGCCCATCTTGTTTCCTGTCCCTCTACTGTCGTGATGAGATTTCCGTGCTTATCTCTTACTAATGTAATATTGTTTGCACCTCGTTTTCCACTGATGATTTTAGTTATTTTGTATACTGTGCTTTGTTCATTTCTCAGTGCTGCCTCTTCTGCCTGTCTTGCAAGGTCATCCAGAAATGTCTTTTTGTTAGCACGGGTTTGACGTTTAACTTCCTTGTCCAGCTGACTGTACTGTTCACTATATATATTGCCTTTAACCTGGGAGACTTAGCTTCTGTTTTCTTTCTTTTCATTTCCTTTCTCTTCGCTATGGTGTTTAGCGTATCTGGTGTTATCCAGTCTTGGCTCTTTCTTTCCTGGAATCCCAAGCATGACTTTCTGCTTTCCTTGTATATTGTTGAGATGGTGTTGCATCTCTGGTCAACATCATCGATCTCTGTTCTTTCCTGGCTTTTGATAATCTCATATCTTCTCTTTACGTCGACCACGAACTTGCTCTTATCAGTCTGTTGTTGATGGGTTTCCATTCCAGTACAGACCTTTCCATTCCTTTCTTCAGGATAATGGCTACACCTTCGTTGTGCTGACCATCCTCTCTGCCAGAATAAAGTACTGTTTCCCCTGTAGCTGTTTTTATTCTCCCCCTACCTGTCCATCTGCTCTCGCTTATTCCCAGGATATGTATTTTGTAGTTCCTCATCTCTGCTGTGATTTGTCTCAGCTTTCCTGCCTCATTCATAGTTCTGACGTTCCAAAAACCAATTCTGGTTTCGTGTTTTGCGGTCGGGGCATCCGTTTTTATGCCAGTGGCTTCCTTTCGGCTTTCACCTCTGTCAGTCATACGAGCCTGAGACTCCGGATGTCCGTCCCGCAGCAAAGTTTTTCCATTTATTGTTGTTTCCGTAACATGTGCGATTTTTTTACATAGACAGGGATGTCGGCCCTGTGCTAAAACCCCCAACCTGGAGGACCAGAGTACCAGCTTTTGTCTGACCCCTACCCACGCAGACCAGTCCAGCTTGGTTCAACCTACCAGGAGTAAATCTCCCACTGGCATAGCTCTGGGGATTGTCAGGGTACACAAGCTGCCATACCTCTACAAGGTATAGGTACCATTGATGACAGTCCCGGCCATCTAGGCATCTAATATTTACTTACTGTTTACAGGCCTCGGGTTTCCCTTCTTTATGTGTTATAAATGTTCATACTTTCATAACTGGATGACTGCATATAATTAAAGTGGTTTGACAAGATCACCAAGGTGGAACTGATGACGAGATCACTAATGTGGAACTGATGACAAGATCACTAATGTGGAACTGGACACGTGCCAGTAGAACAAGAAATGAGAAGAAGACGATGGAGATGGGACAGGACACACATTGAGAAAACCTGTAGATAGCATTACAAGGCAGTCCTTGTTCTGGAATCTCCAGAATGAGAGAGGTAGAAGAAGAAAAAAGAACACATGGAAAAGAGAAGTGGAGACTGGCATGACATGGAAAAACCTTGAATTGACGGCACAGGACAGGAAGACTTGCTATAAGTTTGTTGAAGGCCCACGCTACTTTAGGAGTTGAAATGTGAAAGAAGAAGAAGAAGAAGAAGAAGAAGAAGAAGAAGAAGAAGAAGAAGAAGAAGAAGAAGAAGAAGAAGATGAAGAAGAAGAAGACAAACGGTCTATGAGTATTTCAGTTCCGAATATGGTAACGGCAAAGGTAATTTCTCAGCAAGTACTGCCGGAGAGAAGTGAAGTGTCAGAGACCACTATACTAGGTCGAGCTTTATGAGGTGGGATCACCAGTTCCCTTCCTGGCTGCCGTTGCCTTCCCTAACTCAATATCAGTGTCATGTGCCCCTTTACAGCTGGTAAACCGGAGCGTGGGAGCGTGGCGCTTCCATGTTTTGAACCTGGATCCCGGTAACTTTGCCACAAAAGGCAAGGACTCAACCTCTAAGCGAATCGGGTGCTCTCCGAATATAGTTACATCCCTAGGCTGTCTATTAATCTATTTAAGTATGTTTAGAAAAATGTCAGAACAACAGAAAGCAACAGCCTACCATCGCACTGTAGGATCATGTAAAGACGCGTCGGCTAAACAAAACAAATGATTCAATCAGTTGAAGCTATTTATAGTTTTATAACGCTCAATAAGATAGCAGTGACAATAGAGACCCCATTAATAACAATAAAGATTAATATGCCAACGAAAATAAATAACGTGGCTGGGGAATTATATGATAGGCCTACATTTTACGCGGAATGAAAGACTGAGAACATTGTGTTTTTTTAGAATGGCGGACAAAATGTAAACATTGACATACACTAAAACCACTAATAATGTGATGTAGACAGAGTATTACTTGTGGAAAACATACTCGTACATATATATAGCAAATAGAAGTCAGACAAAGATGCTGGAGATGCATAGTACACACATTGAGACAACCTGTTGACAGCATTACCAGACAACCTGTTGACAGCATTACCAGACAACCTGTTGACAGCATTACCAGACAAACTGTTGACAGCATTATCAGTAAAACCTGTTGACAGCATTACCAGTACAACATGTTGACAGCATTACCAGACAACCTGTTGACAGCATTACCAGACAACCTGTTGACAGCATTACCAGACAACCTGTTGACAGCATACCAGACAACCTGTTGACAGCATTACCAGACAACCTGTTGACAGCATTACCAGACAACCTGTTGACAGCATTACCAGACAAACTGTTGACAGCATTACCAGTACAATCTGTTGACAGCATTACCAGTACATGTTGACAGCATTACCAGACAACATGTTGACAGCATTACCAGACAACATGTTGACAGCATTACCAGACAACCCCTTGACAGCATTACCAGACAACCCGTTGACTGCATTATCAGACAACCTGTTGACTGCATTACCAGACAACCTGTTGACTGCATTACCAGACAACCTGTTGACTGCATTACCAGACAACCCGTTGACTGCATTATCAGACAACCTGTTGACTGCATTACCAGACAACCTGTTGACTGCATTACCAGACAACCTGTTGACTGCATTACCAGACAACCTGTTGACAGCATTATCAGACAACCTGTTGACAGTATTACTAGACAACATGTTGACAGCATTACCAGACAACATGTTGACAGCATTACCAGACAACCTGTTGACTGCATTACCAGACAACCTGTTGACTGCATTACCAGACAACCTGTCAACTGCATTACCAGACAACCTGTCGACAGCATTACCAGACAACCTGTCGACAGCATTACCAGACAAACTGTTGACAGCATTACCAGACAAACTGTTGACATCATTACCAGTACAACCTGTTGACAGCATTACCAGACAACCTGTTGACAGCATTACCAGACAACTTGTTGACAGCATTACCAGACAACCTGTTGACAGCATTACCAGTACAACCTGTTGACAGCATTACCAGACAAACTGTTGACTGCATTACCAGACAACCTGTCGACAGCATTACCAGACAAACTGTTGACAGCATTACCAGTACAACCTGTTGACAGCATTACCAGACAACCTGTTGACAGCATTACCAGACAACTGGTTGACATAATTACCAGTACAACCTGTTGACAGCATTACCAGACAACTTGTTGACAGCATTACCAGACAACCTGTTGACAGCATTACCAGTACAACCTGTTGACAGCATTACCAGACAACCTGTTGACTGCATTACCAGACAACCTGTTGACAGCATTACCAGACAACCTGTTGACAGCATTACCAGACAACCCCTGTTCTGGAGCCCCCCGGGTAAGTATGGTACAGGAAGAACATATGGAAAAGTAAATTAGAGACAGACATGAAGGGGATGAAGGAGATATAGAGAGGCTTTGAGCTGATGGCACGTGACAGAAAGACTTGGTATACGCTTGAAGAAGGCCTATGCTAACCAATGTGATTAAAAATATCTTGTGGGAACATTGTATTGTCATCTCCACCCTTTAGCCAAGTCTTTTTTTTAATCCTGTGCCTTTCCTTTCAGGCCTTTGTATGAACTTCTTTTATCATTTTGAAGCGTCTCTCCAATTCTCTGCTCCGTGTGTTTTAGATCGTCTTCTATTTCTCTCACCTGGGATATGGGGAAGGGGGGGGGGGGGGGTATTCTATAACTAGGATTTCCTTGTATTGCTATCAATTGTTTGATTTTTTTTATGTATGTCATATCCAAAGTGTCACTGGCACTCAAGGAGCGTGGGATGACGCTAGCTAAAGCAATACATACCCTGTCGTCAGCGTTGCCACTCTGAAATTTGAAAAAACCTAGATATCGGCGACTTGGGTTATTTTGTGCGATTTTTGGGCTACTTTAGGCGAAATCTAGGTGGCGTTCTTCAACTAATGAAGGAAAATGACAGACGGCACACCAAAAAAAAAACAAAAAAAAAAAACCTAGATCTAGCGGAATCTACCTAGGAGTGGCAGTGCTGCTTGCCTACGAACACTGCCGTTGAATCATACAATAGGGGAGACGTCAGATTTAGTCCAAATGGCTATTGATACATCGGCCGATTAAGTCGCCCACGTTTTTAAAGGCTTAAATAAGGATCAGCTGTAGTTTTATATTTTAATTGTTGTTTTGTTTTGTTGATTTTTTAAACGTAGGCCTATAGTTTCAATCTTTGTCTCACTTTACTATTAAAAACAAAATCTCGAAACACGGTTAGATGAAGACCAAGGAACACATGAAGAAGAGAACTGGAGACATGAAGGAGTCATGGAAAGACTTTGAGCTCATGGCACGGGACAAGAAGCCTTGACATAAATTTGTTGACTTCTTGAGGAGTTGAAGGGTGGTGATGATGATGGAAATAATTATTGACAAGGAAAAAAACACATACACGAAATGTGGCAGTGATGAATGAAGAGTTCGGCCGACGTATCGATAGCTATTTTGGGCTAAATCCGGCGAGTGTCTCCCTCTTCTCTGATGCAAATAAAATTACTTCTCCCAATGTCGTTAAATGACAGAAGTGGACACAGCAAGTTTTAAAAAATAGAAAACATAATAATAATTAGGCCCTATATAAAAACGTACAGCTTTACATAAATTTTGTTGATTTTGAAAAGGCTTTTGACAGCATACATAGGGACAGTTTATGGACAATACTGAGGGCTTATGGAATTCCAAGCTGCATAGTGTCAATCATAAAAAGCCTCTATGCCAACTTTACGTGTAGCGTTGGGCAGAGCAACCTAACCTTTGAGGTGAAGACAGGAGTACGACAGGGATGCCCCTTATCAACCACTCTATTTTTTAACAGTCATAGACTGGGTGATGCGCCAGACAACAGAGGGCAGTCCAAGAGGAATAAGATGGACTACATTTTCTACATTGGAAGATCTGGAATATGCAGATGACATTGCACTGCTGGCACATTCACATCAACACATCCAGGAAAAAACGGATAGACTTAACAAATTTAGCCAGCAGGTGGGCTTGAACATCAATTTAAAGAAGTCTGAGGTCATGACGCTCAATGTGAGCAACCCTGAGCCCATATCAGTAAGGAATCAGCAATTGGTACAGACAGATACCTTCACATACCTAGGAAGCATAGTAACACCAGACGGTGGGGCAGGCAAAGACATCAACATCAGAATGAATAAGGCAAGAACAGCCTTCTTTAGCCTAAATAACATCTGGAAGTCCTCCCAATACAGCACAAGCACAAAATTAAGATTATACCAGAGTTGCGTGCTTTCTGTGCTTCTCTATGGTGCGGAATGCTGGAGAGTCACAGAGAAGGAAATGTCAAAATTGTCCTCTTTTCACACAACATGCCTAAGAAAAATTCACCGCATCTTTTGGCCGAATACCATCACCAACCAAGATCTGCTTACTCGTAGCAAGCAAGAGGACATGCACACCATCATAGCTGGCAGACGCTGGAGCTGGGTTGGTCATGTCCTCAGAAGAGACCCCGATGCCATCACAAGAACAGCTATGCTTTGGACCCCTGAAGGAAAGCGATAGAGAGGCCGACCAAAAACAACTTGGCGGAGGACTGTGGAGGCTGAGATGCAAAGAATGAACCAGAGTTGGGGCACTGTACGAAGGATGGCCACCGACCGTGCAAAGTGGAATCAATTTGTTGTTGCCCTACAAGACGCCACTAGGCGTGATGGCCACTGACTGCTTTGACGGTCGGCGGCTAAGGATCAAAGAAGAAGAAGAATATAAAAACGCACAGGAAATATGAAAATGCATGCTGATAATTACAAAAATAACACAGTACGATTACAACAAAGATAGACACAAAGTGAGATAGAATGAGAGACAGAAAACAATAACCTATCAACAAGATTGTATTTAATTTCTTACCTTCGATTCTGAATTCTATTAAATGTCCCGTGAAAACTGTCACATATACAGGTAGCTTATACCTTTCCGAATACACCACTGACTATAGTTGCGACTTGCGAGGCCACATTCCAAAAACTTTCACACATGACCTTTCCCCGACTGCAGCTATTTCAAATATGAACAACAACTCAGGGGGGACTGCCTACGCCGTATTGTTGAGGTATTTTCAACTGCGTGACTATCGTAAGGGGGAGAGGGGAAGAGTTTAAACGTGCCACTTGTCAGATTTTCCATCTGGACGTAGCTCAAAGTTAGAGCGTCCCCAACTAGATTAAGCCAAACGGTTAACTAAAGAGCAGTAGTTCTCAACTTTTTTGTATCTCAAAGACCCCTGCATTAACATATTTTTTTAAGCATGTCATCTTGCAGGATGTTATTTTTTTCCTCTCCTGTAAAGCACAGGGAGAGAGGTTAGGGAGAGAGGTTAGGGAGAGAGGTTAGGGAGAGAGGTTAGGGAGAGAGGTTAGGGAGAGAGAAGGAAAATTATGACATAAAAAAAAATTATAGGTACTACATCCTGAATCAGAGAAACTCTGGGAAGGTTAAGGCGACCGGCGTGATGCTGACTACATCACACCTTGTGTGCCGAGGGTCAAGAAATTATGGGCTTAACACCGTATCCCCAACATGCCTCAATGGGCATGTAACCGGATCCTTTACCCTTTTTCCTACATCCTGCATCAAGTACATAGAGGTACAGAAAATTAAGTGGTTTGGCCACCTCATGAGAGTGAGGCCCGATAAGTTAACACTATGCGCCTAAACAGGTACAGGTAGTCCCATAACAGATACTGACGTAGGGGAATGAAGTGTTAGAGATTTCAATATACTAGGTCCGGCATCGAGGGGGGGTGACTAGTTTCCTTCCTCGCTGCCTGTTCCTTCCCTAAATCAAGAGTAAAGTCAGGTACTCATTTACAGCTGGGTAGACTGGAGCGTGTCCGGTACATTTGCTGCGAGAGACCAGTGATCTAACCACTCTGCCAGTCGGACGTACATCATGCGCCTACAACAGTAGATCTGGCTTCAGAGCACGGGGGAGACCAAGAGGCAGGTGGATCAGACAACATCACAGACATGCTACAACAACACAGGCTTACAGCACCCAGTGCTACACACTTGAGTCTAGAATGCAAATTGCAGCTCCCCACTACGCTTCATGGTAATATTGGAAAGAGAAAAAGTAAGTGACTAAAGACCCCTGCGGTAATGATCCTCAACATTTAGGGATGTCCAGGCATCCTAAGTGCTGCTCATTCCGTTGGCCTATTACAAAAGACAGCTTCGTGTGATTCCAATTGATCATTCAGTTATTTCATAAATGACGCATACGAATGAAAGAACGCACTGTGTTTCTTCATTTCCTTCTTCTTTTAATTCTTCTTCTTCTTCGTACACTTTCAGACATCTATTTGAATATTTTAAAAGAAAGCAGCGCTAAGCTCAAGGCTTTTGTATCTCTTCATAGAGTTTTGTTTCATAAGAGTTGAGAATTTGGTACGCAGGCCACACGTCAAATGAAATTTGTTGGCGCCCCTCCCCCATTTTCCCTCTCCAATCTCGCCATTAGCTAGATAGCCACTCAGCTCACTCAAAGACCAGCATTCCATTTGGCCCATTTGGGCGTGCTAATAATAAATGCACATAAAGGTAATGCGTCTTACTAGGAAACAAGATAAAGAAAATTGCCTACGTTGAGGCCACAAGACCTTCGTCAGGGAAAGGAAAAAATGCAAGAGATATGAGAAAATAAATAAATAAAAATAATTAAAAAGTATATCACTCGTTAGAAAAGCTACCTTTGCGAATCGGCTGACACCGGTTTGAGAAACTGCATTTATGAACAATAAAGACCGGAACTATTTTATCGTTTACCGTTACATCTGCCGGGCGGAAAGGAGGGGGGGGGGGAGGAATAATGATATAATATCTATATTTTTTGGGTGCAGATAGGAATAATGGACAGTAACAAGCAATGGTAAGAAAGAACTTGGCGTCTGAAATGTTAATGTTTAGGGGAATAACGCGCATCGCAAGCTAATAGAAGATCATGAAAAAAACTAGGAATAAAACAAAAATTAATGAAAGAGATCATCATACCTTCATCATCAATTGTCATCTACACAACGAAGGTCGGTTGCAACGGATCTCCAACGTCTTCTGTCTCTTGTCTTGATGGTACATTCCGATGGACCTTTTTCTTGGCCATTTCTTGATGTTATCTTCCAACTTTAAGCACTGTCTTCCTCTTGCACGCTTGTATTCAATTCTTCCTCCATCATTGTCTTTACTAGGTGTTATGTCTTTTTTATATGGCTAAAACACTTTTACTGCTCTCTTTTCGTTCTTAGCTTTTCTATTACCTCTTTATTTGATTACTTCTCTTTCCGTGACATGCGCTTCACTCTCTAATATATCCTCATCTCTAGGGTCTCAAATCTTTCGTCCAACTTTTTGGTCATTGTCCATGTTTCTACACCATAGAATAATGAAGCGTATATATAACATTTGATGACTCTCAGTTTTAATTTGTTAATTATTTCTGTAGATGTTAGTATTTTCTTCATGTTGTTGAATGTAGCTTCAGACAGTCTTATTCTCTTCTTGATTTCTGTTTCTCATCTGCCATGAACCAGATATGA
Organism: Oreohelix idahoensis; assembly: GCA_024509875.1. Lineage (NCBI taxonomy): Eukaryota > Metazoa > Mollusca > Gastropoda > Stylommatophora > Oreohelicidae > Oreohelix > Oreohelix idahoensis. The sequence continues at coordinate 254,160 of JAMPIV010008183.1, read as the reverse complement.
CAAACTCTTGACTGAAAGAGATCAAGATAAGACAAAATATATTGCTTACTGCCAATGGAGCATGAAACCACCACTTGAGATGACCCTCTCACTGGACGCCTGCACCAAGATCCCTGTCCTCAAGCTGTAGTGGTTTCCGTAGTAATTTATTTTGCATGATAAGGTTGTCAGCCAGCACCATGCACAACCTCAGTCTCATCTTAGTCACTTCTTACGACATACAAGCCTGAGGGAACAGTAAGCCTTTTCTTTCTTTAACTCATTAGAAACTCTCTGGGAACTACACAGAGCTAAATAACAGAGTTCTGAGCTCTTCCTCCTTTTTTCTCGCTCACCTTCAGACTTCCACATTAGTAGAAGTAGCCCCCCATTCAGTCATAACTGACTATGGGAAGCGCCCCTTCAGTCATAACTGACTACGGGAATACGCCCCTTTAGTCATAACTGACTATGGGAAGCGCCCCCTGAGGTGACAGCTCTCAAGTTGTTTTGTTTATTGCCTGGTATTCCTTGCTGCGTGTTCTTTTCTCTTCTGCTTGCTGTGAGAGTTTCTTTTCGACCATCTGAGGTGGCGCCACATGCTGCTATCGGCAACTACATCCTTACAGGTTGCTGGATTCATGTTCAGTGTTGTTATGTCTCTCTTGCCCACATCTTCGAATCTCAGCTGTGGTGGCCTGACTGTTCTTTTGCCATCTGCCAGTTGTCCGTAGAAAATATCTTTGGGGACGCGACCATCTTCCGCGCGGTGGACATGGTCAAGCCAGTGTAGTCTGCGCTGTCTAAAGCAGTGTGTACATGCTTTGAAGGCCAGCACGTGACAGCACCTCGACATTTGTCACTTTGTCCTTCCATGAAATACCAAGAATGTGACGTAGACACCGTAGATGGAAGATATTAAGCTTTTTCTGGTTAAGTATAGGTTCCCCATGTCTTCGTCTACCTCGTTCACCCTCAGACTCCCACATTACTGACTCTAATAAAGGCATTAGTCCGCTCAAGGGACATGATGACCTGGTCTTGCCTAGTTAGCTGACGATAGGCATCATTTTTTATATAGCTTGTGTGTTCTTATTCCGATTTGGACGTTAATGTGACTTTTATGGTTGTTTCTCTCATTTCAAATACAGCTCTCGGAATTTCAGATTATAGAAAGTGAAACATTGAGAGAACGAGAGAGGTAAGCTGAGAGAGGTAAGCTGAGAGAGGTAAGCAATGACAAAACCAGGAGAGAAAACCCTCAGCTGTTTACAAGTTTATTATCACATTAACATATCTAGTCCGCAGTATTTCTGATAAGAGAATGAGCCATATAATTTCCGTGAGAGACAACCTTGTGCTCTTGATAAAGGGATCTCGAACAGGGTATGGCCTGGCTTTTAAAGTGTTCTGTTTATGTTGGTCCGTATAATTTATTTTGTTTATATTTTTCTAGTTCAATGACATATACTAAACAGACAGTGATCCCGTAGTGATAATGCGACAGCGACCAGAATTTAAAACATCTAGATTTATCACACGAGAAGATACTAACATCCAAACAACTAACTCACTAATTCGAAGCCAGAATCACCAAATACTATATATATATATATATATATATATATATATATATATATATATATATATATATATATATATATATATATATATATATATATATATATATATATATATATATTCTTCATTATTGTATGGTGTAGAAGGGACCCAAAGACGCAACAATAGAGAATGCATTCAGCGACCCATAGCTTGACTGCTTGCGTCAGGGTCAGCGAACCAGAGCTGACCAAGACCCTACTCCACCTCCACGTGGTGGTCCTGGAAACAGACTGCATCACTGCAGTCTGGCTGAGAGAGTAGGGATCGAAGAGGGAAGGCAAACCCGGTCCCAAAAAATGCCGTGCTGAAGTCGGATGTGTTGGCCGAAAGGCGCAGATATCGCAGCTCCGCTGTAAATAGGCACAACGCAACCAACGTCCTTTTCAGGACGAACGAGGAAGAAGAGGAAGAAATATGGTATAGAAACATGGACAATGAACAAGCAATTAACAGAAAGAACTGAGGTCTTTGAGATGAGGATATTTAGAAGAATAAGGCAGGTTTGATGGAAAGAGAAGAGAACATAGTGGTCGTAGAAAACATAGGAATGACAAGAGAATTAATGAAGGAGATCAAAATTAGACAGTTAAAATTTTTTGACCATGTATGAAGACATAACACTTTAATAAAGATCATAATAGAAGGAAGAGTTGAAGGCAAACGTGCAAGGGGAAGACAGCGCTGTAAGTGAGAAGGTAACATCAAGAGATGGACAGGAAAGAGTCTATCAGAGTGCACCGTCAAGACAAGAGACGGACATGAAAGTCTATCAGAGGGCACCGTCAAGACAAGAGACAGGAAAGAGTCTATCAGAGTGCACCGTCAAGACAAGAGATGGACATGAAAGTCTATCAGAGTGCACCGTCAAGACAAGAGACAAGAAAGAGTCTACCAGAGTGCACCATCAAGACAAGAGACAGAGTCTATAAGAGTGCACCGTCAAGACAAGAGACAAGAAAGAGTCTCAGAGTGCACCATCAAGACAAGAGACAGAGTCTATCAGAGTGCACCATCAAGACAAGATACAGAGTCTAACAGAATGCACCATCAAGACAAGAGACAGAGTCTATCAGAGTGCACCATCAAGACAAGATACAGAGTCTAACAGAGTGCACCATCAAGACAAGAGACAGAGTCTATCAGAGTGCATCATCAAGACAAGAGACAGAGTCTATCAGAGGGCACTGTCAAGACAAGAGACAGAGTCTATCAGAGTGCACCATCAAGACAAGAGACAGTCTATCAGAGTGCACTGTCAAGACAAGAGACATAGTCTATCAGAGTGCACCATCAAGACAAGAGACAGAGTCTATCAGAGTGCACCATCAAAACAAGAGACAGAGTCTATCAGAGTGCACCATCAAGACAAGAGACAGAGTCTATCAGAGTGCACCGTCAAGACAAGAGATGGACATGAAAGTCTATCAGAGTGCACCATCAAGACAAGAGACAGAGTCTATCAGAGTGCACCGTCAAGACAAGAGATGGACATGAAAGTCTATTAGTGTGCACCATCAAGACAAGAGACAGAGTCTATCAGAGTGCACCGTCAAGACAAGAGATGGACATGAAAGTCTATTAGAGTGCACCATCAAGACAAGAGACAGAGTCTATCAGAGTGCACCGTCAAGACAAGAGATGGACATGAAAGTTTATCAGAGTGCACCATCAAGACAAGACACAGAGTCTATCAGAGTGCACCGTCAAGAAAAGAGACAGAGTCTATCAGATTGCACCGTCAAGGCAAGAGACAGAGTCTATAAGAGTGCACCGTCAAGACAAGAGACAGATCCTATCAGAGTGCACTGTCAAGACAAGAGACAGAGTCTATTATAATGCACCGTCAAGACAAGAAACAGAGTCTATTAGAGTGCACCGTCAAGACAAGAGACAGAGTCTATAAAAGTGCACCTCAAGACAAGAGACAGAGTCTATCTGAGTGCACCGTCAAGACAAGAGACAGAGTCTATCAGAGTGCACCGTCAAGACAAGAGACAGAGTCTATCAGAGTGCACCGTCAAGACAAGAGACAGAGTCTATCAGAGTGCACCGTCAAGACAAGAGACAAAGTCTATCTGAGTGCACCATCAAGACAAGAGATAGAGTCTATCAGAGTGCACCGTCAAGACAAGAGACAGAGTCTATCAGAGTGCACCGTCAAGACAAGAGACAGAGTCTATCAGAGTGCACCGTCAAGACAAGAGACAGAGTCTATCAGAGTGCACAGTCAAGACAAGAGACAGAGTCTATCAGAGTGCACAGTCAAGACAAGAGACAGAGTCTATCAGAGTGCACTGTCAAGACAAGAGACAGAGTCTATCAGAGTGCACTGTCAAGACAAGAGACATAGTCTATCAGAGTGCACCATCAAGACAAGAGACAGAGTCTATCATAGTGCACCATCAAGACAAGAGACAGAGTCTATCATAGTGCCCCATCAAGATAAGAGACAGAGTCTATCAGAGTGCACCGTCAAGACAAGAGACAGAGTCTATCAGAGTGCACCATCAAGACAAGAGACAGAGTCTATCAGAGTGCACCATCAAGACAAGAGACAGAGTCTATCAGAGTGCACCATCAAGACAAGAGACAGAGTCTATCAGAGTGCACCGTCAAGACAAGAGACAGAGTCTATCAGAGTGCACCGTCAAGACAAGAGACAGAGTCTATCAGAGTGCACCGTCAAGACAAGAGACAGAGTCTATCAGAGTGCACCATCAAGACAAGAGACATAGTCTATCAGAGTGCACCATCAAGACAAGAGACATAGTCTATCAGAGTGCACCATCAAGACAAGAGACAGAGTCTATCAGAGTGCACCACCAAGACAAGAGACAGAGTCTATCAGAGTGCACCACCAAGACAAGAGACAGAAGATGTTGGGGATCCTTTGCAGCCGACCTTCGATATAAAGATGGCGGCTGATGATTTACCAGAATGATGACAGTGGTTTTATGCACAACTTCTTTTTGTGACAACTTCTTGTTGTCATGTAACTGGTGTTCGCTAAACAGGAGGACCCTGGAAACTTTGCAGCGAGAAGTAAGCGCCTTAACCACTCAGCCAATGGGAAGCCTTAAAAACGCAGTACTAAAAATATCTGCTAAAATGAAGATCACCTAGTGGCAAAGAGCTCAGAGCGCTGCTTCTCGAGGGAAAGTTAATGGGTTCGAAACCAGGTGCTGTCACACTTCAGTCTACCCAATCGTAAATGAATACATCGGACCCTGTTCTTGAGTTAAGGAGGCAAAGCAACGAGCGAGGGAACCGGTCACCCACAACTCATAAAGCTGAGCCATAGTCTCGTTAAGTCTCTAACACATCACCCCCCTACTGCAGTATCTGCTGTGAGACTACCTTAATGTCACCACCATCATTGGCCATTGTGCTCCTCACGCAGCATGGGAAACACTATTGTAGCCCATCCTCTTGCAAGAAGCCTCCACCAAGCACTCTCAAGATCTTACAGTGGTAGTTTCTATGACATTTTGTTGTACATCGTGAGGTTGCTAGACTCATGCGCAACCTTATATTAGTCGTCTAGTACGACACGCTTGAGGGTGAAGTAGGCCTATTCTGCACTCCTCTCTTCAGAGACCACAGGGAACTATACGTGACTATTTCTCTACTGGGAATATTAATTGTAGCAGAATGGAAGGATTGAAGTGGTAAAGGTCATCAATGTGGAACTGATGACAAGAACCAGACAAGTGCCAGTGAAACAAGAGATGAGAAGGCGGCGATGGATAGGACATACACACTGAGGACACCTGTTGATAACATTACAAGTCAGTCCTTGTTATGGAACCCCCAGGGTAATAGAGGCAGAGGTAGATCATAAAACATGGAGAAGACAACTGGTGAGAGACGTGACAATAATGAAGAAGACATGGAAAGAACTTGAGCGGATGGCACGTGACAGGAGGACTTGGCACGTGACAGGAGGACTTGGCACGTGGCAGGAGGACTTGGCACGTGACAGGAGCACTTGGCATGTGTTTGTTGAAGGCTTATCCTCCTTGGGGAGCTAAAGGGTATTGATTGATTGCATATTAAGTGTAGGAGGGTAGGATACTTTGTGGAGAGGGGGCAGTGAAGAGATGTATCTATACATGGCTTTGTCCTTAGTCGTAGTAAGATGCAATACCTATTTCAGTATTCTTCTTCTTTGATCCTTAGCCGCCGACCGTCAAAGCAGTCAGTGGCCATCACGCCTAGTGGCGTCTTGTAGGGCAACAACAAATTGATTCCACTTTGCTCGGTCGGCGGCCATCCTTCGTACAGTGCCCCAACTCTGGTTCATTCTTTGCATCTCAGCCTCCACAGTCCTCCGCCAAGCTGTTTTTGGTCGGCCTCTCTTTCGTTTTCCTTCAGGGGTCCAAAGTATAGCTGTTCTTGTGATGGCATCGGGGTCTCTTCTGAGGACATGGCCAACCCAGCTCCAGCGTCTGCCAGCTATGATGGTGTACATGTCCTCTTGCTTGCTCCGAGTAAGCAGATCTTGGTTGGTGATGGTATTCGGCCAAAAGGTTCTGTGAATTTGGCCGAATATTTCAGTATTTTGAAATTTAAAAAAAAAACAACAACCTGTCACGTGGGTCTTTATATCATTAAATTACCTACATCTTCTTCCTATTCTTTCACCAAATTCTTTTCGCATCATTCGTTGCGAAAAATATTTTCTTCCATATTCTTAAACTTTACCTTGTGTTTTTCTCATACTGGGATACGTAATTCTATTTACGTAGATGTCAGTGAACGAAGCTGTGATTTTCGCTTCTATCAGACCCGAAATGGCAGACAGTCGTCTGAATTTTCCAGCGAACACGCGCGGGTGCTTCGGGCTGATCGCTCAGGTAGGCGTTAAAACTATCACCTACACGGCGTAGAGCAGACATATAGTCTAGGAAAACGTAGCTCTAGGAAAAATTTCCTAGCGTGAAGTGTGATCTGTCACCGCCTCCCCCGCTCAGAAATGGAAATCGGGAGAGGAAGGTGCCAAGGCCACTCATGGCAGTTACGACATGAGGGAAGCTGACACATGGTGTTAGAAAAGGGGAGATAATTTCGCTTGGCGAAATAGTTGGGGCCCTTTGTCTGATTTTAAGATATTGGCCCGACTTTGAAACTTTAATTTCATTCTCTCTCAATAAATCGCAGTAGACAGGTGGTTCGCGAAGAGTAGAGCTGTATAAGCGAAGTTCTTAGTTTGTTGCGACAATTTGTCGAACTTCTAGACTTCCATAAATATAAGCGTATAATTCTTAATGTGCGATATCCTGTAGTGCTGTGTTTTAGGTAATATATTATTATCTAGTATTTTGTGAAGTGTTTAAAGCGTTAAATCGCCCATTTCATTTTAACTAGTTTCTTTTGAACATAGTGCTTAATTTATGGTTTGTATTATTTTTCTAGTGACGCATACAGTGGAAAGCAGAATAAATTATATTTCTAGCGTAACAAACATGTAACTATAATGAATTTAATTTAACGGCTAACACTCAGACGAAACTGGTTTAATAATAAACTTATAAACGCTAGATGCGACATCAGTGAATAGTGACGGAATACGCACCATATTCCTAAATTCCTGATGATCGATTTTATATAACTTATTTCACCGGTAGTTTAAATAATAAGTCAAGCTGTAGGCTTGCCGTTTTAAATGTAAGTTATATCCTTATACATAGTATGTATAATTATTTCATATGTGCTTTTTCCATTTTATGCAGTGAAATACTGGGGTGACCCGAACTTTACCAGCATTTAATAAGAGTTAATACTTGTGAAGAAATAGACAGTCCTTATTTTGAACCACGTGGGGTTCTCAAGTAACCCTGATCTGACAGTGCCTAGGCCAACAGAGTTAGACAGAAATACTAAATATCCCACTAACGGGGTCTCAAAGACTGTAATGATAAATACTGGGCCAGTGAACCAGATCTTAATTTCTTCCATAAACTCTACGTAGATTTTCTGCCGGGCGGCGTGAAGATTACAAGAAGATCAGAAACATTCCGACAGAGAGTTTGACTAGTACTGTGGCGACCAAAGATAGTAACTTCCTGAAAGTAGACACCGATCCGACATTCCTTAAATTCTAGAAACCAAAGCTAATGACATTGTGCTCTGCTAACTTTCGTGCCTGGACAATATTTTATGTGACTTAATCAGACATTCGAAAAATTAGAACACCCAAGGAATCGTTCCCTGAGAGTTTAGTACGTCTTTTGGAACTGGGGACTTCTTGGGCAAGGACTGCATTTTCGGGTCTGTGTGAAGGTCCTAGAATTGAGTATGTTCCCAGAGGCTGCGAGCAAAGTTGTGAGTATAACTGCATGGCCATGGCTGAATGAATGAGTGTACGCAGATCAGAGTGTTATTTTACAGTTATAGATTGTCGCCCATGTACTGTCTTAATTCTTTTGTTTAACCTGCAGAATTTGTTACTATTTGCTAGAGTTTCTTTACTTCTTAGGTTAAATCAGATTATTCAAATCTGTGCATACATTTACGAGAAAAGAAGAAAAACTCTTAGCCTAAACCCTACGTATCTATAACTCTTTGGGCCATCATCTGTTCTCTTAACGGGGCTGTGGGCTAAATCTAGAGCTAAGATCATAACGGAGATATCATCCTTGTAGCATTTTTCATAAATTTTATGACTATTTGTATATGTTTTTCCTTGATGTAATTTTGGTGTTGTGAGAAGATTTTTGTTGATGATAATAATAAAAATCTCTCTTGAACTAAAGCAGTGCGTGGTCAGCTCGTTCTATATACTCATGTTCATTGTTATAGATTTCCCACGTCTGTGTGTTTAACCGTCGTCACGTGCATGTGCGTGCCCGTGAGTAGATAGAGATTTATGTAATATATATCTGTGGTTTAGACTGTCGGACTCTGTAAAAACGGTCGTAGATGAAAGGTGAGAGAGAGAAGATTATCTCGATTCTCAAAGACAGCCTCTATATCACATTCTATCATCTCACGTGTGGAAATTCTATTGGTTTTTTTCTCCAGCTCTCACGGTATCTATCACTCATTCTAAGCTATTCAGAAGGGACCAACCCTAGTCTTAATACTCCTATCGAAAATCTACGACAAATGGGGTCTCGCCCGACGGATTTTTGAACTTAGAATAGGAAGACGAGTACGACAAATGTGAACTCGTTTCCGGTTTTTGAACTTAGAATAGGAAGACGAGACGACAAATATCAGCTCGTCTGCAAGATTTTATTCTGATATAGAGTAAGAGTGTGATGTCTTGTGAGTTTTGTATCTTTTAAAAATAATTTATCCCCTAGACTAACGATCTGTTTACGGGCGTGCTGACCACACAAACTGATAGTTTTTTCCACAGCATTTGGAATAATATACATTTCAGTTACAGGTTGATTGTCGGAATATATGTTAATTACTGATTTTGTAATATTAAACGCTGGTAAAGTTTTGTGAGTGTATAACATTCACAAGGGTTCTGAAGCAGGAAGGTGTTTGAACTAAGTTAAGGAGTGCGTTTCGGACTATTTGTCCAGATTAATTCCCTCCCTTACCCGATCTGACTTCAGAGGCGAACTTTTAGTGGATTTAAAAAAATTAAGGGATTTTTCTCTGTAATTTAGCAATAATTTTTTTTTTGCTTTTCCACTGTAGCAACTTATTTTTCAGAGGTAATCTTAACTACCATTCAGTTGGCGTAGTCGTGTTTTGCATTAGGTGCTTTATTGCCGATTAATAGCAGCGATAGTTAGATTTTTATTTTTGGAGGAGGTATCCCAGGGTGAAGTATATCATCTTTTGAATTTGATATTTTTTTTTCTCGTAAGTGGTAGGAACCAGTGTATCCTTTTTCCTATTTTCTTTCTCCACTAGTCTCAGTCACTGACATAATATGGCCGAGAGGGCAAAGCTTAGACAACTTCTCAGGGACGAAGCGAGAGAGGAGGGACTGGAAGGAGAAGAAGCGAAAGCTTTTGTCAGGGACGAACTTGAGAGATATGATGCGGAGAGGAAAGAAGAAGAACTAAGGAGGAAAGAAGAAGCAGCGGAGAGGAAGGAAGCGGAAGACCGGCTATTACAGCAGAAGAAGATGGACGAGGAAATGGAAATCCGCAGGATGCAGCATGAGGAAAGAGAGAAGGAGAGACAGCATGAGGAAAGAGAGAAGGAGAGACAGCTTGAGGAAAAAGAAAAACAGAGACAGCATGAGTTGGCTCTTAAAACTCTAGAGTTCCAAAGTCGTGGCGCTGCCTCTACCTCCAGCAATGGAGAGTCTTCTCCTCATTCTTCCTTAACTGATCCTTCTAACACTCAATCTACTCATCTCACTGCTATGTCTTTTCCGCTAGAGTCTTTCCCGTGTCCTAATGAGAAGATTGACACATGGTTAGAAAAATTTGAGAAAATTGCAACTCTGTACGGTTTGGAGAGGTCGCGTTGGAATGTGAAGCTTTCTCAGGCTTTGAAAAGTAGTGCGTATGATGTTTACGCCAAACTGGAAAGCAGCCAACAAGACAACTATGATCTGTTGAAGAAAGCGTTACTGGAGCGCTTTGAAATGAACGCTCGCAAATTTTTGCAACTGTTTCGCAACAGCAGAAAGGAGAATTCTGAAACTTTTCAGCAGTTCTCATCTCGGTTGAAGGGATACCTAACAAAGTGCCTTGAGCTTTCACAGCTCCCCTCTACCTATGAAGGTCTTGAGGAATTTGTTCTAACAGAACAAATAAAGAACACTTTGTCTGCGGACACCCGGAGATTTCTCGCTGAGCAGGGAGCAGAAAAACTTGAAGACATCTTAGAGAAGTCTGAGCGTTACCATAATGCGCTGGCTGAACTACCGGCCACAAAGCGGAAACCGACAGAGAAGCAGTTTCGAAAACATAACCTAGAGCAACCTTCTCAGGCTTCTAACCAAAATAACCACAGAGAAACTGGACCTCAAAACCCCCCTCCTGAAAAATCCAAGTTCTACAAGAACAAGTACCCCAACCACCCCAAACAGTCTGATCAACCCGACCGCCCTACATGGCAGCGCAGCCAGAAAGGACAAGGTGGCAAAGGGAGAACCCCTGAGCACGGGACATATGATCAGACCGAGCATACCGAGCCGAAACGCATAGGATGCTTATTGACAGTCTCGCAAGGCGGAATTATTGACAGTGATTCCCAACCTGTTGGGGATAGACCCTCAACGCGAGGTACTGTTATTTTGAACGGTTCTCAAACTTCTTGCTTATTTGACACGGGGCTTTCTTACGATTGCATTGTTGCCAGAAACCTGGTCAAACCCGGTCAAGAGACAGCAGAGACCGTACAACTTTGTGGAGTTCGTAAGAGTGATGCACCTACAGCGCTTCCCATCGCATTGGTGGAGATCCACTCTGATTTCGTCAGAGGCGTGATCAAAGCGGCTGTTATGGATGATCCCATCTACCCAGTCATACTTGGCGGTAGATACGTGTGTATTGGGAAACCGGAAGAGCCGATTGTGGCAGCAGTAACTACAAGAGGGCAAACCAAGAAGGAACGGGAGCCTGCGCCTAATTTGTTACCTATGGAACTTAAAGAAGCGCAATACAAGGACCCTACTTTGGCACCTTGCTTTAGGAAACTGCCCATGGCTAAGGAACCCACACAGCACGGGGACATTTTTTCTAAGAATGGTGTACTTTATCGGAGAACGGGCAAGCCTGACCAAGGATACAACCAGCTCCTAGTACCGAAACAGTACAGAAGCCAAATCCTAGAAATGGGGCACTCTCTTCCCTTCAGCGGACATATGGGACAGAACGCCACAAACCAACGTATAACCACTCATTATTGGTGGCCAGGAGTAAACACTGATATTATCAGGTACGTCAAATCCTGTGCCCAGTGCCAACGTGTGCCACCCAAGCAACGGGCACCCCCAGTCTCTTTGGGGGAAATGCCAATAGTGGGAACACCATTCGAACGGGTTGTGATCGACATTTTAGGGCCTTTCGAAAGGACTAAAAGAAGGAACAGGTTCATCCTGACCTTAGTCGATACATGCACTTTATGGGCAGAAGCTATCCCGCTAACATGTGCAGATGCCAAGCATGTCGCAGAAGCCCTCGTGCAGATTTTCACTCGGTTGGGATTCCCTCAGCAAGTGTTGACGGATAATGGATCTCCATACCGAAACCTGTTGATGGATGAGATCGTTAAGATCTTGAGGACCCAGCACATCCACACTAAGCCATATACTCCGGCCGGAAATGGGCTCGTGGAACGTGCTAATGGAAACCTCACCATGATGCTAAGTAAGCTGGCACAAGTGAAACCTGAAGATTGGGATCTCTGTATTCCTGCAGCATTATTTGGCTACAGAGAATCTCCTCATACTTCCACAGGATTTCCGCCAGCTACACTCTTATTCGGCAGACCCATTAAGGGCCCGCTTGAAGCCTTACTTCAGTCTCTGACAGACGAGAAGGCTGCTGAGACAGTTGTCTCAGCCAGTAAATATGTGTCGGTTTTAAAGGAACGGTTGAAACTAGGGTGGGACCTAGCAACGACTAACTTTAAGCGAGCACGCACCAAGCACGCTAACCGATACAGGAAAGTCGCGGAAGAGAGAGAACTGGAAGCAGGAGAGAAAGTTTTGGTGTTACTCCCTACCGAGAACAACCAACTGAAGATCGGATGGCAAGGGCCGTTTACCATCCTGAAAAAGATTTCTAAGGCTAACTACCAGATCTCTATTCAAGGAAAGGAGAAGGTTTTCCATTTAAATCTCTTAAAGAGATACTTGGAAAGACCAGTGCCAACCTCCGACAATCTCCTGACGATCGCCAGAGCTGACGAAGATGATGATAGTGGCAGGGATATTCCACCGCTATCACAAGAAATCTTTCAAAAATGTCAGAAGCGGCGACGCTCTTTCAAGCGCGCATGGGAGACATTCCAGAGGAAGGAAACTTTGGGGAGTAGACTCGAGTAGGAATTGGAGAGAGATGGAGGGGGGAAGATGAGAGGGAAGAAGACAGACACCCCGAAGCTACGGTTATAGGAAATTTAATTCCATAACGTAGACATGGAGTGCTTCCATATCTTAAGGGGGGACGTCCTGTCACGTGGGTCTTTATATCATTAAATTACCTACATCTTCTTCCTATTCTTTCACCAAATTCTTTTCGCATCATTCGTTGCGAAAAATATTTTCTTCCATATTCTTAAACTTTACCTTGTGTTTTTCTCATACTGGGATACGTAATTCTATTTACGTAGATGTCAGTGAACGAAGCTGTGATTTTCGCTTCTATCAGACCCGAAATGGCAGACAGTCGTCTGAATTTTCCAGCGAACACGCGCGGGTGCTTCGGGCTGATCGCTCAGGTAGGCGTTAAAACTATCACCTACACGGCGTAGAGCAGACATATAGTCTAGGAAAACGTAGCTCTAGGAAAAATTTCCTAGCGTGAAGTGTGATCTGTCACCGCCTCCCCCGCTCAGAAATGGAAATCGGGAGAGGAAGGTGCCAAGGCCACTCATGGCAGTTACGACATGAGGGAAGCTGACACATGGTGTTAGAAAAGGGGAGATAATTTCGCTTGGCGAAATAGTTGGGGCCCTTTGTCTGATTTTAAGATATTGGCCCGACTTTGAAACTTTAATTTCATTCTCTCTCAATAAATCGCAGTAGACAGGTGGTTCGCGAAGAGTAGAGCTGTATAAGCGAAGTTCTTAGTTTGTTGCGACAATTTGTCGAACTTCTAGACTTCCATAAATATAAGCGTATAATTCTTAATGTGCGATATCCTGTAGTGCTGTGTTTTAGGTAATATATTATTATCTAGTATTTTGTGAAGTGTTTAAAGCGTTAAATCGCCCATTTCATTTTAACTAGTTTCTTTTGAACATAGTGCTTAATTTATGGTTTGTATTATTTTTCTAGTGGCGCATACAGTGGAAAGCAGAATAAATTATATTTCTAGCGTAACAAACATGTAACTATAATGAATTTAATTTAACGGCTAACACTCAGACGAAACTGGTTTAATAATAAACTTATAAACGCTAGATGCGACATCAGTGAATAGTGACGGAATACGCACCATATTCCTAAATTCCTGATGATCGATTTTATATAACTTATTTCACCGGTAGTTTAAATAATAAGTCAAGCTGTAGGCTTGCCGTTTTAAATGTAAGTTATATCCTTATACATAGTATGTATAATTATTTCATATGTGCTTTTTCCATTTTATGCAGTGAAATACTGGGGTGACCCGAACTTTACCAGCATTTAATAAGAGTTAATACTTGTGAAGAAATAGACAGTCCTTATTTTGAACCACGTGGGGTTCTCAAGTAACCCTGATCTGACAGTGCCTAGGCCAACAGAGTTAGACAGAAATACTAAATATCCCACTAACGGGGTCTCAAAGACTGTAATGATAAATACTGGGCCAGTGAACCAGATCTTAATTTCTTCCATAAACTCTACGTAGATTTTCTGCCGGGCGGCGTGAAGATTACAAGAAGATCAGAAACATTCCGACAGAGAGTTTGACTAGTACTGTGGCGACCAAAGATAGTAACTTCCTGAAAGTAGACACCGATCCGACATTCCTTAAATTCTAGAAACCAAAGCTAATGACATTGTGCTCTGCTAACTTTCGTGCCTGGACAATATTTTATGTGACTTAATCAGACATTCGAAAAATTAGAACACCCAAGGAATCGTTCCCTGAGAGTTTAGTACGTCTTTTGGAACTGGGGACTTCTTGGGCAAGGACTGCATTTTCGGGTCTGTGTGAAGGTCCTAGAATTGAGTATGTTCCCAGAGGCTGCGAGCAAAGTTGTGAGTATAACTGCATGGCCATGGCTGAATGAATGAGTGTACGCAGATCAGAGTGTTATTTTACAGTTATAGATTGTCGCCCATGTACTGTCTTAATTCTTTTGTTTAACCTGCAGAATTTGTTACTATTTGCTAGAGTTTCTTTACTTCTTAGGTTAAATCAGATTATTCAAATCTGTGCATACATTTACGAGAAAAGAAGAAAAACTCTTAGCCTAAACCCTACGTATCTATAACTCTTTGGGCCATCATCTGTTCTCTTAACGGGGCTGTGGGCTAAATCCAGAGCTAAGATCATAACGGAGATATCATCCTTGTAGCATTTTTCATAAATTTTATGACTATTTGTATATGTTTTTCCTTGATGTAATTTTGGTGTTGTGAGAAGATTTTTGTTGATGATAATAATAAAAAATCTCTCTTGAACTAAAGCAGTGCGTGGTCAGCTCGTTCTATATACTCATATTCATTGTTATAGATTTCCCACGTCTGTGTGTTTAACCGTCGTCACGTGCATGTGCGTGCCCGTGAGTAGATAGAGATTTATGTAATATATATCTGTGGTTTAGACTGTCGGACTCTGTAAAAACGGTCGTAGATGAAAGGTGAGAGAGAGAAGATTATCTCGATTCTCAAAGACAGCCTCTATATCACATTCTATCATCTCACGTGTGGAAATTCTATTGGTTTTTTCTCCAGCTCTCACGGTATCTATCACTCATTCTAAGCTATTCAGAAGGGACCAACCCTAGTCTTAATACTCCTATCGAAAATCTACGACACAACCCTACCTCACGTCTAACTGCAGTCCCCTTGAACTTATTATTACCCAGACATATTACATGAGCAGATATAACTACCACCTGGTAGAGATGCACGTACTGGTGTTATAATTGTATGAACATGAAATGCCGAATTAGAACAAATCTACACAACACGATGAAATGTCAACTTTAGGAACCAGACAAGTTGAACATTCAACAGATAAATACCCGGTTTTGGGAGAGAGAAAAAATGTGGATTGCAATTTGGGGTCAGAAATGACAATACAATACAAATATACCCAACTGAAACCTCGGCCCAATTGTTATTTTAACAAAGCCAAGCCAGATCTGGTCTCAGCTGCATTGTTGTGAATTCTGAAGTCCCGGGTGAGTTAACGTCTGCGGCGCTGGATTTGAAATGTCAGCCGTTACGCCCTGTTTCTCATGCGTATCGATTCTGTATTCTGGGTTCTATACTTGTCTATTTTCTTATTAATCTAACGTTATTTTTTTTTCTTCAATTTTTGGTAGTTGTTCTGAGAGCTAGAGGAAGACCAAAGGACACACGGAGAAGAGAGCTGGTGTCAGACGTGAAGGGGATGAAGAACACATGGACAGATCTTGACCTGATGGTACGGGACAGGAAGACTCAGTATAAGTTTGTTGAAGGCCTATACTCCTGTGGGAACTGAAAGGTGATAGTTGTTCTGAGTGTTTTATTAAAAGTGTGGTTACAGCACTTGCCTGTCGCGGCTTAGTTACGTGGATCCGGGTTCAATAACCTGGCAGCATCACGCTCCAGCAGTCTACCCAGCTGTAAATGGGTAGCTGATTCTGCTCCTGAGTTAGGAAAGGCAAAGGCAGCAAGAAAAGGAACTAGTCACCTCGCCTCATGACACTTACGTCAGTATCTACTATGGGATTACCTTTGCCTGTTATAATTATTTTACCCCGTACAGTTCCGGGAGGGGGGGAGGAGGGGGGGGGAAGGGGAGTCTCCGGGAAGATGAAGAAAGAACAGAGTAACAGCCCTACCCCAGAGGCAGGTCGTGCAAGGGGTGACAACTTCATAATGTAAAACACATTGATACAGAAACCACCACTGAAAGAAAACTTTGGTCTTCTGCTTGGAAAGGGGGGAGGGCAGCGGCAGTTGTGCCTGCAGCTGTGTAATTAATACCGTTAAGCTCCCCCAGGAGAAAAGGCCTTCAACAAAAATTTGTAGTCTTCCTGCTGCTCGCTATCAGCTCAAGGTCTTATCACGTCATCTTTCTCTAGTTGGCTTGTCCATGTTGTTTGTTGAAGTTTTCGTGGCTAAAATGTTCTACAGTAAATGATGGGGTAGCTGGTCACATGCCCAACCTTCCTTAATCGCTTCTTACTACATCATGGTAGGTTGCAGTCAGGAGTGTACTAACGGTGTTGCGAGGAGGCAACCGCCCCAGGTGACAGCCAGGAGGAGAGTGCCATGGGGCACTATTATGATAGTGCTTACCGTTAGAAACATAATTTGCAAGTGTATTTCTTTATGGGGTGGAGGGTGCCAAAAGTAGGATTCACCCCGTGTGACAAATGCTTTAAGTAGACCTACCCTCCTGGTTACAGCGTTACGCTTTCTTTGATTACCTGTTGGGCTCCGGTAACAAATATGTATTTATATAAATATTTTAAAATATGATCTCTCAGGAAGCGCTGCCTCTTCAACAAAACCACATTCGTTCACAAAATCTTGTCACAGACTGCCCCAACGATTACGTGACCCAATGTCGAATACAACAACTACCGTAACTTAACTCAGCCAATGATATCATGTGTTGCTCACCTTCTTGTACGATCTACTAGACACTTAGAACGCTGGTCTATCGCGACAAAGATGCCGGCCGGGTTCGATTCACGGTATCGACACGCTCCAGTCTACTCAGCTGTAAATAGGTATTTGACTTTTCTCTTGAGTTATGGAAGGAAATATGGCAGGAAAACTTCACTTCTCGGTGCTGGACCTAGTGTAGTGAAGTCTCTAACACTTCACTCTCTTACGGTAGGATCCGCTATGGCACCATCTTTCCTTTGTTTTCCAGGCACACGTATTTAGACCTTCGTGTGGTATTTGGTTTATACTTACTAATAGGAACGTTATATTAGTGACTGAGTCTATAAATGTCTGGGTCGTTCAGGGATCCCATATTTCATAGTTGCGTATGTGAAAGTTGACCAGGGCCAACGAGGCATTTTTTGTTACTTGATTGTGTGGCGTTTCACGATTCACTCATGCAGCGAGGTGAGGAGCCGTTCGGATGGCCCCTGGTTCGATCCCACGGTGAGCCTATTCTGTTACTTTTTAGTTCCATATTGTCTTCTTTTCTGTCGAATGCTGATAGGAAACGCTTTACAGAGCGTTGCAACAGGATGCAAAGTTACTATCAGACACAAACCACTACGTTGGACAAGTGTTTCGGCCCTTATTTCTCCATACACTCTAAGAGATGGCACACCTTGGTCATGACTACCACTTGTCAGTCGCCTGTTGTATTTCCAACTTCACGCCTGTTATTTTACTATTACGACGTTGCCCTTCTTAATGTTAATACTTAAATGCATGTGAGAATAAATGGATTGGTATAAAAGACGCGAGGAAGGAAGGGCAGAATGTCAGACGTGCCTGCGCGAGCAATTCTCAACCCTTTAAAAATAAAGTTCGTTCGTTCGTTCCATATTAAGCGATAAAAAGAGAAACAATCGTTCTAAACAATTTTCCTCTCAGACGCTTTCTTATAAGAGATGCATAATTTAAATAACCGAAAGGAGCCGCGCTGGTGTAATGGTTACCACATTGCGCTGGCGATCAGGTGTTCAAGGTTCAAGCCCGGGCGTGGGCATTTGAAGAGACAGCGACCGGGATTTTGACTGAATAACCTGAACGGCTCCTGAGATAAACCTTCTGTGGATGGGAAGGAGCGAAGCTCCTGACTGGGTTGGAAGAAAAGTCCACAGGCTCCTCAGCCTCGCAATGACATTCATTGGGTCGAAGGGCTGAAAGCCCAAGTGCCGCTGGTTAAGAGAAAAAAAAATAACCGAAAAAATAACACACAAAGACTTGCACACTTACTTAGATGACAGATAAACATTAGAAGATGATGAGAAGAATGAAATAAAACATATAGATAACACAATAGAATGAACATGAAACAATAACGGTCATCCATATATAATGGGTTCAGCATCTATAATCAATATACAGCAAATCTCTATCAACAATTTAACTAATTATCATCATCATCATTAACCCACACTTACCTACGGACCATAAGACTACAACAAGCTTATGTCAGATCCACTTCTCCTATGTCATTCGCTCAAAATCTGTTAGTGCCATCCTTACCTCTTCCTCTATGTTTCTGGAAACTTGAACATGCTACGGCTGTTAAACACAGGAACAACAGAAATTAAAAAGGTGTGTACAAAGCCTAAGTTTCCTTGCCGGGGCCCATTCCGGATTCGGGCCCCCGGGAGGTGCTATATAAAGTTATCCTCAAAACGAGGCAAGGTCAAGATATCCAACATGAAGAAATCGCCTGTCATACAGCAGATGATGATGATCATAACGCAATCCTTCCCATCATTCAATCTAACCTAATGTTTAATCTAACCAGTCGTTTAAAAACATATCTATGTCGCAAGTACTGCAACAGAAAGTGACATGCGAAATGACTTAATCTGACTCGCGAAAAATCGAGTAGTTATAAATTAATTTGATTCTGACATTTTATGACAATTTACTTGTTCTTTTTTTAATCCTCGATTAAGGATATTAAACTTCTTAGACTGCACCTGGGAATGGGCTATTTTAGAATAGAAGAACTTTACCGTGCAGAGGAAAATAATTTAGAGCATTTTCTACTACAATGTAGTATGAACAACGGAGAAAACCAATATTAGATTATGTACGTGCAATTGATTCATCCATAACTGTGGAACAGGTGTTGAGAGCAGACAGACTCACACGGATAAAAATTAATATACACTGTATAAGGATCAGTGATGGTGTGACGGTAAAGTAGGGTTGTGATGGGGGTTTCGTCATGCTTGTTGACGATGGCAAATGATTGATGGATTATGTGACGTTCCGGACAACCCGGGCTTTCCCACCCTTCTCCCCCTTGTTAACAACATGGCAGTTGGAGAGACTATGTTTTGTTTGTTTTTTGTTCTATTTATTGTTTGTTGTTTGTTGTGTATGTTTTTTCTTTTTGAGCGGGGAGAGTTACGCAATTTTATATTTTTGATTTACTATACAGTATTTGGATTGTGTGAAGTAGGAGATGATAACATATTTTGATATCGGAAATAAAAATTAGTATATTGAATTAACTACATTATATATCCTAATTATAACCCATTAACGGTTGAATGGAATATTTATTCTTGTAAAAAATGCCCTTAAGGTACTAGCAAACGCATTTGTGCACTCATGCTCTACTTCACACATATCACGCTGTTTTTCTTTTTTCATCTCGCTCATTACCGCGGGACTTGAAACGACGATTTCCCTTCCTGGCCAGTTCTGTCTCATGATTATCCATTGAAGTAATCATGCGTGCCTCATTACATTACCTATTCATTGTCACGATCCCAGCAGGCATTGCTGAAAGATATCTTAATTATGCCGACAAACGTACGCATGAGGGTAATACTATTACCAGAAGTCGCTGCCCCACGGTAAGAGAATCACCACAACATTGCCGATAATATCACCGGAGCTACATTGTTTTCAACCCGGGTGACTCAATTGTGTACGTTCGTTCTTTCAGTTGTCCGACTTACAATGAACCCTTACGAGCTCAAGGGGCGATACGAATAATAAAGTTGATTATCAACAATTAACGTCATAAGAAATCCACTGTCAAAACAATTTGTGGCAAGTATAGTGGTGGTCGGCCGGTGTAGTTCCCGGGGGGTGTCCCAGAAAAGACATAAACAGAATAGGTCTACTATTTCCTCGGTCATACTGTAAGAGGCGACACATATGAGGTTCTGAATGGAACTGGAAACCTCATCATGTACAAATAAAATATCGCTACAGAAACTACCACTACAAGACCATATGAATACCTGATGCAGGTTTCATACAAGGGGACCAGCTGTGGTGGTGGGTCCAAGCTTCTTAAGGAATGAAAGATGAAATAAATCAATGAATAGTGATAGTTGTATTTTTCCGGGGACACAATTAGTCAAACAGCTGTCATTAAAAAAAAACATATGTTCTGTTGTCCGTTGACGAAGACACATTAGTAGAAACCCTTCGATGTTTTGCTGCTGTAACACATTCAAGCGTGTCATTTGTTGTTGTTGTTTTTTTAAATTTTTAAATCTTTCAATGTTGATGTTATTAATCTTGTTCACCAGCGTAAATATTTTATTTGTTTGTTTGATTCTTTGTTTTCTCAGTTTAACAGCGACATCCTCTTTGTTACCTTCAGCTCTTAAGAATCGTAGGCCTTCAGCATATTCATGCCAGGCCTCCCTTCAAGGTCTTTCCTTATCTTTTCATGGCTGTCTCCAGTTCCATTCGGTCGGCCTCATCGTGTCTTACCCTGTGGATTCCAGAACAAGGTCTGCCTTGTCATGTTATCAAAAGGTTTCCTCAACATGTGTCCTGTCTATCTCCAGCGTCTTCTTCTCATCTCTTGTTCCACTGGTACTTGTCTGGATCTTGTCATCAGTTCCAAGTTAGTGATCTTGTCATACCACTTCAATCCTTCTATTCTACGCAAGCACGCGTTCATGAAAGTTTGTCACTTTTAGGTTCACAACAAGAGAAACCCTCTTCCCCACCCCCTCCCCCCAATCAAGAGCTTCTACTCCAGGGTTTCTTAAACGTTTTGTGCCATGGGTCCCTTAGATTGTGCGATGAAGGCCATGAGTCCCTTAAATTGTTTGGGTCTCTTAGATTGTTTGATGAAGGCCATGGGTCCCTTAAATTGTTTGATGAAGGCCATGGGTCCCATAGATTGTTTGATGAAGGCCATGGGTCCCATAGATTGTTTGATGAAGGCCATGGGTCCCTTAGATTGTTTGATGAAGGCCATGGATCCCTTAGATTGTTTGATGAAGGCCATGGGTCCCATAGATTGTTTGATGAAGGCCATGGGTCCTTTAGATTGTTTGATGAAGGCCATGGGTCCCTTAGATTGTTTGATGAAGGCCATGGATCCCTTAGATTGTTTGATGAAGGCCATGGGTCCCATGGATTGTTTCATGAAGGACATGGGTCCCTTAGATTGTTTGATGAAGGACATGGGTCCCATAGATTGTTTGATGAAGGCCATGGGTCCCATAGATTGTTTGATGAAGGCCATTGGTCCTTTAGATTGTTTGATGAAGGCCATGGATCCCTTAGATTGTTTGATGAAGGCCATGGGTCCATTAGATTGTCTGATGAAGGCCATGGGTCCCATAGATTGTTTGATGAAGGCCATGGGTCCCATAGATTGTTTGATGAAGGCCATTGGTCCCTTAGATTGTTTGATGAAGGCCATGGATCCCTTAGATTGCTTGATGAAGGCCTTGGGTCCCTTAGATTGTTTGATGAAGGCCATGGGTCCCATAGATTGTTTGATAAAGGCCATGGGTCCCTTAGATTGTTTGATGAAGGCCATGGGTCCCTTAGATTGTTTGATGAAGGCCATGGGTCCCTTAGATTGTTTGATGAAGGCCATGGGTCCCTTAGATTGTTTGATGAAGGCCATGAGTCCCATAGACTGTTTGGGTCCCTTAGATTGTTTGATGAAGGCCATGGGTCCCTTAGATTGTTTGATGAAGGCCATGAGTCCCTTAGATTGTTTGATGAAGGCCATGTGCGACTTAGATTGTTTGGGTCCTTAGATTGTTTGATGAAGGCCATGTGCCACTTAGGTTGTTTGATGAAAGCCATGGGTCCCTTAGATTGCTTGATGAAGGCCATGTGCCACTTAGGTTGTTTGATGAAAGCCATGGGTCCCTTAGATTGTTTGATGAAAGCCACGGGTCCCTTAGATTGTCCGATGAAGGCCATGGGTCCCTTAGATTGTGCGATGAAGGCCATGGGTCCCTTAGATTGTTTGGGTCCTTTAGATTGTTTGATGAAGGCCATGGGTCCCTTAGATTGTTTGATGAAGGCCATGGATCCCATTGATTGTTTGATGAAGGCCATGGGTCCCATAGATTGTTTGATGAAGGCCATGGATCCCTTAGATTGTTTGATGAAGGCCATGGGTCCCTTAGACTGTTTGATGAAGGCCATGGATCCATTAGATTGTTTGATGAAGGCATGGACCCTTAGATTGTTTGATGAAGGCCATGGATCCCTTAGATTGTTTGATGAAGGCCATGGGTCCCTTAGATTGTTTGATGAAGGCCATGGATCCCTTAGATTGTTTGATGAAGGCCATGGGTCCCTTAGATTGTTTGATGAAGGCCATGGGTCCCTTAGATTGTTTGATGAAGGCCATGGGTCCCTTAGATTGTTTGATGAAGGCCATGAGTCCCTTAGATTGTTTGATGAAGGCCATGGGTCCCATAGATTGTTTGGGTCCCTTAGATTGTTCGATGAAGGCCATGGGTCCCTTAGATTGTTTAATGAAGGCCATGCGTCCCTTAGATTGTTTGATGAAGGCCATGGGTCCCTTAGATTGTTTGATGAAGGCCATGGGTCCCTTAGATTGTTTGATGAAGGCCATGGGTCCCATAGACTGTTTGGGTCCCTTAGATTGTTCGATGAAGGCCATGGGTCCCTTAGATTGTTTGATGAAGGCCATGACTCCCTTAGATTGTTTGATGAAGGCCATGTGCGACTTAGATTGTTTGGGTCCCTTAGATTGTTTGATGAAGGCCATGTGCGACTTAGATTGTTTGGGTCCCTTAGATTGTTTGATGAAGGCCATGAGTCCCTTAGATTGTTTGATAAAGGCCATGGGCCCCTTAGATTGTGCGATGAAGGCCATGGGTCCCTTAGATTGATTGGGTCCCTTAGATTGTGCGATAAAGCCCATGGCCCCTTAAATTGTTTGGGTCCCTTAGATTGTTTGATGAAGGCCATGGGTCCCTTAGATTGTTTGATGAAGGCCATGGGTCCCTTAGATTGTTTGGGTATCTTAGATAGTTCGATGAAGGCCATGGGTCCCTTAGATTGTTTGATGAAAGCCATGTGCCACTTAGATTAATTGCTGAAGGCCATGGGTCCCTTAGAATGTTTGATGAAAGCCATGGGTCCCTTAGATTGTTTGATGAAAGCCATGGGTCCCTTAGATTGTTTGATGAAGGCCATGGGTCCCTTAGATTGTTTGATGAAAGCCATGGGTACCTTAGATTGTTTGATGAAGGCCATGGGTCCCTTAGATTGTTTGATGAAAGCCATGGGTCCCTTAGATTGTTTGATGAAGGCCATGGATCCCTTAGATTGTTTGATGAAGGCCATGGATCCCTTAGATTGTTTGGGTCCCTTAGATTATTTGATGAAGGCCATGTGCCACTTAGGTTGTTTGATGAAAGCCATGGGTCCCTTAGATTGTTTGATGAAAGCCATGGGTCCCTTAGATTGTTTGATGAAAGTCATGGGTCCCTTAGATTGTTTGATGAAGGCCATGGGTCCCTTAGATTGTTTGATGAAAGCCATGGGTCCCTTAGATTGTTTGATGAAGGCCATGGATCCCTTAGATTGTTTGATGAAGGCCATGGATCCCTTAGATTGTTTGATGAAAGCCATGGGTCCCTTAGATTGTTTGATGAAGGCCATGGGTCCCTTAGATTATTTGATGAAAGCCATGGGTCCCTTAGATTGTTTGATGAAGGCCATGGATCCCTTAGATTGTTTGATGAAGGCCATGTGTCCCTTAGACTGTTTGATGAAAGCCATGGGTCCCTTAGATTGTTTGATGAAAGCCATGGGTCCCTTAGATTGTTTGATGAAAGCCATGGGTACCTTAGATTGTTTGATGAAAGCCATGGGTCATTTAGATTGTTTGATGAAAGCCATGGGTCCCTTAGATTGTTTGATGAAAGCCATGGGTCCCTTAGATTGTTTGATGAAAGCCATGGATCTCTTAGATTGTTTGATGGAGGCCATGGCTCCCTTAGATTGTTCGATGAAAGCCATGGGTCCCTTAGATTGTTTGATGAAAGCCATGGATCTCTTAGATTGTTCGATGAAGGCCATGGGTCCCTTAGATTGTTCTATGAAAGCCATGGGTCTCTTAGATTGTTTGATGAAGGCCATGGGTCCCTTAGATTGTCCGATGAAGGCCATGGGCCTCTTAAATTGTTTGGGTCCCTTAGATTGTTTGATGAAGGCCATGTGCCACTTAGGTTGTTTGATGAAGGCCATGGATCCCTTAGATTGTTCGATGAAGGCCATGTGCCACTTTGATTGTTTGATGAAGGCCATTGGTCCCTTAGATTGTTTGATGAAAGCCATGGGTCCCTTAGATTGTTTGATGAAAGCCATGGATCCCTTAGATTGTTTGGTGAAGGCCATGGATCCCTTAGATTGTTTGATGAAAGCCATGGGTCCCTTAGATTGTTTGATGAAGGCCATGGGTCCCTTAGATTGTTTGATGAAGGCCATGGGTCCCTTCCCAACGGGCTGATCACCCGTTTGCCAGTCACTTTGATTACGGAAACAACGACAAACGGATTGATTTGTCGTTGCCCTAAAGACGCCATTAGGCGTGATGGGAACAACGGCAAAGAAAATCCATTCGCTGTTGCCCTTAAGACGCCACTAGGCGTAATGGCCACTGACTGCTTTGCCGGTCGTTGGCTAAGGACGGAAGAAGAGAAGAGATGGGTCCCTTAGATTGTTTGATGAAGGCCATGGATCCCTTAGATTGTTTGATGAAGGCCATGGGTCCCTTAGATTGTTTGATGAAAGCCATGGGTCCCTTAGATTGTTTGATGAAAGCCATGGGTCCCTTAGATTGTTTGATGAAAGCCATGGGTCCCTTAGATTGTTTGATGAAGGCCATGGGTCCCTTAGATTGTTTGATGAAAGCCATGGGTCCCTTAGATTGTATGATAAAGGCCATGGGTCCCTTAGATTGTTTGATGAAGGCCATGGGTCCCTTAGATTGTTTGATGAAGGCCATGGATCCCTTCTTGGAAAAAAATGTAGTAATAGTAGTAGCCCTTCCAGTCATGACTGACTTGGGAATGCGATCCTGAAGCTGCAATTTTTCCTGGTGTTCCATTCGGCTTGCTGCATGAATTTGTGTTTGTGTGTGGGCTTGCTGAAGGTGACCATCTGCAGTGGTAGCTACATGCTCCATAAGGCGTGGTAGCTACATGCTCCATAAGGCGTGGTAGCTACATGCTCCATAAGGCGTGGTAGCTACATGCTCCATAAGGCGTGGTAGCTACATGCTCCATAAGGCGTGGTAGCTACATGCTCCATAAGGCGTGGTAGCTACATGCTCCATAAGGCGTGGTAGCTACATGCTCCATAAGGCGTGGTAGCTACATGCTCCATAAGGCGTGGTAGCTACATGCTCCATAAGGCGTGGTAGCTACATGCTCCATAAGGCGTGGTAGCTACATGCTCCATAAGGCGTGGTAGCTACATGCTCCATAAGGCGTGGTAGCTACATGCTCCATAAGGCGTGGTAGCTACATGCTCCATAAGGCGTGGTAGCTACATGCTCCATAAGGCGTGGTAGCTACATGCTCCATAAGGCATGGTAGCTACATGCTCCATAAGGCGTGGTAGCTACATGCTCCATAAGGCGTGGTAGCTACATGCTCCATAAGGCGTGGTAGCTACATGCTCCATAAGGCGTGGTAGCTGCATGCTCCATAAGGCGTGGTAGCTGCATGTTTAATAAGGCGTGGTAGCTGCATGTTTCATAAGGCGTGGTAGCTACATGCTCCATAAGGCGTGGTAGCTACATGCTCCATAAGGCGTGGTAGCTACATGTTCCATAAGGCGTGGTAGCTACATGCTCCATAAAGCGTGGTAGCTACGTGGTAGCTACATGCTCCATAAGGCGTGGTAGCTACATGCTCCATAAGGCGTGGTAGCTACATGCTCCATAAGGCGTGGTAGCTACATGCTCCATAAGGCGTGGTAGCTACATGCTCCATAAGGCGTGGTAGCTACATGCTCCATAAGGCGTGGTAGCTACATGCTCCATAAGGCGTGGTAGCTACATGCTCCATAAGGCGTGGTAGCTACATGCTCCATAAGGCGTGGTAGCTACATGCTCCATAAGGCGTGGTAGCTACATGCTCCATAAGGCATGGTAGCTACATGCTCCATAAGGCGTGGTAGCTACATGCTCCATAAGGCGTGGTAGCTACATGCTCCATAAGGCGTGGTAGCTACATGCTCCATAAGGCGTGGTAGCTACATGCTCCATAAGGCGTGGTAGCTACATGCTCCATAAGGCGTGGTAGCTACATGCTCCATAAGGCGTGGTAGCTACATGCTCCATAAGGCGTGGTAGCTACATGCTCCATAAGGCGTGGTAGCTACATGCTCCATAAGGCGTGGTAGCTACATGCTCCATAAGGCGTGGTAGCTACATGCTCCATAAGGCGTGGTAGCTACATGTTCCATAAGGCGTGGTAGCTACATGCTCCATAAGGCGTGGTAGCTACATGCTCCATAAGGCGTGGTAGCTACATGCTCCATAAGGCGTGGTAGCTACATGCTCCATAAGGCGTGGTAGCTACATGCTCCATAAGGCGTGGTAGCTACATGTTCCATAAGGCGCGGTAGCTACATGTTCCATAAGGCGTGGTAGCTACATGCTCCATAAGGCGTGGTAGCTACATGCTCCATAAGGCGTGGTAGCTACATGCTCCATAAGGCGTGGTAGCTACATGTTCCATAAGGCGCGGTAGCTACATGTTCCATAAGGCGTGGTAGCTACATGCTCCATAAGCATGCTCCATAAGGCGTGGTAGCTACATGCTCCATAAGGCGTGGTAGCTACATGCTCCATAAGGCGTGGTAGCTACATGTTCCATAAGGCGTGGTAGCTACATGCTCCATAAGGCGTGGTAGCTACATGCTCCATAAGGCGTGGTAGCTACATGCTCCATAAGGCGTGGTAGCTACATGCTCCATAAGGCGTGGAAAAAAGAAGATGCAACTTTAGCGTCATCAGACCTAAAGGTCTTTTATATGTCGACATGCGCCCTAATATAACCGACTAGGATGAACGGGACGCGCCTCACCAAAACGAGCTGAATTTTTTTTTTTTTTTTTTTTTAAAAGGAGATGGAATTAGCATGCATTGTAAAGCAAGGATATAACAAGAGAAAGCCATCAATTGGTATACCCTGACTTACTCTCAACTAGAACCTATAGGGGAGAGAAGAGCTGTGAGGCCAAAGAGAACACGCAGAACGGTAGAAGTTGAAGCCAACGGAAATGAGATCTCTATGGCGGAGCTGATGAATGTTAAAAATTGAGATCGTTCAGTCGTAAAGCAACATCTGGAGCCGTGTGCTTCGCTAGGGACGAAACGTCATGATGATGACAATGATAATATTAATGATAATATTAATGATACGTCTTTAGGAAATCAGCCCCCCTCCTCTCTCTTTCCAGGTAGAAATGCTTCAGACATCCGGTTATAAATAAGAAAGGTTATAAATGCTTTAATTAACATGCGGGGGCTCTTTTCCTGTACAGAGAGCCCTCTATTTACGAAGATGCATTTCTGGACGAATTGGCGCATTTAGAACCGGCGTAAATTGAAACCAATTTATAATCTAAATCACTGGGAAGTTCCAGGCACATACAAATTGACGAGCAATATAATGTTATATTTAAAATTCTCCATTTCTCCTGTAGGAAGCTCTTTCTGTCTTCTCTTGTTGTTGGCTTAGTCTAGGTGATCAGCCGGTTCTTCAAAGTCTTAAATTGACAGAGGCTCTCCATGGCTCTCCATAAATCCCTGTTACATCTTCACACGCAACTTCATCCAAGCCCACCTACATGTGTCAGTCTTCTAATGTCTTTAATTTAATGTTTTTTAATTCATAATAATATTTCATGTTGATGCATTAGGAAGTTTTAAAATATGTATGTTTTAGATTGTTCGATAATTTTTTTTAGCTTCGGGTTTCAAAATCGGTGTTATTTTGAATCGGCGCAAATCGAGGGCTACCTGTAATGCAGCCGAAACATTAGGAATACTTTAAAGCAGAGGTTTTCAAACTGTGCGTCGCGGCTCCCAGGGGCGTCGCGGTGGCTTGGGAAAAGTGTTGGGCTCGATATTATGAGCCATGGTCCATCAATAAATATAGATCGTCGTAGGACGACATGTTTGCGCCGAGGAGCCGCGGTGATTTATGCACAGGTCAAGGGAGCCGCGGACCAAAAAAGTTTGAAAACCTCTGCTTTAAAGTACAAGGCCTCACACCCCCTCTCCCACCC
Source organism: Oreohelix idahoensis (assembly GCA_024509875.1). NCBI lineage: Eukaryota > Metazoa > Mollusca > Gastropoda > Stylommatophora > Oreohelicidae > Oreohelix > Oreohelix idahoensis. The sequence continues at coordinate 225,548 of JAMPIV010008183.1, read as the reverse complement.
ACATACTGCTCCCTGAGGGTGAAAGTAAGTTGTACAGTAGGGTTCCTAACCTGGGGTAAACATACCCTCAAGGGTTTACGAGAAGACTGTTAGGGGGAGACGGTGAGTATTTTGTAAATAGCTATATTATACAACTGAAATATTCAAAAAGTTGTAGTGTTAGTGAAAAATAAAATTGTGGATTGGAGTTGTTCTCAACAAAACCCAATGCTAGAAACACACTGGAATCTGAACAAGATATTCGGGTATCTCTTTAAAGAAAAAAAAAAAAAACTGTAAAAAGAATAAAACTTTTGGTGTCAAGAAATAGAATGACGGATCTCAATAATTTATATGAATATGTTCCGATAAATATTTAATAACTTTATGATCCTATAAATTATATGTACTGAATAAAGTTTTCTGATTGAAAACTTAATGAATCTGTTTATGTATTTTCTTATATGCCTGGTAAACTCGAGAATATATTTACTCTCATATGGAATAGTGGATACGGGAAAGTTTACTAAAAGTCAAGGTGGTACGGGAAAGTTTACTAAAAGTCAAGATGGTACGGGAAAGTTTACTAAAAGTCAAGGTGGTACGGGAAAGTTTACTAAAAGTCAAGGTGGTACGGGAAAGTTTACTAAAAGTCAGGTGGTACGGGAAGGTTTACTAAAAGTCAGGTGGTAAGGGAAAGTTTACAAAATACCAAATGGGTGTCGGAAGATTTACTAACAGTCAAGGTTTTACGGGAAAGTTGACTAAAAGCAAAGATGGCACGGGAAGGTTTACTAAAAGCTAAGGTGGTACGGGAAGGTTTACTAAAAGTCAAGGGAGAATGGGGACTAAAAAAAGTTGGAACCCGTGCTTTAGAGCAACATTTGGAGACGCTACCCACTGGACCGTGGCGATATAACCAAGGCCGTGTCAAGGTAGGTACGTCTTTTTAAAAGCACGAAACGGGAGCCGCGCTGGTGTAATGGCTTCGGCGTTGTACTGGCGACCAGGTGTTCATGGTTCAAACCCGGGCGTCGGCGTTTGAAGAAATGTTTACGGCCGGAAATTTGACTGAATAGCCTGAACGGCTCCTGTGATAAACCCTCTGTGGATGGGAAGGAGCGAAGCTCCTGACCGGGTTGGAAGGAAAGTCCTCAGGTTCCCCAGCCTCGCAATGACATGTCATTGGGCCGAAGGGGCTGAAAGCCCAAGTGCCGCTGGTTATGGGAAAAAAAAAAAGAAAAAAAAAAGCACGAAACAACGTCCGAATTTGAATCCGAAATCCGACCTTTTTATCTTCTTTTTTTTTAAAAATAGTAGGTTCGAAATTTGGCGGAAAGGTCCAAAATTGAAAATGTCCATGGATTTTGGAGTTGCAAAATAGATTTTATTGTTGTTCTATTCTATCTTTGTTTTCTCAGGTCTTCAAAAAACACACATCAAGTCCTCTTGTCGCTTGCCCGACAGCTGAAAGTGTTTCCTTGTCTTCCTCATAATTTTCATTTCCATTTTCATTTATTTCTCAAGTTCAGACGTTCGTTAGATTCAAGATAATTAAACTGATTCAGCTGCTTTAATAATTTCTTTTCTACAACTATATTACATCACGAGGTTACTTCTTTCCTTGATTTCTTCATTTATTTCTGTCTTCTTGCTGTTTACATATAAACTGTTGTGGTTCTGTTAGGGATAATTGTACCTTGTAGAAATTACTAGACCAACGGGCTGATCACCCGTTGCCAGTCACTTCGATTACGGAAACAACAGCAAATGGATTGATTTGCCGTTGCCCTAAAGACGCCAATAGGCGTGATGGGAAACAATGGCAAAGAAAACCTATCTGCTGTTGCCCTAAGACGCCACTAGGCGTAATGGCCACTGACTGCTTTGACGGTCGGTGGCTAAGGACGGAAGAAGAAGAAGAAGAAATTACTAGTGCCTTCCGTTGTCTGCTGTTACAACTATGTCGTCTGCATAAATGATGTTATTGATGTTATGCACGACCGGTGCCAGACTATTTTGCGCCCTAGGCAAGGCTAAGTATTTGCACCCCGCTCATTAGTCTGGTTTCTCACTCTTCTCACTCTCTTAACACACTGACACTCTACACTCTGCACCCCTGAGGTCTGCGCCGTAGGCGGCAGCCTTGTTGGCGTAAAGTTAGCACCGGCCCTGATGTTATGTCAATATGACATAGTTGTCTGTCAAGTTTCCGGGAGTCTCCGAGTATAAAAAAGGTAGTCTCAAAGCAGATACTTCCGTAGGGGAGGTAAGTGTTATAGACTTCACTATACTAGATTTACCATCGAGAGATGGGGTGACCAGTTCCCTTCCTTGCCGCCTTTTCCTTCCCTAACTCAAACAGCAGAATCAGGTACCCATTTACAGCTGGGTAGACTGGAGCGTGTTGGCACCGTGATACGAACCCGGTACTTCTGTCGCGAGAGACCAGCGCTTTAAACACTCTGTCAATCGAACGCTCTCTGAGGATATAAAGAAAGAATAACACGACTGTTCAATCAGACATGTCGTATGAGGCTACTTATAATGTTGTGCATGGGGGCTGACATGCCCCGTGTAGTTCCCGGGGGGAGGGGGAGAGAAAGGGGGTGACTGATGAGACAAAGAAAGAATCAGACTACTGCTCCCTGAGGCATGTCGTAGGAGCCAGCCGACTAATGTCAGGTTGGGCATGGGGTCTGGTAACCTCATCACATAAACCATATTGCTACAGAAACCATCTCTGTATGAGCATGTGAAATGTTTGGGAGCTGGGTTCCTGCAAGAGAACCAGCTACAGAGGTGGTACCATGCTCCTTAGGGAGCACACAAGAAAGTGATGATGGGCTAGCACTCTCATCGTGTCAAACTAATTGTTACAGAAACAAACACTGGATGTGTAGATCAATGCTTTGGTGTAGGCTGCAAGAAAGCTAGCTCCAGAAGTAGCTTGATTCTCTGTAAAAAGTGGGGAGGGGGGAGTGATGATGATATCTCAAGAAGCCCCCGACTACTGCTGCCTCACTAATGTCTTATCCGACAACTAATATGAGGCTGTATATGGGGGGAGACTGGCAACCTCATCATATAAAACATATTGCTACATAAACCATTACTATAAGAACACATGAATGCTATAGCGCAGACTTCCTTCAAGATGGCCAGCCCCCAGTAGTGGTTCTATGCTTCATAGGGAACAAAAACGGGAAATAATAATAACGACATCTCATGAGTTTATTACGTTGGTCACGGTAGATTGCCTTTTTCGCTCCAAAGCGTTCGTGCTGAGAAATTCTTATGTAACCCCCAACAATTTTTAAACACGAAATAGAATCCACCCTGTTCCGACCTGAGGCAGTAAATAATAGACTCCTCTTAGCATCACTGTAGACAGTTGGATAGAAAGACAGTGAAATCAACATAAGAATATAAAAGGCAAGATTAGCTTTCATTGCTTTGGGACGTACATGGAAATTAAAAGAAAACGAGCCCAACACAAAAATAAGTGTCAGTTCTGTTGCATGGATCTGAAACACGGGGGAAAAAACCAACACGAACAAACAGAACGACCGAACAATAGACATGAAGTTACAGACTTTCATAGATAGGTGCTAGCGTAGAATAGAAGGATTGACATAATACGGCAGGATCACCAATTTGGAACTTATGACAAAACCAGTCAAGTGCCAGACAAAAACCAGACAAGAGCCAGACAAGTACCAGACAAGAACTAGACAAGAACCAGACAAGAGCCAGACAAGAACCAGACAAGAGCCAGACAAAAACAAGACAAGAACAAGACAAGTACCAGTGGAACAACAGACCAGAAGCTGACGCTGGAGATAGACAGGACATAACATTGAGGACACCTCGTACCAGATAGTTCTTGTTCTGAAATCCCCAGGGAAGGAGAGACTAGGGCAAACTGCACCCCAAACAATGGAAATACTTTAATGTGCCAGGTTATTGTTTCCTTGCACTGGAGAAGAAAACTGGAGTCTGAAACGAAAACAAAGAAGGCGTGGACAGACCTTCAGTTGATGGCACGAGATAAGAGGATTGGGATGTGTTAGTTGATAGTCTATGATCCTTGGAGACATGAAACACAATGAATTTGGTGGTAAATAATTGTCCCACTGCGTTCTATAATGCGTGTCCTAAAAGACAACTGCGGAGGGCTGTGCTTATGGGTAGCAAACTCATCACGCAAAACAAACTACCACATGATATACAAATACAAAAGCAAGTAAAGTGCTTCGCAGCAAGCTTCTAGAAAGGGTAGCCGTTGTAGGAGATGGTGGGTTCGAGTTCCTAAGGAAATAAGATAGCATCCAGAAGCAACGAATAAGACGAGACATACAGGGAAGGACGTTATGATAACGCAGACACTAGCGTTGTCAGACACGACTGGCAGTGTTATCTACATCTGTTTTAATTAGCTCTCAGGAATGTGGTCTTTGTTTGTCAGTATTTATCTGCCTTTCTTGCTGACTACGTTTTTGGTGTCGTCTTCCTAAAATATATACTGTAACACCTCTTATAAATGGAGTAATAGGAGGAAGTGGGTGGTCCAATAATGCCGAGTGTCACATACTTTTGAATGTTGTATACACATTATATGTGTGGGTATATATATATATATATATATATATATATATATATATATATATATATATATATATATATGTGTGTGTGTGTGTGTGTGTGTGTGTGTGTGTGTGTGTGTGTGTGTGTGTGTGTGTATGTGAACATATTGTTGAGTGCCAACTCAAATTAGGACTCTCTTAAGCGGAAGTTTTGTCTTCGCGCCTCTTCAGAAGATCAAGTTAAAATTATAAGTAACTGTGTGGCCGCGTGTAGTTTTGTTATATCTTTTAGACGAAATAGCGATCCATAAATGATAATCGCGCTGCATACTTCAGTTCTACCAGTCTACAAACGACTGTGAACGGAAATAGGACGCCAGACTCAACAATGAAAGAAAGACGGACAAGATAGACTCACAATAAGCCACTCTGATATCGACAAATAACTCAAACATTCGTTTGACCCTTGCTTTTCATGTTAATATAGTAAACGCTTGGATAGCACACAAAGTAAATAAATAAATATTACACACATAAACGAGAGAATCGAAGCCAGGACCTTCCGAACTGCATCACCGCCTTGCTACGGACGCGAATCACACTATCCTCCCTGTCACCTAGGCACTATAAAGTGCCAAGCCAGACACTATCGCGTGAACTTGTGGGATATGCGTCTACGCTTACTATATTTAGCCCAATTGACGTCACTTCCTAGCCAATAGTTTTGCTGGAATAAAGGAAATTAAGCGATGCGTGATTCTTTGAATAATGCCACATGCTTCCGTTGAACGTGTCCGCGAAAGAAAAATAAAAGTTACAAATTGGAAGAATGTTTTTCTGTGAGATCAAAAGATTAATAAAAAATAAACGTTTTTTTTTCTCACCTATATCAGTTAATCTGTATGGCTGGCGCTGGTAGAATAAGGTCACCTTACCTGTGATGCCAGGTAAAGTTATTCTTAAAGTAGATACTGCCGTAGTGAAGATGAAATGTTAAATCAGGTTTCAGCTTTATGACGTATAGTGACCAGTTCCCTACATTGCTGACTTTGCATCCCCTAACTGAACAGCAGGGTCTAGTACCCTTTTACAGATGGCCTAGCTGGAGCGAGATGGTACCAGGTTTCGAACCAGAAACCCAGTGAATTTACCGTGGGAGGAAAGCTAACTATTTGCCAATGGTGTGACGAAACGGGGCGACCGCTATCGATCTTTGGTTCTCTCCGGCAGTATAGGTACATTTGTGGTACTGATTTTTATTAGGTGCTGTCAATTACGCGCTTTTCTGTCTTTCTTTCTTTCTTTATTTGTCTGCTAAGTATCAGATATATATGATTTTATCAAATCACCCTGTAGGTGATAACTATCAAAGTTGTGACACTCCTTGCAAATATGTCACCGGTTTGTTACCTAGTCATCCCAGCCTACGAAGAGCTGAGATAAGATAGTTGCCGGCGCGTTTAGATTGAACCGCTGATAAGACATTACCGTCTGTGTGACATGGGTGGGCAGACAAATGTGATTTAATTGCTTCCGGTCCTTGGGTAAAAAGTAATCATGGATTTACTACATTTTAGACAATATGAGTCTACAAATGTGTTTGCAAGAGTGTATACAAGGCATCAGATGTCCATATATGGTAATACGTGATCTTTGCAGGCATGCACAGTATTTCACGTGGGACTATGTTGAAATATCACAGCCTATCCTGCATGATTTGAAATGATTGGATTTTTCTGATTATATTCATAACATTACTGGAGGGAATATAGGCTGACAATTTCACAGTTTTCTTTCTCTGTGATTTGCACGCTCGCCAAGACATCAGACCTTCGCCAGAGGAAGAACTAGATTCATAATTCCTAATTGTTTTCCGGACCTTTTATTGGAGAACCAGATAAGACTTATAAAGCACAGGAAATATCTTTCAAATTTTAATAAGGAACAACCGGGACTAGGAAATTAAAGAAACACGGAGTCAGAAGGTACGATCTATGTTTAAATTAAAAGAAATCCCAGACACGTGTTGTAAGAGAACGATTCGTCTCTTTTATTCATCTGTGCGACAAGTCTGTAGCCAGGATTGGCGTAAGTTGGATTTACATTTTATATTTTATTACTAACATGTGAACTAACATATATATGTATATATTACCATGTTAATTTTAATGTGTGAAACTTGCTAGTGGATGTCAAAGTCATTTGAGGCTGGCAACCTCAGCGTATAGAATGGTGATTCGTGAACCACCACTGCACGGGCTGATGATTGATTTATTGATAGTTTCGTAAAGAGAACTAAAAGCATAAAGTAGTTCCATGTTCCCTATGGAGCAGGTAGGGAAAGATTAAAAGAAATGATGTCCATTCTTAGCAAAAGACTTATATTTTCAAAGCAGTGTAAATGTCCATGGGAAAATATTCATTTTAATTAATAGAAGTTTCAAACCCAAGTGTAAATGTAAATGAAACACGAATGAATTTATATTGTGAACACTTTTCAAACAGCGGAGATGTAAATGTAAAACATATTATATCTTTAAGTTTAGCCTTTTCATTTAAATGTAATGTAAAGCTAAAGCTATTCAGTTTAAATGTAATGGAAGTTTTATCCCGAGGTATTAAATTTAATTCTCATCGAGGGTAAACTCTGAGTTAAGTGGGATGGAGAAATAGAAGAGGGTAGACACAAAACTGTGTGTCGGAGAATGCATACTCAGAAGCGCGTTCTTTTTATTCTTTTATCACAGTTATTGGTGGTACCAGCAGAACGTACTATTTCTAGAATAAGACGGGATCAGTGGCCTACGCTTTAAGACACAGGACACACTGTGTAGACTTTCCTTGAATATTCTGGGAGACGAGCTACACCCGACAACCTTGACCAGAGACGAGTGATCAGTGTGAAAAGACAGAACCGTCATTGGCAGCTAAGTTCAAATATATGCTGCCATCTAAACTTTCTTACCCTTTTTGCAATCCTCAAATACGAGAATGATAGTTTTTCTTTATCCATAACTATTCAAATTATTTTCAAACTGTTAAAACTTAAAGTAATTATTAAATTTTGTTATCTGTAATGTTACAAATTTAACGTCGATTTGATCATTTTAAAGTTATTGCATGTTTATCTCAGTCAATTACTACACACATTCTAAACAGAGCTATACTTGAATTAGAGAACTCCACTGAGTAAATCAGGGGTGGGAGATTAACGAGCTGATAAATAAGTGCTTACATTCTTCACAAAAGTGGTCGGCAGGTTACGGAATTAACGTGCTTAGTGACAGCCAGCATTGTTTTCGCTTACGTGAATTTCTTGTGAACCTCCCATGTGATAGAAGCTTTACTACTCTTCTATCTACATTTCTGCCAAGAGTTTTTTTTTTTTTTTTTTTTTTTTTTTTTTTTGCGTTCGCCAAGAGTAATCTAGTGTATTTTATGTCTAACCTGACATTGATTTCCGTGAGTATTGAGACAGCTAATATTAGATTTCGGACTCTTGAGCTGGGTCGGCTCAGGAGCCGCCACCCTGGTGACGACACTACTGCAAAGCTTCGCCAGGGAGTTAATCCAGCGAATAAATGCCGTCGCCCGGGTTTGATCCTGTATCACCCGGTCGCCAGAGCGGTGTTGTAACCACTACGCTAGCGCGGCTCCCTGCCAAGAGTAATCTAGTGTACAAATAAACTCCATTGAAGTTTTTAGATACTCTTGGTTTTCACTGGTGGAAGCCCGTATCTTCATGCGATGCCCTATCTTCATTGCACACGGACAACTCCATCAGTTCTCCGATCTCCTACTAACATCACACATGGAGGATCTCATCACAGTGCACGAACTCCGTAGCACCGGCGAGGATCCCAATATGTGTATATAGAAAGCACATATTCTATAAATATTTTTGTGATGGGTAGGTTTCTAATTTTTAAATTTTTTAAGAACAGCGACCTTATGGCCTTCTCTTTACGATCTCTAACTGCCGATGTTAAGGGTACTGGGCGAACCAGGTACCTTTAAAATTATCGGCGGACACCATACTCTTAGGCACTCCGACACTCAACTTCGATATAATAGCTTGAATTAGCGAGGACGCTAAAATAAGGGAAGGTAATCCGTGGACTGCTAATATCTTACCTACAAGCTGCCTGAAACGTCTTGCCTAATTGTTATTTCTGGACACCTATCCAACAAATTTATTCGAAACACACGACATAGATATATAAGAACGGAAGGTGCTAGGATCGGATCATGATATCGACACGCTCCAGTCTACCCAGCTGTTAATGGGTACCTGACTTTGAGTTAGAGAAGGAAAAAGCTGCGAGGAAGAGAACTGGTCACCCCAACCTCTCGATGCTGAACACATTACGGAGAAGTCTCTAACACTTCACTCCACTACGGCAATATCTGCTATGGGACTACCTTCACTTTTTTTTTACAAGTGAGGATACAATAATTTAATAAAAAATGTTAAAGAAATATTTTAAACACAGGCTTTTAATGCACTAAAAACCCAAAAATAATTTTTCAAGGAGTTTATAGCTTGCAGACAAAAACATGTAACATCAAATTGACAAAAAGCGTGGGGCGCTGATTCTGCATGAAATTAATTTCTCCTTTATACTTCATTACACACTTATAGATAAAATATATGATAAGCGCTTAAGCGCCCCACGCTTTTTGTCAATTTGATGTTACATTTTTTGACTGCAAGCTATAAACTCCTTGAAAAATTATTTGTGGGTTTTCAGTGCATTAAAAGCCTGTGTTTAAAATATTTTTTTTATTTTTTATTTACTTCTTTTTAGTGTTAGAAAAATAATGACATACTAAAACATATACAATATTTTTACTTTTTGAAGGTGACATACAAGGAAAGTTAAAAAAAAGCGTGTAAAAATAGGAAGTGACATTTGAAAATTAACCTGTATATAAATGGCTGTGTGGCGATTGTGAGGTCGACAACTATTGACTCAACACTAAACTCAAAGCTGTATGGAGCTAAAGAGGAACTGCAGACAACGGTCGAGTTCATCATGAGAACTCATCTGTTGTTGTAAACATCAAAGATGCGATCGCAAGAAGAAGAAGAGAAAATTAACTTGTATATAAATGGCTGTGTGGCGATTGTGAGGTCGACAAGTTAGCTTATAGGGTGCGAATAAAGCATATATATAGCTCATTATGTCATTCTTTCCGTACGTAACTCTCCCAAAAATAGTAACACTCGCCAAAGAAAAATGCGCAAAGGTTGGTGTGCATGTGCCATGTGAGCGGCGTGCATGTTCAGACTTTGTTTAACATCGGAAGTAAAACAAATATTTTGGTTTTTAAAACGAGAATTTAAAAAAAAATGGAAGAAAATGTTGATAACTATTCTAAATGTTACCACCTAAGTGAACTGTATCTGATGAAGAGACGATTGCAGCGAAATTGTTTAAATATGTATCTTCGTATACAAGTGTTTAGAGATGTATAAATACCCACACTTAATGTCCACGGTCGTTTACTTGCTCCGACGAGTCATTTTATGCACCAAGAATAAGGAGGCTTTAGATCTGAATAGAGAAATTATAACAAAACTTCCGGGTGAGCTAAAAATCTGTTATAGTTCCGATCATATGGTATCTGAAGTTCCCAGTGATGTTATGAACTATCCGGTAGATTAAAACAACAGAAAATCAAGGTGCTCTTATGATGAACAATCGGTTGTTGGCACCTAACATTATTTTTTCCACAAGTATTTGAATAAAGACAATGCCGTTAAGTGTTGGTGCTTGTGAATGTAACTCCCGTCATATGACGACGAGATTGTACTCTAGTAATGAGTAAAAACAATACACGCATGTCTTTGTTGTAATTCTTGTCCTTGCCACATGTTTGTAACTGTGGCTGACGAAGGGTGAAACCCTAAACGTTCCGTGTTTCCTGTGTACCGTTAACTTGTAAAACTGATTTCATTCCATTTTATTTGTTTACTTTATATATTTGTTGTAACACTTGTCGTGAAAGGAGTGTAACCCACTACTTTGTTAATCACTATGTCGAGATACAGATTTGCTTCAACCAATCAACGAGCAACGTTCACCAGTCTCTGAGACAGAATAAATTAACGGCCATCTTGTTCACGCAAGATGGCGGTTGAAAACTGAATAAAATTAGGCTGTACAGCGCTTGAGACTAAACCGGAGGAAACCAATCATTTTGCTCCGCCAGGAACCAACCAAACGCTTTCCTTAAGCATTTACCTACCTATATAATCGTGCGGATTTTATGCATAATCACACATCACCGACATGACGCCAGAGATACCGACCGACTGAAGAGGAGAAGCTGTCACCTTGATTTATAGCTTACCTGAGGGTATTGACCTGCACCTGCTTTGCTAAATCGAGTCAAAATCTGGCCGGTTTGAATCTTAGAGGGTAAATATATTTACGATAACCTTTAGGAAAATAGGCTTTCAGCAGGTCTATAATGTTGGTATTTGTTGTGTGTCATTTATACTACCTATCAGGTTACTGATTGTATCTTGGAGAAATTAAGTATAATGATGGTATTTCCTATTATGATTGAATAGACAAAGACTAATAGGACTCATACCTCAATCTATTGTCTCCTATAACTCAATCTATTGTCTCACATGACTTCAGTCTATTATCTCTGATAAGACCAACTGCCATATAACCAAAACAGTCCTTGTTAGGACTCAACCTATTGTCTCCTATACTTCAATCTGTTATCTCAGACCAACTGCAATATAACCAAAACAGTCCTTGTTAGGACTCAACCTATTGTCTCCTATACTTCAATCTGTTATCTCAGACCAACTGCAATATAACCAAAACAGTCCTTGTTATGACTCAATCTATTGTCTCCTATAACTCAATCTATTGTCTCACATGACTTCAGTCTATTATCTCCGATAAGACCAACTGCCATATAACCAAAACAGTCCTTGTTAGGACTCAACCTATTGTCTCCTATACTTCAATCTGTTATCTCAGACCAACTGCAATATAACCAAAACAGTCCTTGTTAGGACTCAATCTATTGTCTCCTATAACTTCAGTCTATTATCTCAGATAAAACCAACTGAAATATAACCAAAACAGTCCTTGTTAGGACTCAATCTCTTGTCTCATCTAACTCCAATCTATTGTCTCCTATAACTCCCACCTGATATATCACCAAACAGTCCTCGTCTCACATATCCCTATCATAAGAACATAACGTTATTGTTAGGATATATTATAGCACTTGTCAGAGAGGGCCTGGTATATTATAGGGGGAAGGACATTGTTGTATCACACCTAGGTGTACATATTATTGGATGTATTCATGTATTGAACTTATATTATGGGATGTATTCATGTATTGAATGTATTCATGTATTGAATTTATATTATTGAATGTATTCATGCACTGAATTTATATAATTTAATGATATCCATGTATTAGTTTATCAGAAAGAATATTTTGCAAGTAGACACCGGTCTTGTCTCGCTATTGCTAAATCATACTGAGCCATGTTGTCATTCATCCTACATGCAGACACTGAGACACGCTCATATCATATACAATAGAAATAGGTGGGCTTGAGGACTGAAATTAGCCCCTATTTTTGTTACAGGTTTTATTCGTGTCCTAAAACCTGAGATAGTGGGTCGTCGATCCAGCTGCCTGGAACTCCGCAGGAGCATAGAGGTTGTCCTGACTCTACATCTTTGGTCCCCCTCAGTCTTGGGTGTGCTAAAGGAACGATACTCAGCCGATGTTGTGTGAACCAACCAAAGAAGAACAGACCTTAGAGAGATGAGTACACATTAGTACCATTTCTGTCAGCATTGTGAGCATAGAAACTGTCAGTGATGAGAAAGTGAAGTAGCATAGCAAGAGACAAAAATAACATCATAGCTGATAAGTGTTATATCCTTAATTAACAGCACAGCTGATACATGTACTATAATTGAATAACAGCACAGCTGATATAATTTTTGTTCCTATAATTGGAAAACTTGTTGTAATATTTATTTACATATCTATATAAATATAAATATCTGTAAATCATATGTAAACTTACAAATTCATTACATTCCATTTTTCAACATTCACCCTTTAGCACAAGAGTAGATTGTGTATATACTAAATAAATAATAAGGAAATTGTATTTGAACGACTTGTCAATTTTATCAGTGTTAAGTAAAATCTGTTTCCTTGGTTTTTTAATATCACAGTTAGTTACACAGCGGAGGTGGCACTTTATGTCAGTCTCCTCTCTACTATTGTTTCGAGATCAGATCATTCACAGCCGTAACTAATTTGTGATACCAGTAGTTCTCTCAGACACTGGGACTTCACCATTTTCTGCAGAAATTCTATTTCTGTAATTGTCAGTACTATACTGATCTTAAAGCCTAATAAAACCTCTCGCCACACTGGGGGCTCGTTCCTGGGATATTTTTGTATTTCATGAGCCATACTTAGTCCATTCATCTATCTACACTCTATTTTGTGCCACACATAGATAACATAAGAAACAGATTTTTGAAAAAAAATTCTATAATAGGATTTAAAAAAAAAAAAAAAAAAAAATTTTCTTAGGAGGAGTACCATTTAGTACTCAGTAAATAGTTGATGCTCACAAAGTTGCACGGAAATTTTTTGTTCATTTAAATTAATTAAGTTTAATTACAATAACTTGGTTATAGTAAATATACATACCCTATCTAAGTAACGCCATGGCTGATCTAGTGAAGTTCAGAACTGCGATCATGCAGATGGGTAAGGAATTAAATATGACAGGTGATGCTCTCACTCAGTATGTCACAACAGAAGTGGACAAACATATGGATAGGGAAGAAAGAAAGTTGCAATTAGAGACTGAAGCAAGGAAATTAGAGGCTGATAGAGAAGCAAAGAAATTAGAGGCTGAAGAAAGGCGGTTGCAAGCGGAAGCTGAGAGAGAAGCCAAAAGACTGGAAGCTGAGAGAGAAGACAAAAGACTGGAAGCTCAGAGAGAAGACAAAAGACTGGAAGCTGAGAGAGAAACCAAAAGATTAGAAATTGAAGCCAAGAAATGGGAGGCTGAAAATGAGGAAAGGAAATTACAAGCAGAGAGAGACCATCAGTTGAGATTAAAAGAGCTTGAAATTCAGGCAAATACTGGCAATAATGGTGGTAGCTCACCTCACTCTGAGAGTAGCTCCAGCCAGAGCACCTCAAGTGGGGCCATGAATTTTCATCTGGACCCATTTGTTGAGAAAGAAGACGCCATTGAGTCGTACCTGGATAGATACGAAAGACTAGCCACTACCTATGGCTTAGTGAAAGAAAAATGGAGTCTTAAACTATCTCAGGGATTGAGAGGTGTGGCCTACGATGTGTATTTGAAGCTCTCAAGAGATGACCAGGAAGATTATGAAATCCTGAAGCAGGCACTGCTTGTGAGATATGAAAAGAACTCAGAATCATATAGAAAGAAATTCCGAACAGCTAAACTTCTTCCAGGAGAAAACTATCACCAATTCTCGGCTAGATTGGAAACCTATTTGGAAAAATGGAGTAGTTTAGGGAAGTGTCAGGATCTGAAAGAAATGGTAATGATGGAGCAAGTGAAAGAGTCCATGCCTCAAGAAATGAGGAAGTTTATCATGGAACAAGGAGCAGAGAGATTGGAAGATATTGTAACTGTTGCTGAGAGGTATCAAGCAGCTCAGGCAGAATTATTAGGAAATAAGAAGAAGCAGGGTGAAAACTTCAAATCATCACAAAACTATACCAAATATGAACAAAAGGACCATACCACAAGGAACAAACAAAGGTTTGACCAAAAGGACAAAAACCCTCTAAGATCGGATAAGACACCTTACCGGAAGGAAGGAAAGTGGTGTAAAACTTGTCTAATGAGTAACCACAATACTGCGGACTGCAGAAGGAAGAATCCTCCTCATCATGCTGCATGTCTTACAACAGGGAATCAGGGAAGGAAGGAAATGGCAGTAAGTCAGAAAGACTTCCATCATCCCCCTGTCTGTGAGGAAGTGACCGTGAATGGCACTCAAGTACTGTGTTTATATGACACAGGATTGGACTTTGATTCAGTTGTGTGCTCTTCTCTAGTGAGTCCTGACCAGATAACCACAGAAACAGTGGAAATCAGAGGACCTATCAAGGGAGCAAGAACCATGACATTACCCATAGCCCGAATCAACATAAGATCTCGCTATGTGGAAGGAGAAATCAAAGCAGCAGTGATGGACGACCCTATTTACCCTTTGATTTTGGGGTGTAGGTATGTTTTCCTTGGAGAACCTATAAAACCTGTAGTTATGGCAACAGTCCAGACCAGGGAAAGCTCCAGGAAAATGGAGGAGAATCCTATCAATACTCATCCAGAAGAGATGAAAAAGGCTCAGGCAGCAGATAGCACACTGAAGCCTTGTTTTGGCAAATTGACTAAAGCACATAACCCTCCAGAGAAAGGAGACTTGTATATGAAGAATGGCCTACTATACAGAAAAGCTGGAACAGGACCTAAAGGGCATGGACAGCTTGTAGTGCCAAAATCTTACAGGGAGAAGGTTATGACGCTAGGACATGCTATACCCTTCAGTGGACATATGGGAATAGGGGCCACTGGACAAAGGATAGCCTGTCACTACTTTTGGCCAGGAATTACAGAGGACATAAAAAGATATGTAAGATCCTGTCCAGAATGCCAAAGAGTAGCTCCTAAGCATAGGACTGCACCAGCAACACTGGGAGAAATGCCTATTATGGGAACCCCTTTTGAACGTGTTGCAGTAGATATTGTTGGACCCCTCACTAGGACCAAGAAGAGAAATGCTTACATCTTAACCTTGGTTGATACTTGCTCTATGTGGGAGAAGCAGTGGCCATGTCAGCTATAGATTCAAAGCACGTGGCAGAGGCCCTGTTGACAATATTTACCCGATTAGGTTTCCCGCATCAGATATTGACTGACAATGGGTCTCAGTTTAAGGGAAAGCTAACACAAGAAGTATTCAGGATATTTCAAGCCAGGCACTATCATTGTAGTCCCTACCATGCCCAAGGGAACGGTCAAGTAGAGCGGTTCAATGGTACGCTAATTTCAATCCTTAGAAAGCTGGCGAGTGAAAAACCTGATACTTGGGATACATACTTACCCGCTGCACTATTTGCATATAGGGAAGTACCCCACAATTCAACTGGATTGGCTCCAGCTACATTGTTGTTTGGAAGACCAATAAAAGGTCCACTGGAAGCATTGCTGCGGACATGGACTGATGAAAAGGCAGAGGAAACAGTGACTTCCTCATACCAGTACGTCAACGAGTTGACATCTCGATTGAAAGCAGGTTGGAAACTGGCCAATGATAACTTAAGACAGGCCAGGAGGAAGCATGCTGCGTACTACAACAAAAAAGCAAAGGATAGGGAACTGGAGGTGGGTGAAAAGGTGTTATTACTGTTGCCAAGCAGCAATAATAAATTGCAGATTGGATGGCAGGGACCCTATGTCATACTGGAGAAACTTTCCAGGACCAATTATAAGATTGACAAGAAAGGAAAGGAGAAGGTATATCATGTCAATCTTCTTAAAAAATACTATGACAAGGAATCATCAGAAGTTGCACATATCATGACCCTAGCCATTGCAACAGAAATGCACGGTGAACCACTTCACTCTATGGAGTATCCACTCACAACTACAGAGGATTATGTTCAAGTAAATATTAGTGAACATTTAACTCCAGAGCAGAAGAAGAGGGTTCAGAAAGTGTTGGAAACCCATGCTGATGTGCTCACAGATAAGCCAGGTCGTACGAATCTGTTAGAGTACGACATGAAGGTTACCGACCCTACCCCAGTATGCATGAGAACATACCCTATACCCTATGCGAAAGCCCAAGCACTAAGGGAGGAAGTTGATTATCTGTTGAAGGAGAAAATTATCTCGAAGTCAGACTCTCCCTATAGCTCAAGTGTGGTGCTATTGAGAAAACCGAGTGGTGAACACAGGTTATGTATTGACTACCGGAAGCTTAATGCGATCACAGAATCTCAGGTGGACCCATTACCTGACACCAACCAGCTGTTCTCTACACTGAGTAAGGCTAGGTATTTATCGAAGGTAGATCTAAGCAAGGGATACTACCAAATACCAGTGAAACCAGAAGTTAGGAAAATGCTGGCATTTAGTACATCAGACGGACACTACGAGTTTAATGTACTACCCTTTGGCCTGAAAAATGCTCCCAGTATCTTTTCAAGAATGATGAGGAAATTGTTGGAACCTCTACAAAATCCCCATATCACTAACTTTATGGATGACATTCTTGTTGCTACAAACACATTTGAAGAGCATATAGTAGCGCTCTCCATGTTGTTTGACAGACTGAGAGAAACTGGATTGACTGCACGTCCAACCAAGTGCTATATCGGTTGTAAGGAGTTGGAATTCCTAGGTCACACTATTTCTACAGGTCATATGTCTCCTGACCCAAAGAATATAGAGAAGCTAAAGAAGGCACCCCGACCTCAAACGAAGAAAGATGTGAGATCATTCGTGTCATTATGTGGGTTCTATCAGAAGTACATACCCCACTTTAACTCTCTGTGTGCACCATTAACTAACTTAACGAAGAAAGGACAGCCTGACAAAATCCAATGGAATGCTGATTGTGAAAAAGCTTACACAGAGCTAAAAGCAAAACTCACCAGCAAACCTATCCTTACGCTACCCGATATCACACAGGAATTTGTATTAAGGACGGACGCTAGCAGTATAGGGATTGGTGCAACTCTCTTGCAGAAATCAAAAGCCCAGCCGGAGGTACTTTTACCAGTCGCCTACGCCAGTAGGAAGCTGAATGCAGCTGAGTTGAACTACTCGACCATAGAGAAAGAATGTTTAGCTCTAATTTGGTCCATCAACAAATTTTCACCTTATCTGTATGGGACACACTTCATTGTCCAAAGCGATCACCAACCTTTAACATTCTTGGCTGCATCTAAAAAGCTAAATTCGAGATTGTTAAGGTGGAGTCTGCTTCTGGCGCCTTATTCCTTTACCGTGAATTACATTCCGGGAAGAGACAATGTAGGAGCTGATTTTTTAAGTCGACACCCTAGTACTCTGGAAGGACAGACGCAAAAGGATTAACCACAGCAGGGGTTTACACGTCAGCTATGACAAGTCACAGCTAGGAAAGGAGGGGGCTATGTCGTGAAACGAGTGTAACCCACTACTTTGTTAATCACTATGTCGAGATACAGATTTGCTTCAACCAATCAACGAGCAACGTTCACCAGTCTCTGAGACAGAATAAATTAATCCGCCATCTTGTTCACGCAAGATGGCGGATGAAAACTGAATAAAATTAGGCTGTACAGCGCTTGAGACTAAACCGGAGGAAACCAATCATTTTGCTCCGCCAGGAACCAACCAAACGCTTTCCTTAAGCATTTACCTACCTATATAATCGGGCGGATTTTATGCATAATCACACATCACCGACACGACGCCAGAGATACCGACCGACTGAAGAGGAGAAGCTGTCACCTTGATTTATAGCTTACCTGAGGGCATTGACCTGCACCTGCTTTGCTAAGTCGAGTCAAAATCTGGCCGGTTTGAATCTTAGAGGGTAAATATATTTACGATAACCTTTAGGAAAATAGGCTTTCAGCAGGTCTATAATGTTGGTATTTGTTGTGTGTCATTTATACTACCTATCAGGTTACTGATTGTATCTTGGGGAAATTAAGTATAATGATTGTATTTCCTATTATGATTGAATAGACAAAGACTAATAGGACTCATACCTCAATCTATTGTCTCCTATAACTCAATCTATTGTCTCACATGACTTCAGTCTATTATCTCCGATAAGACCAACTGCCATATAACCAAAACAGTCCTTGTTAGGACTCAACCTATTGTCTCCTATACTTCAATCTGTTATCTCATACCAACTGCAATATAACCAAAACAGTCCTTGTTAGGACTCAACCTATTGTCTCCTATACTTCAATCTGTTATCTCAGACCAACTGCAATATAACCAAAACAGTCCTTGTTAGGACTCAATCTATTGTCTCCTATAACTCAATCTATTGTCTCACATGACTTCAGTCTATTATCTCCGATAAGACCAACTGCCATATAACCAAAACAGTCCTTGTTAGGACTCAACCTATTGTCTCCTATACTTCAATCTGTTATCTCAGACCAACTGCAATATAACCAAAACAGTCCTTGTTAGGACTCAATCTATTGTCTCCTATAACTTCAGTCTATTATCTCAGATAAAACCAACTGAAATATAACCAAAACAGTCCTTGTTAGGACTCAATCTCTTGTCTCATCTAACTCCAATCTATTGTCTCCTATAACTCCCACCTGATATATCACCAAACAGTCCTCGTCTCACATACTCCTATCATAAGAACATAACGTTATTGTTAGGATATATTATAGCACTTGTCAGAGAGGGCCTGGTATATTATAGGGGGAAGGACATTGTTGTATCACACCTAGGTGTACATATTATTGGATGTATTCATGTATTGAACTTATATTATGGGATGTATTCATGTATTGAATGTATTCATGTATTGAATTTATATTATTGAATGTATTCATGCATTGAATTTATATAATTTAATGATATCCATGTATTAGTTTATCAGAAAGAATGTTTTGCAAGTAGACACCTGTCTTGTCTCGCTATTGCTAAATCATACTAAGCCATGTTGTCATTCATCCTACATGCAGACACTGAGACACGCTCATATCATATACAATAGAAATAGGTGGGCTTGAGGACAGAAATTAGCCCCTATTTTTCCTTGTTACAGGTTTTATTCGTGTCCTAAAACCTGAGATCGTGGGTCGTCAATCCAGCTGCCTGGAACTCCGCAGGAGCATAGAGGTTGTCCTGACTCTACATCTTTGGTCCCCCTCAGTCATGGGTGGGCTAAAGGAACGATACTCAGCCGATGTTGTGTGAACCAACCAAAGAAGAACAGACCTTAGAGAGATGAGTACACATTAGTACCATTTCTGTCAGAATTGTGAGCATAGAAACTGTCAGTGATGAGAAAGTGAAGTAGCATAGCAAGAGACAAAAATAACAGCATAGCTGATAAGTGTTATATCCTTAATTAACAGCACAGCTGATACATGTACTATAATTAAATAACAGCACAGCTGATATAATTTTTGTTCCTATAATTGGAAAACTTGTTGTAATATTTATTTACATATCTATATAAATATAAATATCTGTAAATCATATGTAAACTTACAAATTCATTACATTCCATTTTTCAACATTCACCCTTCAGCACAAGAGTAGATAGTGTATATACTAAATAAATAATAAGGAAATTGTATTTGAAGACTTGTCAATTTTATCATTGTTAAGTAAAATCTGTTTCCTTGTTTTTTTAATAACACAGTTAGTTACACAGCGGAGGTGGCACTTTATGTCGGTCTCCTCTCTACTATTGTTTCGAGATCAGATCATTCACAGCCGTAACTAATTTGTGATACCAGTAGTTCTCTCAGACACTGGGACTTCACCATTGTCTGCAGAAATTCTATTTCTGT
This sequence comes from Oreohelix idahoensis, assembly GCA_024509875.1. NCBI lineage: Eukaryota > Metazoa > Mollusca > Gastropoda > Stylommatophora > Oreohelicidae > Oreohelix > Oreohelix idahoensis. Next base: position 205,362 of record JAMPIV010008183.1, on the reverse strand, counting down.
AATTGTCAGTACTATACTGATCTTAAAGCCTAATAAAACCTCTCGCCACAACACTTACATATGGACAATGTTTGATACAACGTTTACATTGGACTATACTTTTGTTTTCTCCCTAGGTATCGTCGTACAAGGCGACTGATATGAGATTGTGCATGAGGATGGCAAACTCATTATCTAATAGATATTACTACAGAAATCAACGCTGCAAGAGGTTATGAATTCTTGGTGCAGGCTTCCTGTAAGAGGACCTGCTGAAATGGAAGCTCCAAGCTTTATATGGAATGGAGAGGAAAAAGATAATGATAATGAAAATGATGATAACAAGAAGATACAAAGGTCACAGGGGTTAACAGGTCTAAATTTATTTTCGTCCTTATCGGGTGCAATAAAATGTGTACACAAACCATTTTCATCTAACTGGCGTCACATAACTGACGTTACACGATAACATAAAACCCAGAGATTCTCAATTGTTTTGGTTCAGTCCCCGTTCCCCCTTGTCGTTTCAATTTTATTGGATCTTTGTTGTCAAACTTATCATGATAAATGTTCAGTGAACCATACACACACAAAAACTGAAAGGCCTACAAGTTATTTTAAAGGTGCGAGCATGGAGGCATATCTGGAGTCATCCTTGTATGACCACCAGCTAAGCATAATGCTATAGTACGTAGATTTGGATGTAAACCTCTGTCTTTGAGGTTAATTACACTATCATTGACTTTTGGAATCATCCACACACTTCCAGGGATTTCTCCTGTGATGAAACATGGTGAGAACCCAGCATTGCACACTAAGCTTGGAGACGTCACTTGAGCCCCAGATGTACCCTTGGATTTACCTGCTTGGCTGTATGCAGGAGGATCTCACTATGGGCTCTTGATAGGCAGGGGACGCTGAGAAAAGGCTCTGTGTAGGACGTGACAATTCCTTTGGAGAGCACAGTATTTTAGCCCTGCATATTTGGAGAGCCCCTTTGGATGGCGGGGAATGCACATTATGCCACACGCTACTTCCTCCTAGCTTGGGACCAGTTGTGATGATCCTTTAAATGCAAGCCAAGCTGGAGAAACTGGAGCTCATGACTTAACCCAACATGTTTCGGAATGGCAGAAAAGTCACAGGAAAAGCCTAGATCTACAGTGTAGATAATACCAAGGACTCTTCAACTTGATGTTGGCTACGAAAGAGTCAAAAGCTCAGCAGCTCTAGCTAATCAACAACAACAACAAATTTTAAGGGTGTTCAATTTAGTTTTCACGGTGCAATGGGCGCATTTTCAGCTGGCTGGGAGTGACTTTGTTTGTTTGTTGCAGACGTTTTAGTAAGACAATATACAGGGGATAGTTTTATTTACGTTTTATTTACCAAGTATTCCCCGAATCATGTTGACAAAGCTTCTCGGATCACAGTTTGAGAATCCTTATCACGGCCGTTAGTTTCGCTTTTGCAAAGTGATAAGTAAGATTAAATGGAAGATACAGAGATAGACTCAGGAACGTTTTTGATCTCATGTTTTGGTTTATATTTTATGCTCATCCAGGCTGACGAGATGTGAAGGTAGCAGCAATGGTTTAAGCTGGAAGGTATGAGTCTATTACAGGTGTTGCCTACCGTCGCGTGGCCTGTTGTGTTAGTGCAGCGGGACTGGTGTTGGGGGTATGTAACTTTAATGAAGATAAAGGCGATCCATTGTTGTATATAGTTATAAGGTTGTAGACATCAGCAGCACGTTACATGTAGTGATCCAAGTTCAAGAATAATGGTTAATAAGTTATTTTTGATCTATCGTTGACTTCATCGTAAGATACCAAAACACATCGAGCAAGATATGTATTTTCTCAGCATTTTCATCAAATTCGTGACATACAGTCTGCATTCAAATATATTCCTTTCCATGCACGTTCACCGTCTAGTTTAAACCCAGTAAACGATATATTGTTATTCACATACAAATTCTGTGAGTAGATCATCAAAACACGTCCGAACGCAGACATTGTCTAAAAAACAATTCTCAAGTAATGCATCTCGTAACTAATATAAACACTAGACATCACACCTAGCAACGTACGTTCAAGATGCGCTTCGGTGTACGGAATGCAAGTAGCATAAAAATTCCGATGTTCCATCTACCAAACTCATCTCTCAAATCAAACGATTAGTATGCGTGAAAACTATTTTTAAAATAATTGCCACAATAAACGACTTTAAATGGGGCGTAACGGCTTATGTGAATATTTGCGGTATTCTTTTTATATAGTTTAAAAACAAAACAACAACCGTAAAAGTCTCCGTACTATGCCTTTCCTTCTCTTATCGTCGAGAAAGGAACATAAATGAAGGCTTATGTCAGAACGCATATTTTTAACACAAATATTTACCGCGGTTCGCAGATTTCATGTAAGTCTATAAACCGCATTATGGCGTAAATACAAATAACATAAATAAAAATAGTGTTATACGCTACATACTCTTTGCCTGTGTTTTTCATGAATCGTATCGTTTTTCCGAGGCTGAAATTTCCATCAGAAGACGTAGGCGAGTTTATTAGATTTAAAGAAAGTGTGTTTGTTCGGGTATAAACATTTCCTACGAGAATGGTAGAACTATGAATACACAGTTTATTTCAATATTATAACGCCAGTACCATGTCTGGGTATTAAGTAAGTTGGCTAATTGTCGTAGATTTTTTTGATAGGAGAATTAAGACTTGGGTTGGTCCATTCTGATTAGATTTGAATAAGTGATAGCCACAGTGAGAGATAGTAATAGCAATAGATTTCCACGAGTGAGATGGTAGACTGTGATAGAGGAACCCGTTACACGCCCATTGAGGCATATTGGGAATATGGTGTTAGGCCCATATTATCTTGACCGTCGGCACACTAGGGGTGATGTGGTCGGCATCACGCCGGCCGCCTTAACCTTCCCAGAGTTGCTCTGGTACCCATTTGGGGCTGGGTCGACCCAGGAGCCGTTTGTGGCCTAAAAATGTCCCGCCTCATCTGGGGATCGAACCATAGACCACTGCGCTAGGAAGCCAGTGCACTAAAGACTGTGATAGAGACTGTCTCTGAAATCGAGAAATCTTCTCTCTTTCACCTATCTTCTACGACAGATTTAGAGGAGTCAGACAGTCTAAACACATATATACTGCATATATATATATATATATATATATATATATATATATATATATATATATATATATATATATATATATATATATGTATATATATATGTATATATATGTGTATATATACATATATATATACATATATATAACATATATATACATATATACACATACATACATACATACATACATATATACATATATACACATATATATATATATATATATATATATATATATATATATATATATGTATATATATATATATATATATATATATATATATATATATATATATATATATATATCTATATATATATACATATATATATATATACATATATATATATATACATACATATATATATACATATATACACATATACATACATATATGTATATGTATGTATGTATGTATGTATGTATGTATGTATGTATGTATGTATGTATGTATGTATGTATATATGTATATATACATACATACATACATACATACATACATACATACATACATACATACATACATACATACATACATACATACATACATACATACATACATACATACATACATACATACATACATACATACATACATATACATATATACATATACATATATACACATATACACATATACACATATACACATATACACATATACACATATACACATATACACATATACACATATACACATATATACATATATACACATATACATATATACACATATACACATATATGTATATATATATATATATATATATATATATATGTGTATATGTATATATGTATATATATATATATATATATATATATATATATATATATATATATATATATATATATATATACATGTATATGTATATATATATATATATATATATATATATATATATATATATATATATATATATATATATAGTTCTATCCACTCACGTGCACGCACATACAAGACGACAGTTAGACGTACAGACGTGGGAAAACTATAACAAATGATTATATAGATATTCTAGAACGAGCTGACCAACACGCTGATTAAGTTTAAGGGCAGTTTAATTATCAATATAAACTTCCACCACCACAACATCCAAAATTTACATCAAAGCATATACAAATAGTCATAAAAATCAAGGAATTTCTGCAAGAAATGATAGACCCACAGTTATGATCTTCCCTCGATGTTTAGCCCACAGTCCCGTTAGGAGAACGATGATAGCCCAAAGAGTCACAGATACATATGATTTGGGTCTAATATTTTCCCCTTTTGAAGGTATGAACTGACTTTGATAGCAGTATCTATTCTAAGGAAAAATATAGTTTAGCAACAAAATCTTGCATAAGGAAAGTTACAAAGTGAGTGAATCAAACGAAGAACATCCTTCAGTCTACTTTCACTCGGTTCTTTCATCAGGGCCCTGACTCACACAACCTTACCTACAATCGTGTTGTGGTTCGCCGTCTGGCGCAAGCCTTAGTGTACACTTCGTTTAATCTGTCTATCTGTGGATGAAGCGGATACCCAGCTCTGCAGATATTGGTTTCATTCAACGTGTCCGGGGAGCGTCCTCTTCAGGCGATCGTTTTTTCTTTAAAGATTTAAGTTAATGTCACTTATTCACGAGGTAAGAGTTAGGGTTTCAGCAGGCACACAGTGTCAGAACACGAGGTTTCCCTTAATTAGGAAGATGACCGATGGACAACTTCTCTCAACAGATAATCTTGGTTCACCACACACTTGGTCAAATAATGTCGGAAAAGTTAATGTTTTTTCTGTAATTATTTCTCGCCACAAGGCAGCATGTACATTAGAGTTTGTGAAGAAATATGATCTGGCTCAAAGGCCCAGTATAAGCATTTATTCTTTAAAAAAAAACCCATTTGTGGGATTAGGTATTCTGTCTATCTCTTGAAGGCACACGCCCTGTCAGACAGGTGTTACTTGAAAACCCACTTGGTTAAAGATATAAAATGTTTATGTTTCTCACAGGTTTGTCTCTGTACTAAATGCCGGCAGAGTTGGGTTACCCCAGTATTCACTGAATAAAGAAAAAAACACATATGAAATATTTTACATATTATGTACTCGATATAACTTACATTAGAACTGCAAGCGTAGAGCTTGACTTGACGTTTAAACTTTCCCGTGAAATAAGTTATATATAAAAATCAATCATCATGAATTAGGAATACATACGTATTCCGTCAACACTCATGAGGCAAGCATTTATAAGTTAGTTTAGAAAAATTATTCTCGTCTGATTATTTAGCAGTTAAATTAAATTCATTATAGCTACATGATTTTAAGCTAGAAATTATAATTTATTCTGTTTTCCACTGTAACTCATCAGCTAGAGAATATAACAGGCTTATAAATTAATCAACCTGCACAAAAGAAACTAGTGGGATAAAATAGGCGGTTAAACACTTAATCACTCACAAAATATTAGCTACTTAATGTAATATTTACCTCAACACAGAACTACGGTATCACAACGAAACTAAGAGATTTCACTTATAAGTTAAGTATCTAGAACGAAGTGACCACGTCTACTGCAAATGGAGAATGAGTGAAATCAAGTTTCAAACTCAGGTTAAGATATCTTAAACCAGACAAAGGGTCCCAACTTATTTCGCAAAACGAAATAATCTCCTCTTTCCGTCTTAACACCTACGTTAGCTTAGACGCATGCCGTAACTGCCACCAGTGCGTCTTCACACCTCCGTCTAACTATCTGACCGTGAGCGCACGTGTCAGAGGCGAAATGTCAGACACTCTGTCTGCTCTGAGCGAGCATGGCTGGCGCGATTCACACCTCCGTCTAACTATCGGACAGTGAGCGCTCATGTCGGATGCGAATGTCAGACGACCCGTCTCCACTGCAGAGGGCAATTTTCACACTTCGCAGGGAGCTAGCCTGACGAAAAACTCTCTTGACAGCTGCAAATGTAGACAATTTGTCTGCTCATCATGTCTGATAGACTGAAATCCCACCTAATATCATCTCGTGCCAGGGACTGACACGTTAGGTAATCTACTGCGTTTCTAAATGAGAAACCGAAACCAGGCGAAAGTTTGAATGGGAAAATAGTAATTTTTATAGTCGCAAACGTACGAATGCGAAAAACACAGGAAAGGGATAAAGAGTGATAATAAAATAGAGGACACGGGTAGAAAAAAAGAAGAGAATATAGAAAATTTATTGATCATAATCTCTATGCGACACTAATGTCAACATCTGGTAAACGAAACGGTTGTGATATGCAGAACCTCTACACTCTAAGGTAAAAGACGAACCACTAAGTAAGTAAGTCAGAAGTAGAAAAGGACACAAAAGAAAAAGTCAGGATTGTACTAAGCTAGACGAGGACAAGTAATACTTGTACAACGCCAGACCAGAAAAAAGTAATAATTGTACATCGCCTGACGAAGAAAAGTAATAATTATAGAACGCCAGACGAAAAGCAATAATTTACAACGGCAGCCAGGAAAAGTAATAAATGTACAACGGCAGCCAGGAAAAGTAATAATTGTACAACGATTGTCGAGGAAAAGTAATAATTGTACAACGACAGCCAAGAAAAAAGGTAATATTTGTACAACGCCAGTCAGGAAAAGTAATAATTGTACAACGACAGCCTGGAAAAATAATAATTGTACAACGACAGCCAGGAAAAGTAATAATTGTACAACGACAGCCAGGAAAAGTAATAATTACACAACGGCAGACGAGGAAATGTAATAAATGCACAACGACAGACGAGGAAAAGTAAGGGTTGAAAAGATCCGACGAGATACTGGAAAAACAACAGGAAGGGAGTATGTCAACAGACAAGAATAAAATTGTTTGCTTAAAAAACGAATTCCATCATCATCAAACATCCACCATCATAAGCATCATCACCATCATCACCATCACCTTCACCATTATCAACCCCATCACCATCATCACCATCATCACTATCACCATCATCACCACCATCATCATCATCATCATCACCACCACCATCTCATCATCATCATCACCATCACATCATCACCATCACCACCATCATCATCACCATCATCTTTACCATCACATCATCATCATCACCATCACATCATCACCATCACCACCATCATCATCACCATCATCTTTACCATCACATCATCATCATCACCATCACATCATCAACATCATCATCATCACATCACCACCATCATCACTATCATCACCATCATTATCATCATCACCATAACTATCACGGCCCACGAGCTCAGCAGCCCTAGTTAAACAACAGTAAATAAATAAATATTACACACATAAAGGTATGTTTTCAGGCACTCGTGAGAAATACAGAAGTAGAAAACTAGACGACAGAAAAAACAACAGAAGTGATAGGCTCGCCGGAGAATCGAACCCTGGACCTTCCGAACGGCAACATCGTCTAGCTACGGAAGCGAATCACACTATCCTCCCTGCCAACTAGGCATCACAAAAAATAGTTCTTCGTGGACAGGGGTCATTAGAGTGATTTTCCACACGCTACACTGGATATGTACCTAGGGCGATCCAGCTTTGTTTACATCAACCTTTCACACAGCAACTAAGACTCGAATCATCAGAAAATAATTTAATACCATTTAAGGACATATGAAAATTAACCGAGCACTGAGGGTAGCTTTATAATGTACGCAATTAGCACACAGGCGATAGTGAATATAGGGGATTGAATTACGCATTTACAAAACGCGAAATGGAAGGGGGATGTTACAGTATGACGAATGATAATACAAGGTCAGGAATGCGCCAGGCGCGACCCTGCTATCAATTCACATCCAAAGGTCACAGCCAGTGAATGCATTGGTGAAGAAAACAAAGGAGAGAAAAGAGTCAATGAGTCTGTTTATTTCTAATAGTTTCTTAAACTCTCTGCCCCGTAGCAGTAAGAAACTAACTTACGCGTCTGCACTGTTACCGGCAAGAAAATTCTAGAACTACTGCTACATCGAGTGGGTAGAGCTCTGATCTCTCGCGGTAAAGGTGCCGGGTTACTTTCACGCTGTCTACACGCTTCAGTCTTCCCAGCTGTATATGGGTACCTGACTGCACACTTGAGTTAGAGAAGGAAAAGGCAGCGAGGATGAGAATATTTCACCTCAGCTCTCGATGCTGGACACAGTATAGTGGTCTCTAACACTTCACTCCGCTACAGCAGTAGGCCCCTATCTGCCATGGGACTACCTTCTACATCTGGCATGTCGTAATAGGCGACTGATATGAAGTTGTGCATGCGACTAGGAACCTCGTCATGTAAAACATATTGCTATAGAAACAACTACTACAAGACCACGTGACTGCTTGGCGTAAGCTTCCTCCAAGTGGACCAGTTGTAGTGGTGGCTCTATGCTCGGTAAGGAACGCCATGGAACGTCATGATGCTAGTGTTAACTCTTTCTGTCCCTGTTAACTCTTTCTGTCCCTGTTAACTCTTTCTGTCGCTGTTAACTCTGTCTGTCCCTGTTAACTCTTCCTGTCCCTGTTAACTCTTTCTGTCCCTGTTAACTCTTCCTGTCCCTGTTAACTCTGTCTGTCCCTGTTAACTCTTCCTGTCCCTGTTAACTCTTTCTGTCCCTGTTAACTCTTTCTGTCCCTGTTAACTCTTTCTGTCCCTGTTAACTCTTCATGTCCCTGTTAACTCTTTCTGTCGCTGTTAACTCTTTCTGACCATGTTAACTCTTTCTGTAGCTGTTAACTCTTTCTGTCCCTGTTAACTCTTTCTGTCCCTGTTAACTCTGTCTGTCCCTGTTAACTCTTTCTGTCGCTGTTAACTCTTCCTGTCCCTGTTAACTCTATCTGTCCCTGTTAACTCTTCCTGTCCATGTTAACTCTTTCTGTACCTTTTAACTCTTTCGGTCCCTGCTAACTATTTCTGTCCCTGTTAACTCTTCCTGTCCCTGTTAACTCTTTCTGTCCCTGTTAACTCTGTCCCTGTTAACTATTTCTGTCCCTGTTAACTCTGTCTGTCCCTGTTAACTCTTTCTGTCCCTGTTAAATCTTTCTGTCGCTGTTAACTCTTTCTGTCCATGTTAACTCTTTCTGTAGCTGTTAACTCTTTTTTGTCCCTGTTAACTCTTTCTGCAGCTGTTAACTCTTTCTGCAGCTGTTAACTCTTTCTGTCCCTGTTAACTCTGTCTGCCCCTGTTAACTGTGTCTGTCCCAGGTTGTCTGTGTTAGCTGTCACGTGCTCTCTGTTGTTCCCCGTCTATAACCAGACAAAGACAGAATAGAACGACTACATCCCTCAGGCATGTCGTACATGGCTACTAGTATGAGGTTGTGCATGAGACTGGCAAACTCCTCATGTAGAATAGATTGCTCTCTCGATGGAATAGCAGGAAGCAGATCTTACGGTAGAGATGATGGTTACAATAAGGCTGCACTTATTTCAGATTCTAAGTACTGAGATACCTGAAGCCCAGGGGCGGAGCCTACATTTGACCACCCCCACTCTTTTAAAAAAAAATTATGCTTTGAAGTAGATTTTAAACGTTACAGTGCTATTCACATCATACATCCACAGGGCACTACATGCTGACGATCTTGCTATATTGACCCAGTCTGAATACACAGGCGTTACAAAAGTGAGGATGCAGGAGGCAATAAATAAAGTTGAAGAGTGGACCAAAACCTGGGGTGTCCAAATAAACAAGAATAAGACTGTCACTACACTCTTCTCCCTCTCCACCAAACCTGAAAACTACACTCTCACACTGGACAACACCCCACTGCTAAAAGAGGATAACCCAGTATACCTGGGACTAAAATTTGAAGAAAAAAATGACGCGGGGACCACACATCCAATAACCAGAAAGAAAAGCCACACGCAAACTGCAGTTAATGAAACAACTATCAGGGACCAGCTGGGGAGCAGATATACAAATTACGAAGCAAATTTACGTAGGCCATATCCGCCCAACTCTGGAATATGGAATGAGCACATATGCAACAGTAGCACATACAAATCTCCAGAAGCTGGACAACATACAGAATGCAGGACTCAGAATCATTACGGGAGGACTTAGGAGTACACCAATAACAACAAAAATCTAAGAGAACGCAGAGACGAGAAAATCACCATCATGACAGAAACATTCAGACGTCTAAAACAGCACCCCATGCACGAGAAAATAAAGAACTTACCAAAAACCGATTGAAAAGATCAAGCTTCAACCACCTATCAAGACAGCTGATGGTTGCCAATGGAGAAGTAACCTCAGAAAATCCAGAGAAATGGGAGCAGTTCGTAGCATACTACAACATCACAAACACCATACCCACGTACACTGTACACCTTACCATCCCAGGCATTGAGAACAGAACTGCAGAGATTCCCACTATTCTGAAAACGAAAACACTGGATCACCTCAACAACCAATACCCCAGTCCACAGTGGATTCATGTCTTCACTGACGGAGCTTCAGAAGAAGCAGTAAGGAAAGGAGGAGCAGGGATCCAAATACTTATGCCAAACGCTCCAAAAATAGAACAGTCAATTGCTACTGGAGAACTCTCAACAAACTACAGGGCAGAGCTGCAGGCAATCCTAGAAGCTACAAAGATACTGGAGGAACAAAGACTTAAAGGATCAAATATAGTCTTCTTATGCGACTGCATGTCGATTCTCCAGACTATTCAAAATGAACCTGAAGATCTCCTAACAAGAACAACCATAGAACATCTGAATCAGCTGTCCGTCAATAACAAAGTTTCACTGCAGTGGATTCCTGCACACTGTGGTATTGCAGGAAATGAGGCAGCTGACAGACAGGCAAAAGCAGGCACCCAGAAGGAACAGTTTCACCACAGTGTCTCACTGAAGGAAGTAAAGACACTTATTAAAAGAAAGTACAAAAATGCATGGAGCCAGAGAACAAGCAGCAATTACCCACAAGATCCCATCCTAAAGCTAGTCAGAACACAGCAACCCACCACTGCTAGGCCCCACACAGGACAATGCAGACTACAAGCCCACCTCCACAAAATTAAAGCTGCCCCAACTGACCAGTGCACATGCCAAAATGACCTCCAGACTCCGGAACACATTCTGCAAACGTGCCCTCTCTTTGGTGACTTGAGAGCTCAAACTTGGCCCCAGGTGATGAAAATGGAAGAGAAACTGTGGGGCACCCGCGAGGACCTCCTGCTGACGACTGGATTCATGGAAGCAACTCATCTCCTTGTTTAGATTGCTGAGCATAGGAAACTGATCGCAGAAGAAGAAACGTTACAGTACTGTCATAAAAGTGTCCGACGGCTCCTTCTCCTGGTTGTCACCGGGGGCAGACCGCCCTCTTCTCACCACCATTAGTACCTTACTGCTTCAGCCACAACTACTACAAGATCACATGAATGCTTGCTGCAGGTTTCCTGCAAGGTGAATAGCTACAGTCGTGGTTCCATGGTCCACATGGAGAGAAAGAGGTAGTAATGATGATGATGAACTTAGAACATATTATTTTAAAAATGGCGTATCGGAAGGAAGAGGGAAGCCTCTAACATTAAGAACCAGAATAGGCACCTTCCACCCGAATAACCACCCCCGGAAGAAAAAAAAACTCCAAGACACGCAACCGTAGATATGACTAACACAGATTCTATCACATAAAACTCAGTGATTACTTTCATCGCTTGCATATCTGTACTGACAGAACTAAATGACCAGGGTTCAACACATATGTAACGTGCCTTGATTGACCACGGACATTCTCGTGCTGGATAGATTGTCGTGCAGGTCTTTGACAGGCCAATCACTCAAAAAGCCCTCGGATAGTTGCATCGATCAATCATGGAGACGGCCATGACGGATCCCCCATTTACACGTGATCGCGCCCAGTTTCCATGATAGCTTAACACATAATCGAGACATATGTACAGGAAAGGTAGATTTAAAAAAAGGGGATGCGAAGGGTTAAAAATACCCGGAGGTCAGTGGTCCAGAATGCGTTGAATATGTTAAAAGACTGCTTATTAGAGCGTCTATTCTTTCCAGGGTTGTGGTATCGGTAAAAAAATGTCTGTCTCCGACTACAGTTTCTTTACTAGTCATATGACATTAAATTCAGAGTCGGTCCGGATATTTTTAACCGATTCCACTAAAAAGATGACCGACTCCACGACTCCGACTGCACAGCCCTGATTCTTTCACAGGCTAGAAATCGCATCTATAAATTACTGACCTAACCATTTCTGACATGCCCCGTGTGGTCCCGGGGTGTGTGGGGGTGTCTCTGATGAGGCTAAGAAAGAATACCACTACTGCTCACTGAGGCATCTCGAACGTGGCGACTAAAATAAGAGGCGGCGACTAAAATAAGAGGCGGCGACTAAAATAAGAGGCGGCGACTGATAAGAGGTTGTACATGGGGCTGGCAACCTCATCATGTAATATAGTTTTTACGTTCAAGGCTTCGGCAAATTCCGATCACACTGAGTGGAGATGCTCCTTACCGCGTCACCTAAAGCGGGGCGAAGAGAGGCTCTTACAACAAGCAGAATAGAAAATAACACAGCGAAAGTAACCCGTCAAAACACAGATGACAGTTTTCACTTCAAGATCACATTATCCTCTTAAGTCAGCTAATGTCTGGGGATGACTACTGCTAAATGTCCGTTCTTTGGGCAGTATCTTATAAATGAGATTCAAAGATGTGTGTAAGAGAGATATGAGGGCACTGGACATAAATCCAGCAACCTGGGAGGATGAAGCTGCCGATCGCACCAAGTGGCGATGTTATCTACGGCACCACCTTAGATTGGGCGAAAAGAAGCTCACACAATAAGCAGAAGAGAGGAGAAAACGTCGAAAGGAACACCAGGAAAATAAGCAGCTGAGGGCTGTCACCTCAGAGGCGCATTCCCATAGTCAGTTTTGACTGAAGGGGCTATGATCTTATAAATGAAGCCCTTTTAGTATTCTGCCTTTCCTTACTTCGTACCTTAAACCCGTCGTGGCGTTTGATCAACGCTTGAGAAACATTGACTCAATAGCGCAGGAAATAAATTGGACAGATGGATGAACCTAAAACACAGCTCCTGATATAATGACACCAGAGCTGTGCATATCCTCGTTTCAAAGTGTCTGGGTTGTGAATCACACACTAGGTGTTCTATTGTTCGTTCTAACGACTTGTTGTCTGGTAGAGTATAGGCGTGGGAAAAGGTTGACGGTCACCTCTGAAGAGGCAAAGAAAGAAGAGGCATTTGTCTCCCTCAAGCATGTCGTAAGAGGCAGTTAATATGAGGTTGTGCACCGGAGTGGAAACCTTATCATGTAAAACACATTGATACAGAAAGTACCATTGCAAGAGCAGACGAATGCTTGGTATGGTTTTTCTGCAAGAAGAACAGCTGCAGTTGTAGTCCATTACTCCATAAGGAGCGAATAAGAGACGAGTATAGAAAAAGAGCCTCAGATTGTCAGAGTTCTTACAGCGCCTGCCTCTCGTGACAAAGTTACCGGGTACTGCGTTAGCAACCTAGTCACGCTCAAGTTTTTCCAGATATACATATATACCTGACTCTGCTCTTGAGTTAGGAAAGGCAAAGTCAGCGAGGAAGGGACTTGGTCACACCCGTCTACCCCCGTAAAGCTGGACCTAGTATAGTGAAGTCTCTAACACTTCTCTACATGCATATCTGATGTGGAAAAATAAAAACACAGAAAGGACTGTAGTAGACTGCCTAAATAATATGGTTAGGATAGAAAAGGTGAAGAGTTTAAAGTGATAGAAGCATCTCTCTCTCTCTCTCTCTCAACTTTTTCTCTTATATGTTCTTTTTTTTTTTTTTTGTCCATGCTTACGTGCAAATTTCATGAGAGCCTAGTCATCCAGAAGGAGTGAAGACGGTTAACCAATGCTGTCCACTGCGCATGCACTGGTGTCAACATCCGGGTGTAGTTTTGGGACTATTTGAACGTAATCGTTCAGCATGAAAACATTACTATGATGAATACGCTAGAAGAAACACAGTTTGCTTTCTTAGTGGCATAAGCATTTATACAATGTGCTACCTAGCACATGCTCTCTCTCATTCTAACTTTTTTTATTGGAGACGACCATTCACTTTAACTGTCTTGCGTTGTCTTGTCTGTTTCTCGGTGATACCTTTTTTTTAAAAATATTCATCATCATCATCATCATCAACTGCCATTTCAACGGCAAATCCCTCGGTAGTTGGAAATGATAAAGAGTAGATCATACTCTTTGCCCTGGCAACATTTACGAAACCTACCTATCACAAAAATATTTATAGAATGTGAGATTCCTGTATACACGCATTGGGATCCTTGCCGGTTCTACGGAGTTCGTGCACTGTGCTGAGAACCTCCTTGTGTGGTCTAAGGGAGGAGATAAGACTGACGGAGTTGTCCGTGTGCAATTAAGATGGTACTTAAAACCAAACCAAAACATCCCGGCAACAAATGTCGGCTGGAATGGATCTCCAACGTCTGCTGTCTCTTGTCTTGATGGTGCACTCTGATAGACTCTTTCCCGTCCATCTCGTCTTGATGGTGCGCTCTGATAGACTCTTTCACGTCCATCTCTTGTCTTGATGGTGCACTCTGATAGACTCTTTCACGTCCATCTCTTATCTTGATGGTGCACTCTGACAGACTCTTTCACGTCCATCTCTTGTCTTGATGGTGCACTCTGATAGACTCTTTCACGTCCATCTCTTGTCTTGATGGTGCACTCTGATAGACTCTTTCACGTCCATGTCTTGTCTTGATGGTGCACTCTGACAGACTCTTTCACGTCCATCTCTTATCTTGATGGTGCACTCTGACAGACTCTTTCACGTCCATCTCTTGTCTTGATGGTGCACTCTGACAGACTCTTTCTTGTCCATGTCTTATCTTGATGGTGCACTCTGACAGACTCTTTCTTGTCCATGTCTTGTCTTGATGGTGCACTCTGATAGACTCTTTCCTGCCCATCTCTTGATGTTATCTTCCTACTTATAGCCCTGTTTTCTTCTTGCACGTTTGCCTTCAGCTCTTCCTTCCAATTTCTGGTCGTTATGAGGTTATGTTTTGCTGAACAGATTCGATCTCAATGTGACATGTGACGTGAACGTGACACGGCATTTAATTAGATAAAATAGCAGTTAATAATCTTTGTTTTAATCTTGATTTTATATAAATAAGTTTGACAGGAGTGAAGAAATAAAAATTCAAAATTAGGGAGTCACTTTACAATCCCTCTGCATACTACATTCCAACCTTCTTGTCTTATGCGCCTCAACGCATGAACTGTCTGAAGTAAAAAACATTACAAACTGTTCGTTAGCTACACGTTATTATGCCTCACTAGCAGAGCAGTTTTCAAACGGAAAGCAGTCCTTGGGAGGTACTTAAGAGACAATGTTAATATTGTAAATGCGTACTGAACGATGTCAATGTGTCGCGAGCTTTTCCTCAAATACATCGAACATCCAGCGATATAACTGACCTCTGAGCATAATCCACTTGGCCCTGATAGGAGAGCACACTGAATGGAAAGCAAAGCAGTTATCTGTACGGGAAAGATATTATAGAAAAAAAAAATATATATATATAACGCATATGTGGTATTGAGTCAGCTGTACGAGTGAACGATACAATCAAAACAAGGGACGTGTCGATGTTAACCATTCGCCAGCCATTGTCACAAATACGCGACAAAAGACAAGAAATATAGACATGTTAAGATATATATATATATATATATATATATATATATATGTATTTATATATATATCTATATATGTATATATATATATATATATATATATATATATATATATATATATATATATATATATATGTATGTATGTATGTATGTATGTATAGTGTCCCAGGAGGAAAAGTAAATATATTTGGAGGTCAATGTATCGGTTATTTTAAGAAGAAAGTTCAAATGAACATGTGTCCCATTCCAAACTGTTTCCGAGGTAGAGCTCTTTGAATTTATCGCGCAGTACTTTCCGTCCCTCCCTCCATGATGCGCACGTAACTGTCAAAAATACATGATACTGTATTAATCGTGAATTGGATGTTGTGATTATTGACAGTGACATTGTAGAAGTTTTTTATTTAAAATGCTGCACATCTTTACAAATGTAGAAAATGCAGTTATGCTGTTTGTTCATGGTTTCTGTGACGGTAGATTCACTGCTAATGTTGAAGAATACCGTCGATGGTTTCCTAACCGCATAATTTTGGATTGAAAAGTGTTTGACAAGGTTTTCTATACATGCACGTGAATCTGGTACGCTTCCGAGCGTTCATGTTTTATCTGAACGAGCATGTCAACAAAACGTGGATCAACAGGAAAACATTCATCAAATGTTACAGCGTAACCCTCCTACTAGGACACGAAAGATGTCTACAAGTCTCGGTGTTTCACGAACAAGTGTATGGCGAACATTACACGAAGACGGCTTGCATCATCTTCACTTACAGTGTGTGCAAAACCTCCACCCAGTGGGGAGGAGGGGGTGAGACCCCTACCTATATCAGGTACTAATTGGTGGTTGGATTGGCACGGAAGTACTAACATAAACCACTTCTGATTGGAGTTTTTTTACAACGAAACCACGTGTGCGGGTGAGCAAAAACGTCGCTCATAATCTACAACATTTTAAGATTACTTCGCCTTCCAGCTCGTCAAGAAGACATTTCAGACAGCCAGGATAACGAATAGAAACACGGTTCCAAAAGAAGGACAGGGCATAGTATTAGAAGATCTTCTGATATTAGACAGAAAGAAAACTCGACTATAGTGCTGGAAACCATGAGTCTTAGGAACCTACATTCAGAACAACAGTGCAATTATAATTAAAGTAATATCCGAACCATCTGCAAGACGGCCTCCTAAAACAAGTCGCTCGACACTACTCGGAAGTTTTCTCTGTGAAAGAAACCTGTAACTTCAGTCCCGATAATCGGGGTAAGTTGTAATAGGTAGATTTTATCCCTTCACATTTTTTGCATTTAACATGTGTAAATAGCTTGTGGGTGCACATGTTCATTCGAGGCTAGCAACCTCAGCATATGAAAATAATTGGATTCATGAACCACCACTACAAGAGCTGGTGACTGCTCCGTGCGGGTTTCCTCACAAAGAACCCAAAAGCAGAGGTAGCCCAGACTCCATGTGGAGCAAGGAGTGGATGATGATGACATCCGTGTGCACATATTTATTATATTAACATTTTAACAACTTTATATGTATATTCAAACATGCTTAAATAATGCAATAGTGTTTTCCGCTCTCCGAATGAATTTTCTTCCGGCTCACTGGGTTTAACATTAATGCTCAGGGAGGATAAAGTTTCTGAGGAAGATGAATGGTGGAATGGAAGCGTGGGCCGCCTGAATCTCATGTCAGGAAATCCTGTACTTAAAAGAGGCTTTTGTTTTCTCTCAGTTTGTGGTACAAGTCTGTGGTTCATCATCAACACCTGGGTAGTTAAGTATATCTGTCAGGCCCAGCAAAATAACTTTTTTTAAAAACACAACGTTAAAATATCTCCAATGATACAACGTAAGGATAAAAACTAATGCGTAAGCTACTAGAATACATTATCGCCCACGCCGCGGGTCATCACCCGCCATGGAAATTAAATTGTTAGACTTGAAGGCAAAACGGAACGGGATGAGAACGGAGATCAGAGGAAAAAATATGACTGAACGCGTGCTTGAAACTAGCGAGGCTAAAAGGACGCAAATTGGTGGGGAAAGGAGGAAAAAGTCACGTTCCCCAAGTTGACATAAAGTAAAGAAATCGACAAAAGGGACCTTGGATATTATACGCAACAGTCACTTCTTGGACGCTTTTGCGATAACTTAGTCCGTTTATTTGAATGCAGTGATGAACGCATTCCAGAAGATTCTAGAAAATATTTGAAAAGTAACTTTTCTTAATAATAATGTTAGGAATATAAAACCTAGCTGGCCGGATGGCCCATCTTGAGCAGTGAAATAATATGCTTTCATTTATACAGACGGATAGATAATAAGAAAGATATTGACAAAAGACTGTGTTGTTCATATCAGCGAGCGTCTGCATTGAAATAAAACATGTCACTAATTTTCAAAAAATTGTGGCCTTGAAGACGCCAGTGCTAAAATCTAGTTGGAATGAAGAGACGGGGTGGGATGGAGAATTGTGGCTAAAAATAACTTTAAAGGCAAAATTGTGTAGGGGAAGGCAGAGTTGATTCAAAAAACAAGTTTTTTTTTTTTTGTGAAACGCAAGTAGAGACGGACAGACCAACAGACAATAAGGCATACTTGACTGAGATGTGACTGAAATGACTTTTTGCTAGGATATTTGAATTTGAAAAAGAAAAGGCAGTGATTGGCCATAGATGAATATATTATCGGCGCTCAGACGCGCATTTTGTGCCATTCATTATAAGTTGTCTTAGTAGACACAGTGAATTATTAAGTGGTGTAATTCCCAGAAGCTATTGAAATATTTAGAGGGACGCCATCCTAAAGCCAGCAGCTCAGCTGAGTTTTGCTAGCATTTAACTGTGTTCTATATTCATAATTCTGAACTGTGAGTTTCAGTTGGCACCAATGCGGTGTCAAATGAGTTGTTGAATATTACAAGAGTGGACCCGTGCAGTAACATTTTGTCAGAGCAGCCTGTTATAGCCCCCAAGCACGGAGAGGTGGGGCCAACAGACTTCTGATATTGCCCCCAAGCACGGAGAGGTGGGGCCACCAAACTTCTGATATTGCCCCCAAGCACGGAGAGGTGGGGCCACCAGATCTCAGCACCAGAGCTACACATTCAAGCTACGTGAGCGACTGGTCTGCTGAGAATTCACCAACTCAACTTATTTCCTAACACACCCATAAAATTTCCATCAAATAACTGGACAATGTGTAGTCACCATAGACAGGGAGTGATGAGGCCACCCCAACAGCACATCCATTAAATGTTCTCCCAAATAGATTACAAGTATAAACAGTATGTTACGTACATTTATTACCTACGGGGGTAGTCTTCGGTCCTGCCAAATGTACGCACCAGTTTTATATAGTTATATTATTTGTGCGTTCGATTGATTCACGCACTGACGTGCACAATGCAGGGTGAGTTGCTTTGGACGCACGTGTAACCTAGTTGAGTAGTTTCTGACGTCATGTAAGGGGCAGCTCGGACCATATTTATGTCCGCTGTGTTATCCTTTGATTTTGGCAAATGTGAAGTAGCCATCAGTTGTATTCGTATCTATTGATCTTCATGGCGAAGTCAATAGTGGAAGTATAAAGTAAGTGTCGCCCCATTTCTTATGGCATGTTTATTTATGTACATTAAAGTATCAGGCCGCTCCTATTAATGGTCTAGCGGGAATTCATCGTAGATGACATTCCTAGAATTGGACACACGGAGTCGATAGCCTTTGAATCTTTTCGTAGAGGGAGAATACCTACAAGAAATCAAGTTAATGAATTTATATGCTTCACATGTTTAATATGCTGTTACTACAATGCCAGAAGCGTGGCATAGAATGGGAGAGGTTAGTCAACTGGAATCTCTAACCTGTTCGTATTATCATGTATGACTTTGTTTGAAAACTATATACTATATATAACGGGATGTATGGAGAAAGTCTGGGATTATGAAGTATGATATGGAAGAATTTTATCCTGGAGTATGAATACGTTACCATGATGTACGTCCTTGAAGGAAGGTCAATGGACTTGAATGAGCGGAATAGTATATGGTAACAGTTTTGTGATCCTCAGTCACTTGAGTCAGAGGACTTTATTAGTAGAGAATCTTCAGGAACTTTAAAAGTAATTATCAACATGTTGACGTATGATTTCTGCGCCTGTGACGATGTTAGTCTTGTCCACTCCGTATGTGCTGTGTTGAATAAAATCTATGTACAGTCACCACCGACTTCTGTACTGCCAGTACTTGCCCAGTTCACCCAGTTCAATACTACTTGTTGAAGTTCGTTTGAAGAATATTGTTGACATTCGTTCATTTTTAACCATTCGCGTTTTAAGCTACCACTTCACCAGTATAAACTGAACTCAACGATAAAACGGAGTCAACAATAATTGGTATGCCAGTGTGGTCTGGAAATAACTAACTTCCAAAGAACGTACTCAATACTTTTCTGTGAAAAGAAGATTTTAACTTTCAAGTCACCAACATCTCGAACTTGGAACCCAGTGGGATGAGAAATCAGATTCAACTTACGTTTACCAAGGTCAAGGTCTTCAATCAACCTCCACGTCAAGTTTCACAGTGACTGATTACTTGGAGATCATCTCTTCATCATTATTGCGTGCGAGCTGTAATCTAGATAAGCAGAACGAAGTATTTTATCTGTAGACGTACATCCACGGAGACGAGGCACATTGATTTTTTACCTGCACGCGAGATGAGTATAACGTGTTTCCGTTGTACACTTTATTACGCTTAGTTGTGCCTTCCGTGATATGTCCACATTCATATTTTTCGTGTTAAGTGTTATATGTTTTGTATCCTTCGTGGGAGGTAGGGAGGTTGATCTGACGAACGAGATCCATCTCGAAGCCAATTCGGGCTCTTCGTCAGACGTTCTGTAGGACATTATTTTGCAGACTTCCCGCAGTGGAATGTTCCTATGCGTGAGCATAGAAGGATCTTTGGTCCACTGTGTCTGGTAGTCTGTGACACCTGACTGTTTTAGCTGTTTCGTCAAGTTTTAATTGTTGTTTTTGGTAGTTATTTTTACTTGTACCTTATTTTCATGATGTATTTTGTATGTGATTATTGTCCATCTTACCTGACTGTCGTTCATTTTTTTACAAAGCATATGTTTTTACACTGTGTTGTCAATTGTCTTGTGCATTATTTGATCGTAGATGTCATCGTAATTTTTTACGACATTCTATTTTAGTTCCACATTTTATTTTAATTTGATTTCTACGACTGTAGTCATTTGTCTTGATTATCGTGTCGTGTCAGTAACAGTTTGTGCTATTGTCTGTCACGTTATTGCTTTCACACCATTTCATGTTATAAATTACATTATTAATTATTAATATTATTGCCTATTATATAAATTGATTTTACCGTTCTAGAACAGGAACGAAAACCACTAGTTGTAGTAACAATTTTAAGTAGTATTATTACATAATAAAATTGAATAATGGCTACCTTAGACTATTTCATTAAGCAAGCAAAAGCTCTTCAGATGGCTCCTGAGGAAGCAAAAGCATTTGCACTTGCAGAATATAAGAAAGCTCAAGAAATAGAAGCTGATCAGAGAAGGTTAGAAACTTTACGTTTGGAAAATTTGAAATTTGAGGCAGATCAAAAAAGGATTGAGGCTGAGGAGAATGAAAAGAAGAGGAAATTTATAGCTGAGGAAGAGGAGAAAAAAATGAGATTAACTGCTGAGGAGGATGAAAAGAAGAGGAAATTTATAGCTGAGGAAGAGGAGAAAAAAATGAGATTAGCCGCTGAATTAGAAGAGAAACGATTTCAGCGAGAGGCAGAACAAAAGCAAAGGGAGGCTGAAGATAGACTTAAAAAAGAAATGGAAGAAAAAAGATTAATAGCTGAAAAAGAAATGGAAGTTAAACAAAAAGAAATGCAAGAAAGAAGATTAATAGCTGAACAAAACACAAAACGACTTCAGCTTGAGATGGAAGAGAATGAAAGAAAACGACAGCATGAACTGAAATTAGCAGAGTCAGAATATGAGAGACTTAGGTTAACTCTGGAAGCTAATTCTCAGAGAACTTTTGAAAGCCAAACTTCATCCAGACATGATAATTTTAAGGAAATTCACCTTAAATTACCAAAATTTAATCCCCCGTCTGATGACGTGATATTCTTCCTAGATAGGTTTGAGGCCACTTGTGTGTCTTATAACGTGGATAAAGCTCTATACTGTACATATTTATCCAGATTACTTACAGGGGACGCATTAGCAGTTTATCATACCACCAGCATTGGTGAGAAAAATGACTATAATGCTCTTAGAGCGGCACTTCTGCAAAAATTCCAAATGACAGAAGACCAATATCGATCAAGATTTCATACATTACTACCTCAATCTAGCAGAAATTTTTAGTGATTTTCTGTCACAAATACGACTAACATTAGAAAGATGGATCGAATTATCCAAAATTGAAAAGTCGTATGAAGGTCTCTTCGATTTACTGATGCGCGATAAGGTACTTTCGTCTGTAAATCCTACATTTCTCGCATTTTTACACGAACGGAAACCTTTATCTATGAAAGACTTAGAACAGCATGCTAAAAATTTTTGCACTGCTCACCCAAACATGGATCTAAGTAATGCACAGATTAAGAATGAATTGCCTGTTGCTTTTGCAGCACAACAAAACAATTTTTCACGCAATCGTTCTTTTAGTGCTGACAGATATGTCAATAAGGGAAATAATGACAATTTTAACAATGGTAATTTTTACAAAGGGAAGCAATTTCAACAATCTGCTCCATTTAATGTTTCTTGGAACCAGGCTCACAGATCGCGAGATTTTGGTAACAATAATTTTAAAAATAATCAAGGACATTATAATAAACAAAACTGGAGATCAAGATCTCAGGGTCCGCAAAAAGAAACAATTTTTTGGAAATAAACCATTTTACCAACATCATAACGATAATTATACAAATTATCGGACTCATCCAAATTTTAACTCTAGCAGAAACTACAATTATGGCAATTTTAATGACAAAAATCAAAATCGATCGCGTCGACGAGATAGATCGTTGAGTAATACGAATAGACATTCTAATGTCGCTTTTAGTGATACACAGGCTAACATTGAACAGGGTAAAGGAGCTGAAACTCATAATGCTATGTGTTGTTCTCTTGATTGTACCCAAGTCAAAGATTGTTCAGAATGCTCTACTCTTTTCCAGCCCAGGGCGATCACGACGCTGCGTTGCGGACATACCTTACCTAGTCTACCTGCAGTCTGTACGGCCACTGCTGCGTCAGTACACCAGGGACAGGGCTCTCTTAAGTTTAACAAGGGATTTGTCAACAATATTTCATGCTCTCTCCTATTTGACTCAGGTTGCAGCACAGTCGGCGTCCGGACTTCGCTGATCAACCCAAGTTGTGCCACGGGCCGGGTTGTCAAATGTGTGACGTTTGGTGGCACAATTGAAACATTTGCCACTGCTATTATTGATCTTAATACACCATTTTTTTCAGGAAAGATTCAAGCTTGTCTCCTTCCGAATCCAATTTGTGATTTAATACTTGGTCGCATACATGGTATTAAAGAGTGTACACCACAGCAAATTGCTGAATGGGAAGAGCGACATATTCAAACTGCAAATGCAGTAGTGACTAGAGCGCAAGCTACTAATATGTCGCATGATACACCTATGGAACCTACAGTTCATACCACTTGTGATGATGATGCTCCTATTTCACGGGAGTTGTTTGCAACATTGCAAAAGAATGATGATTCATTTAAAAAAATTTTTCAGTATGTGAACAAAAATAATAATAGCAACAAACTTGCAAAATCTAGACATGACTTTATACTTAAAAATGGGATTTTGGTTAGAGTAATACGAGAAAGTCGGCGTCTGTGGCCTAATGGATATGAACGCAGTTTCATAATCCAGATATACCAGGTTCGAAACCTGCTGCAGGCGGTTTGGTAGCAGATCGCTTTGTGTGGATTTTTAACAATGGTATAAGCGCCATACCGTTCAGAAAGCAATGGCAAACTACTGAATGAAAAAAATTGCCTAGAAAAATCACAAACAGCCAATAAAAGCTGGAGTTGATTGCTACGTCCTGTAAAGGATAAGCAACTAACTTTTTTAATCCGAGAAAAGGATTCATCCTTATGTTCTCAGATTATAGTCCCATCCTGTATGAGATCTCGTATATTACGACATGCGCATGACTCGCAATGTGCGGGCCATATGGGTTTTTCGCGTACCAAATCCAGAGTGCTTTCGGCATTCTACTGGCCAGGCGTCCATAAGGACATCACTCTCTATTGTCGGTCCTGTTTGATATGTCAAGAAGTTAAGGTACGGGGTCCATTTCATGCGGCTCCTATTCAAGCTGCGGACATCCCGATTAGACCATTTGATAAAATGGCTATAGACATTATTGGTCCAATGCTTCCATCTGCTAGAGGGCATACGCATATCCTTACGTGCATTGATATGTGCACTCGCTGGCCTGAAGCCATCCCTCTCAAGAACACTTCATCTGCCAGTGTAGCAGAGGCATTGATGTTAATCTTCTCACGCATTGGTTTTCCACGGAAAATCTTGTCGGATCATGGGGTTCAGTTCATTTCTGAATCCATGTCTCAAGTTATGAAGACATTAGGTATAGACAGATCTCTAAGTTCTATTTATCATCCGATGTCAAATGGGTTAATTGAGCGTCTAAATAGGACACTCAAGCAGTTGTTGGGTAAGATGACCCAAGACCATCCCCAAGACTGGGATCGGGTCCTACCCGCTTGTCTCTTTGCGTATCGCGAAGTACAAAATCAAGCAACGGGGTTTTTCTCCATTTCAACTTGTTTTCGGCATGCAACCACGCGGTCCGATGTCGTTAATCCACGACTTATTGGTTGACGAGAATATTGAAGAGGAAACTCAATCCTCTTATGAGTATGTGATCTCTCTGAGAAAGAGAATCATAGATGCTTGTAGATTAGCTACTGCATCATCCGAACAAGCCAAAGAAAAAGCTCGTCTATTTGCAAACAAATATAGACGTCTTCGCCAGCTTATTCCTGGTGATGAAGCTTTTGTCTTACTACCTGCGCATAATAATCGTCTTTTAATTACCTGGAGAGGTCCTTTCAGGATCATCTCAAGAATATCCGATGTCGACTACATCGTTGATGTTAATGGTAAACATAAAAACCTTCCACATTAATATGTTGAAGGAATATTACTCACGTCCTGATTATCTACAATCAGTGTTCCAAGCAACTGACGATCCTACACCTCCTATTCAACACTATTCTAGTTTGTCAGTCATCCAAGAAGAGGAATCTTCTTTCGATGATGTACAACTACCAATACCAGTTGTACCACTCCATTCCACTGAGAAATGGAATGATGTTACTATCTCATCTACTCTTACTGATGATCAACGTCAGCAAGTCTCTAATATTCTACACACGTATGAGGATGTCCTCACTGACATCCCAGGTCATACGTCAGTCATCCAACATGACATTATTCTGACTGACGATACACCGATTCGAGTTCGCCCATATCCTATTCCTTTACACTTTCGTGATAAGTTGATAAGGAATTGGATGAGATGCTTCAATTAAATATAATTGAACCATCTTCATCACCATATTCTTCTTCTATGGTAATCATTAGGAAGAAGGACAACAATATACGTCTTTGCGTAGATTACAGGAAATTAAACAAAGTTACAAAATTCGATGCGGAACCATTACCTCTTTTAGACGACTTATTAGAGAAATTATCTCATGCCACATTCTTTTCGAAATTTGACCTTTCAAAGGGTTATTAGCAAGTGCCATTAACCCCTAAAGCAAAGCCATTCACCGCTTTCTCGACGCCACGGGGTCTTTTTCAATGGAATTTTATGCCATTCGGTCTAATGAATACGCCAGCTACCTTTGTACGCATGATGCGCCGCATATTGTCTCATCGTCCCGATGTCATTACTTATATAGATGACATCTGTCTTTTCAGTGACTCTTGGGATGAACATATTCAGGGTTTAAAATCTTTACTTTCTACCTTACGGGATTATAACTTAACAGCGAAACCTTCAAGGGCTTTTGTCGGTTTTCATGACATCTCATTTCTTGGTCACCGTATAGGTCGCGGTTTAATGTATACAGAAGACAGTAACGTCTCTAAAATTTTAAACATCTCAGCACCTAAGACAAAAAAACAAGTGAGGTCGCTCTTAGGACTAATACAGTTCTATTCTAAATTCATCCCTCATTTGTCTACTATAACTGCACCTCTTTCTTCGTTACTGAAGAAGGGCACATCTAATGTAATAAAGTGGTCGCAGGATCATCAAACGGCTTCAGATTATATAAAACAATTTTTTTCAAATAAGCCTTTTTTAAGGTTGCCTAACAAAGATCTCACCTTTGTTCTTCAAAGTGATGCTTCTTCCTACGCTATCGCGGCAGTTTTGATGCAGCAATACGGAGGCACCTTATTTCCGGTTATGTACGTATCCAGAAAGCTTACGACGAGCGAGATGAAGTATTCTGTTCTAGATAAAGAGCTCCTCGCTCTTGTCTGGTCCATCAATAAACTGGATCGTTATCTCCTCGGATCACACTTTGTGGTGGAATCCGACCAGAAAGCTCTTACAGCACTGAACACAGGGAACGTGAAGTCATCAAAGTCAGCGCGTTACGCTATTGCGCTTCAACCGTTCCATTTTGAGATACGAGCTATTCCTGGAGTACAGAATGTGTTTGCAGACTGTCTTTTTTGTCTTTCAAGATGCCCTAGTGAACATGTCGAAATTAAACCACTTCCAGATGGTGAAACGTCCTCACAGAAACATGAATAACTTTGTACATGGTCACTGATTATACATCTGTGGAGACTATGTGTAGTTCTGCAGTATTCGTATATATATAACTTTCAGAATATACTTACGTATGGATTATAACATTATTTCTTGTGAAGTAACGTTTTGTTAGAACGGGAACAGTGATATTAAAGTAACATTTTTTTTTTAGTATGGAAACATTGGTAAGAGTGACAAATAGACATTCACTATTGTTATGGAACAGATTACACTACATATCGTGTTCGTAAACTTATTTCAGGCATGGTACATTGAGAACATATTCTTGTCGATTTAACTAGTTCTAAAAGAATATTAACAATGAGTGAAATTGAAATCACTTAGAATAAAATAGTAATTAGTTATTTGTTCATAAATTAAGTACTATTAATTAGTATAATTCAATTTAATCAATTTGATTGATTATAAATCACACATCTACTAACTTTATTAGTGTTTCGCAATACGTGTATTCACGTATCCCACTACATGATATCTCACTTTTAGATAACTAGTCAAACTTACTAGTGTTAGGAAATAGTAAGTGCGTTGCTTCTTAAAGTGTTTAATTATGCTTTGTTTCATTTTGCATGTTGTATTTTAAAATTTTCGGTTTTATTGATTCTTTTATCTTTGATCATCATCAGTGTTGCTGTTCATTTTCATTTTTGAAATCATATGTTTCAAATTTCTTTAAAAAAAAAATTTGGTTGAATTTTATTATCATCTTTTTTTTTTATGGTTTATTTCATTTTCATTTTCAACTTCTTTTTACTTCGAATATTACCACATCGTTCCAAAGTAGGTCGATGGTGGATGTGTGCTTTAATGCATACTATCATTTAGTTATATTGTTTTCATTTAATATTCTTTTCTTAATATGATATAATTTTATGCATGTCATAAATCTTGTTGTAGTTTTGACTCACCTCTCTCGAGTAATTAGTTCGAAAAAAATTAATAGAATTAATTTTTTTTAAGGGGAGGTGATAAGGGAGCTGTTACGTACATTTATTACCTACGGGGGTAGTCTTCGGTCCTGCCAAATGTACGCACCAGTTTTATATAGTTATATTATTTGTGCGTTCGATTGATTCACGCACTGACGTGCACAATGCAGGGTAAGTTGCTTTGGACGCACGTGTAACCTAGTTGAGTAATTTCTGACGTCATGTAAGGGGCAGCTCGGACCATATTTATGTCCGCTGTGTTATCCTTTGATTTTGGCAAATGTGAAGTAGCCATCAGTTGTATTCGTATCTATTGATCTTCATGGCGAAGTCAATAGTGGAAGTATAAAGTAAGTGTCGCCCCATTTCTTATGGCATGTTTATTTATGTACATTAAAGTATCAGGCCGCTCCTATTAATGGTCTAGCGGGAATTCATCGTAGATGACATTCCTAGAATTGGACACACGGAGTCGATAGCCTTTGAATCTTTTCGTAGAAGGAGAATACCTACAAGAAATCAAGTTAATGAATTTATATGCTTCACATGTTTAATATGCTGTTACTACAATGCCAGAAGCGTGGCATAGAATGGGAGAGGTTAGTCAACTGGAATCTCTAACCTGTTCGTATTATCATGTATGACTTTGTTTGAAAACTATATACTATATATAACGGGATGTATGGAGAAAGTCTGGGATTATGAAGTATGATATGGAAGAATTTTATCCTGGAGTATGAATACGTTACCATGATGTACGTCCTTGAAGGAAGGTCAATGGACTTGAATGAGCGGAATAGTATATGGTAACAGTTTTGTGATCCTCAGTCACTTGAGTCAGAGGACTTTATTAGTAGAGAATCTTCAGGAACTTTAAAAGTAATTATCAACATGTTGACGTATGATTTCTGCGCCTGTGACGATGTTAGTCTTGTCCACTCCGTATGTGCTGTGTTGAATAAAATCTATGTACAGTCACCACCGACTTCTGTACTGCCAGTACTTGCCCAGTTCACCCAGTTCAATACTACTTGTTGAAGTTCGTTTGAAGAATATTGTTGACATTCGTTCATTTTAACCATTCGCGTTTTAAGCTACCACTTCACCAGTATAAACTGAACTCAACGATAAAACGGAGTCAACACAGTAGTAATATTAACTAGTAGAGTAACATACATATGTACACACCTTGCATTTATTATGTCATATTCATGCATTTCTTTTATAATTGCAAAACCTTTTATATGTTCTGGCCAAAATAAAACCTTGGTTTAGAACAAATAAATTTAAAGAAAATTACTATCCAAATTTTACACAACTTGAGTTAGTTCAGTGTGTTATAACCTTTTATTAATATTATTAAACTTATTAAATATCTGTGTGTGTGTATTTAAACTACCACAACACATTACATATCATTACCCTAGACATTTAACGTAGCCACATTCATTAGATAAAAAAAGATAGGTGTGAGTGATCACAATTTCAGATCAGAGACAATCCAAAAAAGGCGTCAACAAGTACTCGCGAAATGGGTCGAGAAGGCTGACCCCCACATGACCCCGCATAATTTAGTTTTTGTAAATGCATTATGGTTATCACGTGACGTGTTTCCTGCCGTCGTGTTCACAACAGTGCCCTCTATTTAACCTAGGGAAAAAGGCTAGTTTACGTTCATTCGCTTGCGTCATTCACAAACTGTTGCAGCAGTGGTGTCTGTAGGAATGTGTTTTACGCTATGAGGTTGCCAACCTCGTGCCCAGATGGGATGCAAAGCACCCAGGCCACCAAAAAAAAAAAAAAAAAAAATGCACATTACCAGATTAGCAGAAGAGAACAAGTGGTAATCTTCAGATTCCGTTACAGGCCACAACAGATTATACCATCTATTAAAAAATCTAAAGATAGGAACTACCGATGAGTGTAAATGAGGCACTGATAAAATGACTCCTGGACATCTGCTTCAAAGATGCTCAACATATGATAATGTATAGAAAAAACATATGGCTGTCACCAATATCATTCCTGAAAAAGCTCAATGGAGATATAAACAGTTTCAAGCTGACCACTTCTTTATATGAACATATTCATGTAGACATCTGGCAGTGTATGAACAAGAAGTCACCTTCCGCTACAATACCTAAGGGGGCATGTGTCCTGTTCTTGCGTTGTCTCATCAGAGATACCCGGGAATTACTAGGGGCGAGATTCATCGTCGGTAACGGTAAAGGAACCCAGTAACTGTGTCGTGAGAGGAATGCGCTCTAACAGCTCAACCAAAACGAACGGTCTTTAATGATAGGCCTACATATTTCTCTCTGTTACCAACAAAGAAGCGGAAATCTGATGATAACTTTAGCAAAGTTTGACGTCACCAAGTTGGTCCACCACCATAGGTTATTCTGCCAAGGTTAAAATGCTCTAGCGCCGGGGTTCTTAACCTTTCGTGTGCCGTGGACCCTTTTCGTTGTATGCTGAAGGCTACGTAACCCTTTAATTGCCCGTTGAAGGCTATGGGCCCCTTTAAGTTTCCGTTGAATGCTACTGGCCCCTGTGATTTTCCGCTGAAGGCTACGGAGCACTTTAATTGTCCGTTAGAGGCTACGAAAGAGTATTGTTTTCCTTTCAAACGGAAGACCTGAGCAATGCTGCTTTTTCTAATCTCTATCATACCAAATGTCTGCGAGAGGGCAGTCCGCCCCGGGTGACGGGCAGGATGGGGATTCCATCGCACACTATCATCATTACAGTGCTGTAATGTTTAAAAATATACTTGGAAGCATTAAATACTTTTCTGTGTGTTTATTTATAGGTGTGCCAAAAGTAGGATCTGCCCCGGGTGCAAACTACTTTAAATTCGCGTCTGCTACTACTAACTTGATTCCTGTAATAAAAAAAACAAACAAACAAAGAATACACACAGAAAGGGGAATTTTCGTGCAAGCTTTGCCCCATTTTACACATGAAAGTCGCAGAGAGTACGTGGCAAATTATTTTAACGAATTCAGTAGTTATATGCAGTAATCCCGAATACCATCGCCTCTTGGAGCATATGCCTTCAACAAACGTAAGCTAAGTCTTTCTATCCCGTGCCACCAGCTCTAAAACTTTACATATCCACATAATGTTCTTGAAATTGTGGCTGGAACTTTCTACAGGAATAGGTAGCCAGTCATATGCCCAACCTTCCTTAGACTCTTCTTACGACATGCATGGTACGATGCAGTGTTACTATTCTGTGCTCTTCTTTTGTTCCACGATAACACACGGGTGATTAGAAGGAGTGCTCACATTTATGTTTGGGAAGCACCCCAATAACATTAGAAAACACGAAATAATAACAGAAGAAAGCGTACACAAAGTTAATGGCGTACTATGGGTGGTGGGAACAACGGGCTGATCACCCGTTTGCCAGTCACTTCGATTACGGAAACAACAGCAAATGGGTTGATTTGCCGTTGCCCTAAAGACGCCACTAGGCGTGATGGGAAACAATGGCAAAGAAAACCTATCTGCTGTTGCCCTAAGACGCCACTAGGCGTAATGGCCACCGACTGCTTTGACGGTCGGTGGCTAAGGACGGAAGAAGAAGAAGAATGGGTGGTGGGAGGAGGCTGACCCGTTCTGGGTGACAGCCAGGAAAGGGGAGGAATGCCACCGGACACTATTATGACAATATTTTATTGTTTAATAATCTACTTGCAAGCATAATATATTTTTCTTTGTGCTTACTTAAGGAAACGGATGCCAAAGGTAGGATCCACCCCTGGGTAGTCAAATACTTTTAAGTACGCCTCTGCACATTGTAACACCATTAAGAAGTATACGCATATAAATAAACAACACACACAAGAATAACTATAACAAGATTAGAAACGGGATACTTAAAAACGTTAGAAAAGGAATTTACATCAAATGTAATTTGAAACAATACTGCACTCGTAACCTAGCAACAACACTAGAAACAAATGAATAAACAAACAACACACAAAGGTATGACCGGGATCGAGTGTTCCCACAATCATTGAACTATACTACAATCCGTGCACATCAGTATTCAAGATACTTTGTCGGCAAAAATAAACTTTTTGTTTTGCTAATTTGTTGTGAATTGTAATCCAACGCGACAATCTGAATGCAAATTTAACAACAGCTCGCTTTGGTAAATACAGAACTCGTTAACTGTATTTTAATAATAACAAACCAAATTAACCTACGCTAACAGGAACGCAAAGGAAAATCCGATACGAATGCTAAATACACGAGCTTCTAGGATTAGCTTCGCAGAATGTGCTGAGTTGAAATTTGCACGCTTTCGTGATTAAAGTTTGAGTTGCTTACATCTAACTTGCACGCTTTAACAATGCAGTATTTATTAGATTGTTATTGTTACTTCGTTTTAATGGTCAGGATTTGCGATGTTCCTGAAATGTGCTGTCCTTCGGTTTTGTTCTGTTTGGGGAATTGTTAATGTTTCTTTAATCTGCGCACAAGGTTGTTAAAAAAAAAAACAAAAAAAAACACGTTGCATGGCCGGCTGGCGGAACTAATTTTCCGGTGATTATTCATTCCTTTTAATTCCATTTCAGTTTTACTGGATCTTTGTAATCAAACTTATCTTAAATTATGGTCATTGGACAGTGTACCATATAACAAATTGAAAGACTGTGTGCCTTTTTAACGAGTGTTCTGGTTATCTGTGCAATGCGCGCCGTCTCCGTATTTTCCCGAAAATGCACCATGAAAAAATTGCAAGGCACGCGCATTAATTTTATTGGGTGTTCGTTTTCGCTGTGCAATGTGCTCCTTTTCCGTATTTTCCCGAAAAGCTGGCGTGATTTTTTTAAATTGTTCGTTGCATGATGTTTCATTTGGACGATTAGTAATATAGGGTAGACACAATGCTTTTTTCTCTCTTCCCATTACTCATGAACAGAGTCAGGTACCCATTTACAGCTGGGTAGACAGAAGCGTGACGCCACCGTATTTCGAACCCAGTACCTTTGCCGTGAGAGGTCAGCGCTCTAACCGCTTTCTGTTTAAAAATCTGCTTGGACGCATAATATATTTTGTTTGTGTTTATGAGGGGTGCGAAATGAAGGATCTCCCTCTGGCGCCACATGCTTTAAGTACGCCCCTGGTGCCTCGTTTTGGCGAGGGTCACCACTTTCAACCTAGACACAAAGTCCGTCGGTTATATTAACACATTAACTACCGCAAGCCGGTGGGACCTGCTTTTGAAATCCTATCATTTGGACTGTAAGCCGCTCAGAGCGTCGATCTAATTTTAGTAATAAAACGAATGAAAAATGTACTGACACACTTTCTGATCTGGTTCGAAATTTTAAGTTGCTACCGGAAAACAAATTACCAAAGCATGGTTGTTGTAGGACTCTGGACAATTGATATTATGTTCATGTTTTTTAGCGTTTTGGGTTAGTTACCGAATCGTGTAATACTGTTTACCGTGGCAACTAGTGATAGGACCACAAACAATGCTTGTACATCTCGTCTAATGGCTGAATAGGCTAGAAACGTGTTTCAACAATTGACTGATAGATCTAGCTACGAGGATAAGAGTGAAAACGGTGTGCACATTGATTCTTCTTCTTCTTCGTTCGTCCTGAAAAGGACGTTGGTTGCGTTGTGTCCGTTTACGGCGAAGCTGCGATATTTGCGCCTTTCGGCCGACACATCCGACTTCAGCACAGCATTTTTGGGACCGGGTTAGCCTTCCCTCTTTGATCCCTACTCACTCAGCCAGACTGCAGTGATGCAGCCTGTTTCCAGGACCACCACTTGGAGGTGGAGTAGGGTCTTGATCAGCTCTGGTTCGCTGACCCTGACGCAAGTAGTCTAGCTATGGGTCGCTGACTGCATTCCTCACTGTTGACGCGTCTTAGGTCCCGTGCACATTGATTGACACAGGGATTTTGATAGAGATGTGGCGCAAGCAGTTATAATTGTGAAAATATTACAAGTCCTCGGCCATTGGAGCGCCGTTAAATAGCAACAACCTCTATTAGATTTACAAATGGTGCTTATTGTAATAGTACATTCATTTACCTTTAAAGTGACGTGTAATTCATTAAAATATGTAAACAAGTACGAAAACTACCGCTTACTTTGTGCAAACACCTTCAGGATAAAAATGGGAAAAAAAATTAATTCGGCCACAGTTTTTTTTTTTTTTTTCCAATTCGGTAGTTAATGTGTTAATTCGCATTTCCAAATATAAAAGACCTTGCAATTTGCTATAACAATGGCCGTAATCTTCTTCTTCTTCTCGTTCGCTGTTGTTTAGAAATGTCTACACAAGAAGTCCGGTTTTCTGGATGTATGTTGCTGTGGTTGAAAGTAATGGCCGTAATCAAAGCCACCTGTGAATTTATACCGCAAAACTACTCCCAACACGCGCAGTCGTTCAGGGTTTGTTGTATCATGGATGTCCGCCGGTCCGTTGGTATTTTGTGTTTAGCTTACATTTCAATAAGGTCAACAAAAGACAAAAAAAAAAAAAAGAAAAAAGGAATCTGAGAACTGCAGACGCAGGTGCCCAAAGTCGAGTACGGCGTAACCTCGTGTTGGTATTTGAACTGGCACGCCCACAAAATGTTCGCATCTGAGAGAGACATCGTTTGTTTATCTTCGTAGGCGTAAGCTGTTTGTGTGAATAATTATGTGTTTGTGTGAAGTAGAGAGAGACAGAGAGAATGAGAGAGAGAGAGAGAGAGACACAGAGAGAGAGTGAGAGGAAGAGAGAGAGAGAGAGAGAGAGGAGAGAGAACGAACGAACGAACGAACTTTATTTTCAAACGGTTTAGAATTGGGCACGCAGGCCCGTCTGGCATTATGCCTTTTCTTTCTCTCATCTTTTATACTGAATTCATTTATTCTCACATACAATTTACAAATCAATTTAAAGGAATTCAACGTTGTAAAGGTAAAACAATAGCATACTCACATTCACAGTATCTAATTATAATCATGAAATAAAATATGTTGAAAAATAATAACTAAGTATCACCATGAAATAAAAATATGTTGAAAAGTACAAACTAAGTTATTACCATAAAATAAAATATGTTGAAAAGTACAAACATCATCATTAAACCTACGAGACATTCGATATTATATCATTTGTTCGGAAAAAATAATCCCATTAGGGAAGGGGGGGGGGGGGGGCAGGTAATCAGAAGAAATTTGAAAAGTAAATACATATAAAAGTTAGTTGCTTATCCTTTATAGGACGTGGCAATCAACCTCAGCTTTTATTGGCTGTTTGTGATTTTTCTAGGCAATTTTTACGTTCAGTAGTTTGCCATTGCTTTCTGAACGGTACGGCGCTTATACCATTGTTAAAAATCCACACAAAGCGATCTGCTACCAAACCGCCTGCAGCAGGTTTCGAACCTGGTATATCTAGATTATGAAACTGCGTTCATATCCATTAGGCCACAGACGCCAAAATACATATAACAAATGTAATAATCAATTATTCTATAACATGAGTAAATCAATAAGTGAAGTAAAAAGAAAAGGTAAAGGAACCCGTTACACGCCCATTGAGGCATATTGGGAATATGGTGTTAGGCCCATATTATCTTGACCGTCGGCACACGAGGGGTGATGTGGTCGGCATCACGCCGGCCGCCTTAACCTTCCCAGAGTAGCTCTGGTACCCATTCGGGGCTGGGTCGACCCAGGAGCCGTTTGTGGCCTAAAAATTTTTCCGCCTCATCTGGGGATCGAACCATAGACCACTGCGCTAGGAAGCCAGTGCACTAACCACTATGCTACCGCGGCTCCTTAATAAGTGAAGTAGGTGGATACAAACAATTGTGGAGTTTTTCTCACTGAGGTAATGTGACGGGGGAAAATGTGGCTGGACAGCGGGAAACGACTTTTGCCTGGTTTACACTTGTTTAAATATACATACAAACTTATTAAAATAGTAATATAATAAATATGTACACTATGATGTCATCATCATCCACTCCCTGCTCCAGTTGGAGCCTGGGGCTACCTCTGCTTTTGGTTCCCTGTGAGAGAGCCGACATGAAGAAGTCACCAACGCTTGTTGTGGTGATTCATGACTATCATTTTCATATGCCAAGTGCCTCCCCTTGCTCTCTGCAGTAGTGGTCCAACAGTGGCCAAAACCTAGAGTATCAAATGTGGGTCTTCAAAGGTGTCCACCTTCGCACAAGATTACTCTTGGCTGGCAGAGCTATAGATAGAGGATAAGGATGCTTCTACCTCGAGGGAGTGTTCACAAGATATTTCAGAAGTCAAGAATAATGCTGAAAGGGTCTGAGCACTGTCGCAGAGAGTTTTATGATTAATAAATGTCTATATCTTTTCTTTATTCTACCCGTGTCTTCTACCTTAATATGGCTCTTTTATCCTTTATTTCGCATTCGTTTGATTGTGAAAAATATAACTCTCCCATTCAAACCTTTGCCTATTCCTTTCTTATTTAGCAACACATTTTTATTGCTGTTAAGCTAAGTCCTTGATGAGACGAAATCGTGTGAATTCGTTCTCCACAGGGATAAGATGGCAGAAAATCGTCTAGCAATTTCTCTGACACGGCTCGTCTGTGGCTAAGTTTTCTCGGTGGTAGGTGTGATATAAAACACACAGATCGCTGGGAACGGCCATAAGGTAGCAGTAGGTGAGAAAAACGCGCATTGGCAGTTTTATTGGCGACGTCTGAGTTAATGTAAGTGTTGAGACGGGACTATTCGGGTTTTTGAGAATTAGTGAATCATTTCTTTTCATAAGATATAAACTCCAGTAGTTTAGACTAAATTCATTCAGTACTCCGCAGTCAAGACTAGAACCATCTAGCGTTCGTTTCCTAAAATTTCTGTTAATAGAAGCATC
Source organism: Oreohelix idahoensis (assembly GCA_024509875.1). Taxonomy (NCBI): domain Eukaryota; kingdom Metazoa; phylum Mollusca; class Gastropoda; order Stylommatophora; family Oreohelicidae; genus Oreohelix; species Oreohelix idahoensis. The sequence continues at coordinate 168,793 of JAMPIV010008183.1, read as the reverse complement.
ATTTAGTTGGTCGATTGCCATCTAGCTTTAGATTCCTAAGATCTCTGTTAATAGAAGCATCATTTAGGTGGTCGAATTGGAAATAGCTCTTAGTAGTTCTGCGTTGAGGTATAATAATATATATAGTAGTGTTTGGGTGATTTAAGTGGTGATCGCTTATTTTATTTCACTAGTTAATTTCTGTGCAGAGTGATTAAATGATAATTCAGTTATATTCTCTAAAGTTACTGCGTTACAGTGGAGAGCAAATAAATTATAATTTCTAGCTTAAACTCATGCAGCTATAAATAAATTTAATTTAATTGCTAGTAATCCGTCGAGAATATTTTAAACTAACTTAAAACTGCACTGATTCATCATTGAGTATTGACGAAATACGTATGTATTTCTAATTCATGGTGATTGATTTTTTTATGTAAATAATTTATTTCACAGGACAAGCTCTAAGCTTGCAGTTTATAATTTAAGTTATAACCGAAGTGGATAACTATGTTATATTTTACGCGGGTAGGATATGATTGTGGAATATGCTACATGATGTAAAGTTTTGCATTTTTTCTCTCTATTCAGTTCTGGGTCAATAACCCTATAACCTTACCTGCGGCTTCCATTCCATATGAACTGAATATATTTTCTACAAAGAAAGAACATTATTAATAACTTAAAGGGCTTTCAAAGTGACTGTCCGGCCTTGTGGTTTACACCCAGATAGAGACATAGCACTGGCACAAAAGACTTATTAGAATAAATGATAACTGGACTATTAGAATATCCAGAGTTCTTGTTTGTTTCCAAAGTTCATATACAGTCGGCCTGTGGTGGCGACTAAATCAAAAACAGTAACAGTACTTATATAACGACCACGTGTTGTGAAGGAGATCGATCCTGAATAGAATTTGTTTACCTGACAATCGAATGTATGATTGAAGAATTCCCGCTACTGTACCCTGTGACCAGTTGATTCCATAATTATTTCCTACCTGGACAAAATTTGTAATAACATTTTACAGCACCCTGTTAATAAATATAGTGAAGTTAGCGCTCCCAACATTTGATTAATTAGTCGGTTGGAGAAGCTGGGGCTTTCTTCGCTCGTCAACCAACAGTGGATGGGCTGCATGTTCCTTTAATCAAAATTTTCCAGAAGGTGGCGAATGCAACCTGTAGGTAAGGTTGATTGTGTGTGTTTCTGTGATCCCAGTTTGTTTGTCAGAGCGAGCGAAAGGCAGGAAAAATAATTCTTTCATGTAATAACTCCTTTAATAACTCTGTATTTTTGTAATTTCAATTATGCAAGTTGGTTGCTAAATGCTGTTTTCCTCTTGGAATAGATTCAGGTATTAACTCTGTTCCTAAACTATAGAGGAGAAATCTTAGACTATAGCGTATAATTCCGTGACTCTTTGGGGCTATCACTTTTCTTCTAACAGGATCGTGGGCTAAACATAGAGGGAAAAGATTACACCTATGGGTCTATTGGTTTTTTTATATAGTAAATTCATTAACGTATGTGTATTTGTATGAGATTTGATATTCTACTGATTTCTGTTGTGACATTCCTTATGATAAATAAAACTTTACATAAACTTATTTAAGAGTGTCGGTCAGCTTGTTCCAAACAAATATTCATATTCCATAGATATAGTTTCACGTCTGTACGTCTAAACGTTCGTCACTTGTGTGCTCGTGTCTGTGAGGGGTTGATATAGAGTAGATCTATATTACTAGGTAATCTGTCTGACATACATTTCTGTTGTAGAGAGATAGGCTGAGCGAGAGATTTCTCGAGTTCAGGGACAGAATTACTTATTTTTCCACCATCTCACTCGTGAAAACTATCTTCTTATATTGTCTCTCACTGAGTCACCTCATGTTCTAGTCTATTCAGAAGGGACAAATCTGAGTCTTAATTCACCTATCATAAATCTACGACAAGCACGTAAAACATTTATATGACCCGCCACCATTTGTGAAGATGTATAACATTTATATGATTTAGCTCGTTCAAGCCCCCAGCTGATTTAGTTCAGCGAAGTTCCTCTTATTAGCTCGATATATATACTGAATAGACTAGAACATGAGGTGACTCAGTGAGAGACAATATAAGAAGATAGTTTTCACGAGTGAGATGGTGGAAAAATAAGTAATTCTGTCCCTGAACTCGAGAAATCTCTCGCTCAGCCTATCTCTCTACAACAGAAATGTATGTCAGACAGATTACCTAGTAATATAGATCTACTCTATATCAACCCCTCACAGACACGAGCACACAAGTGACGAACGTTTAGACGTACAGACGTGAAACTATATCTATGGAATATGAATATACATTTATTTATTTATGAATATATTCTAGAAGTTCTGGATCATACAAATGCCTTTCTCTCTGTAATGATTAATTCATCTATGAATTGCGCTCCCATATAACCAACGGACTTTAGTCTATGTTGACAGAAACGTGCCTTGCCATAAGAAGGCAAAACCCTCAACAATAACCTAGATAGAAACTAACGCATAGTTTTCGGAATAAAAATTGAAGTAAAATAAATAAATAAACGAAAAAAGGGAATGACGAAAGAGTTTTAAAATAGCTTACAGACTTTCCGCTGATTTCAGTTAGATCTGTTTAAAATATCTGTCTCCCAAATTACGTTTGCACGCGCATAATCGACCAAACGCTCACTCAATGAGCGGTGAATCATTTGATAGGAATTACCAGACGTACGATGAGTGAGTACTGTAACACGACAGACCACTATTTCATTAAGAACCAGGGCGCCTGTGACCTACACTGCTTGTGTTTAGTTTTTACGAGCTAGTTTTCCCGCGCAGGTCGGTGGTGGATGACTCATTCACAACCAATCAATAATGTTTACTATAAGTACATAATTTATCGTATGGGATTTCCAAGCTGTTTCTTATTAGTTTCGAATGACGTAATGAATATGTAAGGTAGAATTAACAACCGGGCGGACAGTGGAGGTTTGCGTTGCCAAGAAATTTCAATCTCCGAATGGCCTATTATTTCACTTTCTTTTCTTTCTGTCTATCAGTATGGTTTTATATCTTTCTGTTTTTTCTTTCTGTCTGTTTTTTTTTCTTTCTGTATTTCTCTCAGTTTTTCTTTCTTTCTCATTACATTTATCTAATTTCATTATTTGTTTAAGATTCACAGGCCCCAGCTTTCCTTATATATTTATTTTTGTATTGATTCATTTAGTAAATCTAAGTTCCCAAAGGAGCATAGGCATTTACATAATGTATGCCAGCTCCTCCTGTCATGTGCAATCAGCTAAAGGTATTTATGGGGGAGCCGCGCTGGTGTTACAACGTTGTACTGGCGATCAGGTTTTCAAGGTTCAAACCCGGGCGTCAGCGCTTGAAGGAGTGTCAACGACCGGGATTTTGACTGAATAACCTGAACGGCTCCTGCACATAAACCCTCTGTGGATGGGAAGGAGCGAAGCTCCTGACCGGGTTGGAAGGAAAGTCCACTGACCCCCCAGCCTCGTAATGACATGTCATTGGGCCAAAAGGGCTGGAAAGCTAGAGTGGCGCTGGTTAGAAAAGAAAAAAAAAAGGTATTTATGAGTCTTATTTATCTCTTTCAGTTCTGTCCCCGTTCTCTTCTCCCTGTGTTTTCGTTGCTGTGCTGATAGTGTGAATTAAATTGGTACTCGTATGTGCTCTTGACTTAGGGAACTAGTCATCTCATCTCATAAAGCTTTGACCTAGTATAATGCAATCTATAACACTTCATCTCCTCTACAGCAACATTTTCAAAGGGACAACCTTTGTCTTTACTCATAGTGTCCCGTAATGTTAACATACTTTTTATTTATGTTTGACTGTGTACTATTAACCCCACAGTCACCGAACAAAAAAGGTTGATGGCACGTAAGGTAAAAATATAGGTCAGGTCACTGCTGACGAGGATTGAGGTCAAGTTGACGGGGATTTTAATCAAACGTCCAAAGGTTCAAAGCATTCCAGATGATACTGAAGAAATAAAATGTAGGATTGGTAAATAAACACTGCTGGTTTTTATTCAGTGATAACGGAAATCCTGGATTGGAAATAGCGAGAAATTTTATGAGTAAATTCAGTTTCTTATCCAGCTTTACATGTCACAATTAGATGTAGGCCTACTATTACAGCTGTGGTATGATGGTTCACAAGTTACGGGGTAGGAACGACTTGCGACTTGTGGTAGGTTTTGAGTCTAATGGTAAATAGGCCATGTCAATACAAAAGAAAAATATGACAGCGACAGCTGGCGTTGAGAATAATCTACAGTGGAAATACACAAACTAATAATATGCAATATAACCTCTCCAGAATGCACTAACAAAGTAAATGGAACAATTTTAAAACAGGTCAGTAGATTCAAATACTTGGGCACGTTAATAACATCGAATGGAAGATGCATCTCAGGATTGAAGAGTAGAATAACCCAAGCAAAAGCACTATTCCATAAAATGAAAAGTATTTTATACAACAATTCTTTGTCAATGGAAGTAAGAAAGGTATTTCTTCATTGTTACATGGGACCAATCCTCACATGCAGAAGTGAGTCATGGGCAATTAGTAAACAAGTAGGACAAACACGAGAAGCCGCAGAGGTGTGGTTTTACAGAAGAATGTTAGAGCTACCAAAGGCAGTCAGAATGAGCAATGAGTATGTCCTGAAAGAAGCCAATGTTCAAAGGCAGCTGATTCCGCATGTTAGATGAAAGCAATCCTCTGTCTTTGGGCATGTTATGACTAGAAGATATCTAGAATATATCGTGGGAACATTGAAGGGAAACAGAGACGAGGGACGACAAAGAAAGATGATACTGGGCAGTTTGATATCATGGCATGGAAAGAAGTCAGCAACTAAATAGATAAATAGTACTGGAGACCGGAAGTTATGGAGGGACATGATCACACAGCCATCAGACATGGTGCTTGAAGAAGATATTCTAAGATTCTCTAATGTGGCTGCCCACTTGACAGGTTTATGAAATGGGCTGATCAAGATATATTCAAAGAAAAATTGATCAAATATCGAATTTTTCTTAAAGCAAACTGTTCCAAAATCATACATAAAAAAAAAAAAAAAAAAAAAAAAAAAAAAAAACAGATCCTAGTGTTGGCATTTCATAATCATATTTTCTAATATCTGTTATAACACAAGCAAGACACTTTGGAATTGACACAGGGGAGTAACCAAGACTGGGTTTGAAAAATGTCTTTAATTGATGTAAAAACATTTTAATGTATTTAATGGTTGTACGACGTATCCCATTTTGACTGACTTTACCGCAGCCTTCAGACAGTGTAGTCGAAATGAGGAGTCTGACCAACAGTGGCCAGTCAGCATGAGAGGGGCGTCTTGGTTATAAACCATAGATACCATAACCTGATCATATTTTACAGGTTCAATTAGTAGTGAAATAAGTGACATAATTTTGGAAATTGTGAACTATTTAACAGTGGACCAACACTGTTCCTGGCATAAGCATAGCGTCTTAAATGTCCAGATATTTTAACGACCGAGGGACGTCAGCCACTGGACGTGTCAAGCAAGTTAAATACAACTTATCGTGAAAAAACAAACCGAGACACGCAAAACAATAACATGATGAAAACAACTAAACAGTGACAATATACTTTTTTTCTTCAAATTGTAAGATATTGATATTCCAAGGTGATAATTTAAAAAAAAATTATAAATCATTAATCAATAAAGTGAATTGATTTGTTTATAATTGCAGTTATTGAATTACTGAAATTTCCGGTAATAATATTGTATGTAGTTACAGAAATATTAACAATTTAAAATTGGTAGGGAATAAATACGAACTGCCCTCACATATTTATATAACACCCCTGGAGCATAGGATACGTCTAGCGAGAAGGTGACTTATCTTTCAGTTCTATTCTACAGCTGTCATCGAGAACTGTGCAGCTAACTACCTGACTTGTCTTGTACCCTGACTACCTCTGGTTCACCAGTTATCTTCTCCATGTCTGGGAATTACTTTCTAATTTTCTATCCAGTAATATCATTCCTTATGAATTATCGAACACCACCCGCAGCTCGGGTTTTAAGGAACAATCAAAGTGGGAAAAACCAGAAGCATGTAAACAGTAACTAATAAACATTTAATGGGTATGTTGCAGTCTATAATTAGCCTGGATCGTGTCTCGGTCCTATATTCGATAGTTGCGTGTGGATGTCATGACAATGATCACTGCCCACAAAGCATCATTTTTATGGTGCTGAGCTAGAAGTATGTTTAGTCACTATTCACTCGTAACGAGGTGATGGCGACGTTCAGATGGTCTTGGGTTCGATTCCCCTCTAAGCCTATCACGTCTGTTGCTTGTCTGTTGTCTAGTTTTCCACGTCTTTATTTCTTACGAGTGCCAGCAGCAAGCCCGTTATGTGTGTTATTCACTGGCATCCACGAAGCCTGCAACAAATTAATTATTAATGTACTTAGGGACATGACTACAATGTTTGGGGCCCCCCGGGCACAAATTGAGTGGGGCCTTGAACAACGGGCTCAACAACTATAATCAATAAATGGAAAATATGTATCATAAAGTTAATTACTTAATTCATCGTCGTCATCATCAACGTCATCATCATCACTCTCATTATCACCACCATTATCATCACCATTGTTATCATCATTATTATCATCATCATCATTATCATCACTATCATTATCATTGTGAAATGAAAATTGATCAACCCTGATCGAGCCACTTTAATCGCATCGGCACCCCTCACTCTTGTTCAATATAATCGCTCAACGTGGGTCTCTCACAGACTTCCTAATTAGCATGCAAGGGTTATCGCGCATACAGCCATGCAATTCGCCATCTGGCTTATTTTCTAGTTTAGCCACGCCTACCTGTCTTTGTTTCAAGCGATATTGATACAGTTATTCATATCTCTAATTGTCTTCCTTTCAAAAAGGGATATCAGTAGCGCCAGAGATTTTGAAGAAAGTACCTAGCTCGCATATGAGAGCGATACTACCATTTTGGACTTACTTATATACGTGGAGATTAATTCTTTTTTCTGTGTTGCGGTAGTAATATATTAGAGTTTTTAGTGGTTTAATTGTTAAAGTGTTTCCATTATATTTCACTGGTTTTTTTGGTCTGTGTTAATTAAATAACGTATAGCAAAGTTTACCAGCTATAAACGTAAAATTAACTACTCGCTATTTCCTCAGTAAGAGATGCTTTAAATTAATTAATAGACGCTAGGCGGTGGATAATTTAGAGAACGGGATTTAATTTCTATTTCCATCTGGTGTAAAATTTTAAGTGACTGGTGTTTATATCTCATGTTAGGATCGACGAGATTAGCTAGACACGTGTGGGGTTTAAAATTTAATTTAATAACGGAGTGCTTAACAACTTCTTCTTCTTCTGTCCTTAGCCAAAGACCGACCAAGCAGTCAGAGGCCATCACGCCTTGTGGCGTCTTAAGGGCAACCGCAGATTGATTTTCTCTGTTGTAGTTTCCCATCACGCCTAGCGGCGTCTTTAGGGCAACAACAAATAGATCCATCTGCCGTTGTTTCCGTAATCGGTGTGACAAGCCAACGGGTGATCAGCCCATTGGGCAGGAGTGCTTAACAAGTCATACCTAAATGTGTGTTAGATTAGGATATTGATAATATTGTTAAAGCGTTTATATTTTTCTTCTTATATTTTTTTTCCGTACGCCCGCTAATACTCGAGGCGAAATCTCAGGTTATTATTAATCTCTAACCTTACATTGCTTTACGTGAGTATCCCTTTTTTCTTGTACAGAGACAGGTGTCCCTCGCCATTCAGGCAGATACTCACCGATTTCGGAGGTACCCATTAGAGCTGGGTCGGCTAAGGAGCAGCCAGTCCCTGGTTGACGATACTTCTTCAAATGTCCTCGCCAGGTCTCGAGTTAATCCAGTCCAAATCCCGGTCGACGAAAAATCCTCAAATGCCGTCGGCCGGGTTTAATCCTGGATCACCCGGTCTCCAGAGCGGTGTGGTAACCACTACGCTAGCGCGGCTCCCTCTTCCTATATAATCCAGGCTGATCAAACCTTCCGATCCAGCGTTGTTATGATCTGATGTTCCTATCAGCATCCAAATAATTATTGTTATGACCTTCTTCATGTTGTGACCCCTGCGCGGTCCACCTTCTCTAATTATGACGAGAAGCCAAATCAAGAAAACAAACAATAATAGATAAAATTTAACTGGTACGGAACATTCCCAGAATACAACTTTTTTTTATATCATAATATATTATCAGTCTGCTGAGGCAGAAAGTCAGTACTTTTCATCTGACCCTTGACAGGAGTTTTTCCATCGGATTTATTCAAGAGAACTCACTGTTCATACTCGGCTCCCACCTCAACGAACAGCAGATTATTATCATTTAACATATTTTCCCTATCACGTCACCGAGTGTTATAGCCACCTGAGACTAGACCACAATATTTCACCATATTAATTTCCAGGACAGTGCCACCACAATAGAAACACTTATCCAAAGCAAATACCTGCATTGAAAAGGAATAATATCCAGACAAAAATACTAACGCATCAATTGCAGCGACTCCCGGAAAAATAGCAGTCAGCTCATCAGATAGTCTGGGGCTGCACTTGACCCTGAATAATGACTGATTAGTTTTTTTATAACTGCTATAGTCCGTTCGGAAATTCGTGCCCACAGAAAGCGTCAATTTTCTCCAAAACTGTTTGTTGTATGGACATGAATTTTTGCATGCAGTCTTAGATTTTCCATGCAGTTATTAATATATTTTTTGCCCTTACAAAACTCATGTCATGTTCGAATTTTCTTCTTTACGTTATATAAAAAATTCTTACCGTTGTCTGGGTTAATTTTTCTTAGTTTTACAGGAAAGTTACAAGATCCGTTCAAATTTTTTTTTTTTGGTTTGAATTAGTGTAGTGACTACATGTCCGCACGAGTGCGCACCTATTGTACACAGTCGCGAGTAACTAATTCAAACCCCAAAAAAAATATTTTTGAACGGATCTTGTAACTTTCCTGTAAAACTACTAAAAATTAACCCAGATAACAGTAAGAGTTTTTTATATAACGTAAAGAAGAAAATTCGAACATGACATGAGTTTTGTAAGGGCAAAAAATATATTAATAACTGCATGGAAAATCTAAGACTGCATGCAAAAATTCATGTCCATACAACAAAGCAAATTTGGATAGAAAATTGACGCTTTCTTACTGGGGCACGAGTGTTCCGGGAAACGGACTATAGTCAGTTATAAAAAAAACTAATCAATTGTCATTATTTTGGGTCAAGTTTTTTGCCCCAACTACTCGATGGGATCTGACTGCTTTTTTCAAGGGAGTCGCTGCAATTGATGCGTTAGTATTTTTGTCTGGATATGTATTCCTATTTCAATGCAGGTATTTGCTTTGGATAAGTGTTTCTATTGTGGTGGCACTGTCCTGGAAATTAATATGGTGAAATATTGTGGTCTAGTCTCAGGTAGCTATAACACTCGGTGACGTGATGGGGAAAATATGTTAAATGATAATAATATTTGTTTTGACGTGGGTTACGTAGGTTATATGAACAGTGAGGTTTTGTGTAATAAAATCCGTTGTGTAACTTGTACTTGTACAAGGAGGTAAGGGTTCTGAAAAAGTACTGTTTCTGCCTAGGGTTGTAATAAAATAAAAAAAAGTTGTAATTCTGGGAATGTTCCAAGTACCAGTTAAATTTCTACACTATTATTGTTTGTGAAACAGAAACTGACTTTTACACCTTCCTTTCACATAGCTGTCATATCACCTCTACTGGACCGCGCACCATAATCACAAAGTCCTATCTTCTCAAACAATACGACAATCATATCATTGGATGCTGATCAGGAACCATTACATCATCATCAACAACGCTGGATTACGGAAGGTTTATCAGCCTGGATCATATAGGAAGAGGGAGCCGCGCTAGCGTAGTGGTTACCACACCGCTATTATCATCACCTCAGTCTTCATCCTGGAAAAACCCGGCAACAGATTTTTGAGGATACCATTTTCAAGTCGACCGTTTTCTTTGCCTTTGGACATGGATTAACTCTCCAGAATCTGGGACGATGGACATTTGAACACAGTATCGTCAACCAGGGACTGGCTGCTCCTTAGACCCAGCTATAATGGGTACTCTCTGAAGACGGCGAGTATCTGCCTGAATGACGAGATGACTTTTGTCAGCTTTCAAGGAAAATAGGATACTCACGTAAAATCAGTCTCAGGTTGGACATTTTAACCTGAGATTTCGCCTCGAGTAATAGCAGGCGTACAAAAAAAAAAAAAAAAAGGATATATATAAAGATAAGGGTCTCTTCCGAGAACAAACACGAGAAAAGAACACGCCGCGAGGAACACCATGAACAAAAGCAGCTGAGGGCTATCACTCCAGGGACGCACTACTGTAGTCAATTATGACTGAAGGGGGCTACTACATAAAGACATGAGTCTTTTCGAACCATTACTGTCTGGAGACCATTCACTATTGGGGACCGCGGGACGTGCGAGATCTACCCGTGCGGTAGTTACGCCACTGAATGTGCTCTAATGTCGACGGTTCTGATAGGAATTTGTTTTACGAAATGAGGTTACTATCCCCTTATTAGACTCCTCTTCCAGCATGCCTGACGAATAGTCATATTCTGTTTTTGTCTCCTCACAGACTCTTGGAAAATACACGGGGTATTTAACACATTAATAATCACAAATAGTAGCATACTAAGGTGGCGCTAGGGGCGCTCCGCCCCTAGGTGACGACTAGTAGATGGTCCTATTGGACACTGTTATTACAGTACTGTAGTATTAAAAATGTACTTTAAAGCATAATATGTGTGTTTTAAGGCGGGGGTTACAGGAAGGAACTTAAGTAGGTCTACGCCCTTAACCGGAAAGTCGTAAATATAACCTAATCTCGTTAAAGCAAAACAAGTGATAAACAAAAACCACGTAATCGGTGTTCCGGCAAGCGGGTCAACAAAATCCCAGCTTTATCGGTCATGCCGAGATACAGAGATAAGATCGCCTTGTTTGCTAGAGATGCAGCCTTCAGATTATTAGAGAATTTAATATATATAGCATATGTCCAGTTTTCAGTTGGCGGTTTAAAGAGACAGGTTCCATGGTGTAATGGTTAGCACTCTGGACTTTGAATCCAGCGATCCGAGTTCAAGTCTCGGTGGAACCTAATTTTTATTATCTGCTTTTGAGGTTTTATTTATTTTTATTCCAAATAAATGTAATCATCCATCATCTACTTTCAGGTCCTCACAGGTGCAAATGCATTAAAAAAAAAAATAACAGTCCTGAGCCATGATTTCAAGGTCATTCCGTGTACTCTTCATCCCGTTCATGTCTGTCTCCAGTTCTCTTTACCATGTGTTCATTGATCTCACTCAACCTCTCTTAACTCTTTGACTCCGGAACAACGCTCAGAGTGTTGGTCAGATTTGACACCCTGCCAAAACAACTCTCTGAGCGTTGTTTTTAATCTATCATGAATTAAAATTATGGCAAAGGGTGGAAAATAACTGCGGAGTGAAAGAGTTAATGACTGCCTTTTAGTGCTATCAACAATTGTCTTTTCAATGTGTGTCCTATCTATCTCCAGCGGCTTCTTCTCATCTTTGTTTCCACGGGAGCTTATCTCGTCCTTGTCATCAATCGTCAGTGGAACAAGACATAAGACATTAGTTTGTTAAAAGCTTTGAGATTTCTGTTGTTTAAATGTAATAGTAATGACTACAACATACAAAAGCCAGCTCCAGACCTCAGAAATGAGGTAAGTGAGGAAGGTGGTTGAAGTAACAAGAAGAAACATGGTCCGCAATCAGACGATACGTCGTGGCCTCAAAATCCGGGCCCCGCAGACCGAAGTAGGTCCCAATTACGATGGTCTGGCCATGTCTGCAGAATGGGAAAAGATCGGCTACCACGACACGTATGGGAATTTAAGAGCCAGGGATCCAGACCTCTGGCGCAACAGATTCCGCGGGGATGACAACATTAAACAATCTCTGAAGGACCGAGGACTAGATTGGATCTAGGCCAGGAGAAAGACAGTCGATAGGATAGTATGGCGCTCTCTCTGGCAAAACTCTACACCTCACGGTAGAAGAGGAACAACTAATTACGTAAATATAATAGATAATACTCTGGAATGTATATGTTATGATACACCGGTAGGCCTACTTGGATAAAATCAGATTTTAAAAAAAAAAGTGAGATTAAACACATAATGCCTTAAGGGAAAAATGATTTGCATAAATTGAGTAATACCTGTACCATATGAAACAAGTTTATGGCTGTTAAATATTAGGGACATGAGAGCGAAAGTGTGGCATCACATCAGTTTTGCAATAAGGATGTCTTTATTTATCATCGCTGTTTGCTCTTAAATAACCACAAACATATTTCCCTTATATAAAGTCTGGTTCAGGCTTCTATCACTGACTTACAAAAACACTGCTTAATCAGTCTCACTGAGATAAAGAGATAAGAACGGTTTATTCAGTCCAGATGCAGCCTTCAATTAAGAGAATTACTATGGCATGTCCTGTTTTCAGTCGACAGTTTCAATCAACAGGTTCCATGGTGTAATGGTTAGCACTCTGGACTTTGAATCCAGCGATCCGAGTTCAAGTCTCGGTGGAACCTACGTTTTGTTTTTTTTAATTTTTTTACTCGTTTTCTCCATATCATTCATCATCATTCAGCTCTCGAGGAGGCATATTTGGCCCTGAAGTGATGACTCTCAGCTGCATTTTTTTCCTGGTGTTCCTTCCGTCGTGTTCTGTTCTCGTCTGCTTGTTGTAAGAGTTTGTTTTCGCCCAATCTGAGGTGGCACCGTAGGGTGCAGATCTACTTTGTGCGATCGACAGCTTCATCCGAAGGGGCGTAAGCGTGTCCACGTGCCAAATGAGAAATTAGTTTACTGCGTTAAAAGCCTTGAAGAATGTGTTACTTAAATAGAGTAGTTAATACTCTGGAATGTATATGTCTTGATACATAAGTAGGCCTACTTGGATAAAATCAGATTTTACAACAGTGTACGAGATTATTGTTATTATTGTCCAGAATTGTAATCACCGTTGTCCAGAAAATCCATAGGTACCCAGACTCTCTCTCAGCAAATATCATAGAGTATCTTCTACTTCTTGGATTCTTAGCCCCTGACTGACAAAGAAGTCAGTGGCCATCACGCCTAGTGGCGCCTTATAGGGTAGCAACAAACTGTCTCCATTTTGCTCGGTGAGTAGCTATCCTTCGTGCCGTGCCCCAACTCTTGTTCATGCTTTGCATCTCAGCCTTAACTGTTCTCCGCCAGGTTGTCTTTGGTCTGTCTCTCTTTCGCAGTCTTTCTGGGGTCCATAGCGTAGTAGTTCTGGTGATAGTGTCAGGGTCCCTTCTGAGGACATGACCAACGTCTGGCCAGTTCCAGCGTCTGCCCGCAATGATGGTGTGCATGCCTTTTTGGCTGCACCGTGTAAGCAGTTCCTGTTTGGAGATGGTATTCGGCTAAAAAATTCGAAGAATTTTCCTTAGTCAGGTTGTGTGGCAAGAGGCTAATTTGATCAAAGAGTGTAAACGTGCCTGGCACATCCCCTCATATGTCCATCTCTTCTAGTTTTACGATCGACGCTAAATTCCAGCAGTATAAGTCATGTTGGGTCCTTAGCCCCTCTAACATGCAATCGTTAATTGTCCTTATCACTTCTCCCTCGTCCGTACCGAATGCCCACACTATGGGTTTTCTTGTGGCTAGTCCGTCAGCTCTCTCATTGCCATGAACTCTTGCATGAACAGGATATTAGATCCACACCAGTTTCAGAAGTGTTGAGGTCATAATGAAAGTTCCCCATTCGTGTCTTAGATATCCGTTTGGACTTTCAGGGGCGTTGACTGAGAGTCCGACACAATAACTGCCCCTGAGCGTATGGAATTACCCACAGGATGCCTCTTAAACAAAAACAACATTCCATAAAACGAGCAATATCCCATGAAATAAGTTCTTGTTTGTTAAATATTACTGACACGACAGCTAAAGTGTCGCATCATATCATTTGTACTTTACAAGAAGGCTCCATCGTCACTGTTCTCTTCCATATAATCACATCTATTTCCCTTATAAAATTGGCGGCGTGGCGCAGGTTTCTCTCATCGTTTCAGAGTTTCTCTTTTAAAGGGATCTAGTGAAGGACATACTGTCAGTCTGCTTCTGTTGCGGAGCTGACATTCGTGGAGGACATATCCTAATGTTTGCTTGTGCTCCCCACATGGACACATGTCTGTCTGTCAACATTTTTAATTTGTAGAGCAGATATGAGGCATACTTCAGTCTGCAATGACCGCTTGAATTCTGATCAGTGGCGTAACTACCGCCCGGATGGACAGGGCATATCCCGGGGGGGCCCCAGCACTGATTGGGTCCCGGAAAGTAGTGATCGGAAGGAATCCTTGCTGTTATATAAAAGGGAAAGGTTGTCCCATAGCAGATACTTCCGTAGGGGAGTGAAGTGTTAGAGACTTCATCATACTAGATCCAGCATCGGGAGGTGGGGTGATGGTTGGCATTCTGGACTTTGAATCCAGCGATCCGAGTTCAAATCTCGGTGGAACCTTAGAGTGCATTTTCTTTTTTAAATTTAAAATACCGTAATTGTAACTACATTTTGTTTTCTCGCCGTGTCCAGCGCCAACGTCTTATTCTCAAATCTTGTTTTATAAATTCGTGTTTTTACGCATAAATCTTTTCTATTTTTTTTTATTTTACTGAGTGATACTGAAGATTTTGGGAGCCATTGCATTAGAGCTGCTTACGAACATGAAGTAACTTGTCAGGATGGCTTCCTGGCCAGGGCGTTCTAAGATGCGCAGTGTTTCTTTATCAAACATCCTCTGTCCAGCAACGGTCGTTATAAGCTAGGGTGACCATCTGTCCTCTGTCCCCCGGATTTGTCTATTTTTCACCTTAATATTGAGCGTCAGGACGGCTTTTTTTCAAAAGTCCAATTTGTCCGGAGTTTTCCCCTCGGAGATTGAACATGACTTCGAAAAGGTCTGTCTTATGAAGGTATATTCTTTAAGGATTACTTTTCAAGTAAATACTGAACGAATTGCATAGCAATAGAGTTTGGTTGTTGAAAGCTAAACTGTATTAAATCTGTGACAGACATTCATAAGCAGCGCTTGAGTCCTAAAATATTCCGAATATGCTTGTTGAAACATGAAGAGGTGAATTTGGTAGTTTGTGTCATACGTTTCATGAGGATAATAAATGCCTGTACATTAATTGTTTAGAAGATTATTTCCAAACAACAACAATAAAAACGCACTGGGGTGGCCATTTTTGTTTGGGCCAAACCCACTTTTTTGCTTGGGACTGAAAGAGTTAAATATATCAATGAAACTGTTAGAAGATTTCACATATTTTTCATGGATAACAAGCCTACATTGTTCCCCGTTCGGGGGTGGGGTGATAAAGGCGACATACATCATATTCTAACAATGCGAGCAAGGGAAATCATCTAAACATCAAATAGGCCTGGAAGGTGTAGAAATGGAGTCACAATTGATGATAATCATAACAGTCATGATCCAACCTATGATGACCCACAACAGTCATGATCCAACCTATGATGACCCACGACCTCTGACCTAACCACGGGGTGCTGAGCTCAAGAACAAGCTATGAGCTGCCGGGCTGACCTGGAAAAGACTGGACTTTGTCCTGGCGACAGGCCTGCAGATTTAGCAGACAAACTGAACGCAGACGAGGGAGTAATGATTATTTAATTTGAATGAAAGTTCGTTTACTCAACACTTAAGAGATCACTGGATGTTCATGGGTTCCATGGTGTAATGGTTAGGAATCTGGACTCTGAATCCAGCGATCCGAGTTCAAATATCGGTGGAACCTAAGGTTTACACTTTTTTTTCCCCCTTACATTTTTGGTCTTCTTCATCTTCTTCTTCAAATTTACTTGTAATTAACTCTCTCTCAGTATGCCAACACCAACGAAGCTTCCTCCCACTCTGTTCAACTGGTACCTTTCTAGTTCCATCCTTATGAGCTTTCCAAATTAAGAAACCTGTAGACAACTAAAATATTTGAAAATTGTTAGAGAAGAGTTAATAAACACACACATGGAATAACAAAGATACGAAGAGGTCAATGGACTTTCATTAACTCTTACTATACGGGAGCAAAAACCGCGTTTTTACGCGCTAGTTTAGCTATCGTTACCGTCGCGCGCCACTTGAACTGGAGAGCCGTAAAATTGGTACTAAACCCGCGCCACTTCACGGGGTTAATCATGTGCTGATGAAGAAAGCACTAGAAACAAAAAATCGTCAACATTGAATGGGGAAAAAAATGGCGCAGGGATTATCAGAAGCATATGTTAAATGGGCGGCATTACTATGGGGTTTTTAAAAACTCAAAATTACAACCGATGAAGAAAATGAAGGAACGAAATTTGTGCAGAAATTGAATTTGCCCTTTTCCACGTCAT
Source organism: Oreohelix idahoensis (assembly GCA_024509875.1). Taxonomy (NCBI): domain Eukaryota; kingdom Metazoa; phylum Mollusca; class Gastropoda; order Stylommatophora; family Oreohelicidae; genus Oreohelix; species Oreohelix idahoensis. The sequence goes on along the minus strand of JAMPIV010008183.1, from coordinate 152,206 downwards.
TGATAATGATAATAAACCGAGTTCAGATCTCAGTAGAACCCAGTTCTCTCTCTCTATCTCTTTCACACTCTCTCTCCTCTTTCTCTCTTCTATCTCTCTCTTTGATTCGCTACTTAATTAAAGTCTAAATCGTTCTGAGTATGGGAATTTTCGATGTCCAGATAAGATTTCATGACTAGTAACGAGAAGAAGAAAGGTATCGTAAACAACATGAAAAACTGAAGGAAAAAATAGATAGAAGCCAACAAATAGAGAAGGCATGGAAAGAAATCAACAACAGAATTACGAGGGACGGTCAAAAAGTAATGCCTAATATTTTTTATGTATGTAAATACTGCATCGGTGTGCAAGATCTCCCTGCAGGAGTTAAAGCTGCCTTATATGCAGATGACCTAGGACTCTTGTGCGCTGATGAAAATGTCATCACAGCAAATTATAGAATGCAGCGGGCAGCAGACGTGCTAGTGCCATGGGCAGAGAAAAGCTATCCCGATCATATCAATGGATACATGCCTATACAGATGGATCAGCAACTAATGCTGTTAGGAATGGAGGTGCCGGTATCTTTATCTCATATCCTGACAACCACTATGGGACTAGGCACATTCCCACTGGTAAATTCTGTTCCAACTATACAGCTGAGGTTCAAGCTCTAGAGCAAGCTGCAAATATGATTTATAACACCAACTCTGACTGCCACCAGGTAGTCATCCTCCCAGATGCACTGTCTGTCCTGCAAGCTCTCAAGGGTGGTAAACTCCCGCATCTGAGAAATGAACTAAACAAGGTAGCTGCCAAAAAGAAAACCATACTTCAGTGGGTACCATCTCATTGTGGTGTACCCGGAAATGAAAAGGCAGATAAACTTGCAAAAAAGGGAGGAGAATGTGAACAAGAAGATAATGAAGTCACATACTTTGAGAAAAAGAGAGCTATCCAGACTATCAGAAGAGAACAGAACCAACCCAAAGACGACTATCACACTCTCGACCGGCAGGGACAGATAACTATTTTTCGACTCAGGACAGGGCATAACAAACTGAATAAACACACGCACAAGCTACGATTGTCTGCTTCACCACTGTGCACATGTGGATTAAACGAACAAACTGCTGAGCATGTTCTACAGGACTGTCCTCTGTATGACCAGTTAAGAAAGATATACTGACCCAATGACTCAACACTAAACTCAAAGCTATATGGAGTTAAAGAGGAACTTCAAACAACAGTCGAATTCATCATGAGAACTCGTCTGACGGTGTAATCATCAAAGATGCGATCGCAAGAAGAAGAAGAACTGCATCGGTGTGCAATTTGTAAATTTAGCAGGATTCCTCAAACACTCTTCTGCACTGTATAGCACTACCAACCTGTTTCAGTAACAGGTGGCACCACTGTAACAGTTTAAAAATGGCTTCCAACGACGTTCGGTTAAAACAACGTTATGTCATAAAATTCCTCAATGCTGAAGGCAAGACCCCAATTCGCATCCACGAACGTTTGAAGAATGTTTATGGAGATTCAACAGTGGATGTTAGCACTGTCCGACGTTGGGTACATCGCTGTGACGAAGCCGAAGTAGGTCAATCCTCAATGGCTGACTGTGGTGAAGTGGGATGTTATAAATATTTATAGGGGACTTAGTGTACTGACTGAGATCAGCTGTGAAGGTATCTATATCTAATAAGAGTAGTGTATTATAGATAACCTTACTTGCTGCCACATATGTATACCTCAGTCAGAATTATTCTGGAATAGTGTGATGACTACGTTATATGTCTAGGGTATGTGTATGATGAAGTGTAAGTCATAACAACAACAGACAGATAAACAATTTAATTTATTCCACCACACTTGACAACACTGTGACACTCACATACATAAAACACTCTACGAGGATATCTTAAAGGAGTCACTGATAACTTTTCAAATAACAATATGTATTCAGTGCTGGCATGAATGTATATGTGTCCTGATTCAAATACAAAGGGAACCAGGAATCACAATCAATTTTAATTACAAGTTATATGTACAGAATTTATTAATATGAATCTTGTAATGACATATATTATTAATAGTATCCTATGTGTGTCAGTTGTGTAGTAGTAATATGAGGTAATACTGGTTTTGTTTTGTTCAAGCTCTGTTGGTATTTGTCATCATGACTTCAATAGTTTGTCTTTATTGGAACTAGTCTTGGAGATGTTCTCAGTTCCTGATATTAAAACAATTAAAATTCCCCTCTGAATGTTATTTTACAAAAGTTCATTTTAGATGATGAGGGGACATAATGTTGAGCTCAGCTGGCCAAGTTAGCTTATCTGGCGTGATGGCGGCAGGAAAGGACTCCTCTGCTCGAATTCTCCTCTGGGCTCTGGAGACACCCCACTGATAGCTAAAAGGACCAAGGAGTATGCTGTCCGACACTGGATTCAGCAAAGCTCTGACCAGGTGCTGCTCAGTACCATCAAGACCACTGTCCCTGAAATCAAGAAGGATGTACCTTCTACTTCATAACTAATTTATACTCTTTTTCTACACTGAGCACAATACATCACAAACATTGAGTTCAGAGCGTTAGGCCAACTGTCAGCTTCATCTGAAATACTTTATACCAGTATTTCCCTCCCTAATGGTTACTACGCCTCTGCAATTCCAGCATTATTTCTTTCTAGTAATCAATAATCTAGGTGTCAGTGTACTGTTTGGCCATTCCATGCAGTTTTACTTTCCTCCGACACCTTCTGTTCAGGCTGGAGCATTATAGGCTTTACATCATGTTCGCTACTGAACTACACATATATACAGACATAAATTATCAATTTACATTCAATTTTCATTAAAAGATATTGAATATTTCAAGCTTACCACAATTCATGGAAATAATAAACAGTTTCGTTGACTGGCAATGAATATAGCACAACTCCGATCTGCCGATGTCCCAGGCTTTTTTTTATAAAAAATATACACTGGTGCTCAACGCGCTGCTACTTAGTAGGTTTATTACAAGATGTGGCAATGAACAGACGCTCTGAATTGAGTATATTCGCAGCGAGCTCTACCCAATCAAAACCATGTCTACACATCTTTTCAAAAAAAATACTTACCTTTTTCACGTTTCCCCTGACAACACAAGATAGTATTTATAGTCCGACCAATCGTGTTTAGTCTTATATTTGTTGCGCTCCAATCAAATTGGAGTTTACATGGTAGGCTATTTCCGTACGTAAGGTTTTTTCAAACACGTTATAAAAAAATTTTATGAGCAGAAATGATTTCATGCTGTCAGGCATCCCCACTATTTTATTTTGGGTATAATTTGGTAATTCCTAGACTATTTGCGTAACGTTTTACATATTGTTTGTCAGCAAGCCCTAAGGAACCCAAATATACAAATTTAAAAGAGCTAAGTGGCTGCGTTCAAAATATGCAATTTCTTCTACCTCCTGTTTCGAGGATGTGCTGTCTGGGTACTGTAATGTTTTCAAACGTAAACCCATATAATGTCATAATTCCCAATAAGCGTTTTTCAGGATTTTAAAACCTAACTTTGGTAGGGGTAGTGAATTTTATCACTGTCGATTTGAAATAAAGTTAGTGCATGTGTCCTTACACGCGTGATGGCAGCAATTGTGTATCGCGCGACGCGTGTTTAGTATTGCATGCTTCCTGCCTTCATTCGCCCCTCTCTCTCTCCTGCTTTATCTGTCTTTTAGTTACGCCGTGTATGGAATGAATGAAATATTAAATCTAGGTCATTGATCAGCTTGCGTATCTCAAGGTTTTTTCCAAGAAATACAGTACACGTTTCATTCAAGAAAGCGGGTAATAATACAGTAGGCTTTTACTATCAACGTGAAAGCGTTACAATTTGCCGACGAAGTAGAAAACAAGGGGGATTTCGAGTACAGTCATTGTGACAGCACTGTTCTTTACCATTCTTCTTTCCTTTATTAAATTTATTTGTTAGGCTTTGCATTTACGTTGTAATTTATATATGGGGATTAGAATGATTCTCGACTCGATCTCCCCTCTTAAAACAGGCGTTATATGGGAGTCTTTTATTCTGTATACAGAAAGAGGAACTTATATTTATTTCTGGGGTTTACGGTGATTCTCATCACACGGATGGCAGCTTAAAAAATCCGCTCCCAAATTTGTTTTTCCAGATATATACTCAATGCTAAAATTATATGGAGCCAAAAGTAAGGACCATCGGAGTAACCTAGAGTTCTCATGCCTAGCCTGTGCTAGAAACGATAAAGGTTTGTGATCCGTTTGCAACTTAAATGCCTTCCCATACAGATAAATATTGAATTTCTTTATTGCCCATATTACTGCAAGACATTCTTTTTCGCTAGTTGAGTAGTTGATTTCAGCTTTATTCAACTTTCTGCTAGCATATGCCACTGGGCTTAATTCCCCATCCAATGCATCTGATTTCTGTAGTAGAGTTGCACCTAACCCAATATTACTTGCATCCGTCCTTACTATGAATTCTTGACTTAAGTCAGGTAATTTCAAAATGGGTTTACTTGTGAGCTTTTCCTTCAATTCTTGGTAAGTCATTTCACATTGTGGTGTCCATGTAATGCGATCTGGATGTCCTTTACGTGTCAAATCAGTTAACGGTGCACATATGGAATTAAAGTTTTTGATATACTTCTGGTAGAAACCACATAATGAGACAAAGGATCTCACGTCCTTCTTGGTTTGTGGTCTCGGGGCTTTCTGTAGTTTCTCTAAATTCTTTGGGTCAGGGGTCATGTTTCCCTGATAAACTGTGTGTCCCAAAAAATTCCAATTCTTTACATCCAACGCAACATTTGGTTGGTCGGGCTGTTAAATTTGCTTCCCTAAGTCGATCAAACAGCATGTTCAGAGAGTCAATGTGTTCCTCAAATGTTTCTGTTGCTATAAGGATATCATCCATGAAATTTGTTATACATGGATTATTCAGAGGGTCCAATAATTTTCTCATCATCTAGAGAAGACACTAGGCGCATTCTTCAATCCAAATGGCAATCTATTAAACTCATAGTGTCCTTCTGAGGTACTAAAAGCTAGGTATGGTCTAACCTCAGGCTTTACTGGAATCTGATAGTATCCTTTACTCAGATCCACTTTTGAGAAATATTTAGCTTTATTTAGTCTGGCAAACAGCTGATTTGTATCCGGCAATGGATCCACCTGTCCTTCTGTAATAGCATTCAGTCTCCTGTAATCTATACAGAGTCTATGTTCTCCAGAGGGCTTCCTTAAGAGTACACCACCGGAACTATACGAAGATTCACTGTGCGAAATAATTCCTTCCTTCAACAGATAGTCTATCTCTTCCTTCAAAGCTTTCTCCTTAGCAAACGGAATCGAATCGATATGGTTTCATACAGACAGGTGTGGGGTCTATCAGTTTCATATCATATTCCAATAGGTTTGTATGCCCTGGTCGGTCTGTTAACACCTCTGCATGATTATTTAGAACCTGTTGCACTCTCTCTTTCTGAGTTTTCGTTAAATGTGTACTGATTTTCACCTGTGCTGCTGTCTCACAGGGGTGTAATGGATATTCAAATGATGAAAGTGGTTCCTTTTTCATCTCCATGGCGATGGACAAGGTCAACAAGTGTGTCTCTTCCTGATGTTCTCTTTCCAAATATTTCTTCAGGAGATTCACATGATAGATTTTTTCTTTCCCCTTCTTATCTATCTTATAATTTGTTCTAGACACCTTCTCTAGAACTGTATATGGACCCTGCCATCCAATTTGTAACTTATTCTGACTCCCGGGGAAAAGAAGCAGTACCTTCTCTCCCACAGCCAAATCTCTGTCTTTCGCCTTCCTGTTATAATAGGCAGCATGTTTCTTCCTGGCTTGTTTCAAATTTTCATTGGCAAGTTTCCAGCCAGTTTTTAAACGAGTGGTCAGCTCATTCACATATTGGTATGAAGATGTAATGTTTTCCTCTGCCTTTTCATCAGTCCACGTTCTTAACAAAGCTACATATGGACCTTTAATTTTGTGGACCTATTTGTCCATGCACCGGTATGGTCTCTTCCACTCGAAGCTTTATAGTGATGATTTTTCCTCCCAGAATTATCATTCACAAAACGACCGCTACCAATTTTTCTTGTGGGGCTTTCTCCCCACTTAAAATTCTTGATGAGAGATTTCCTCTCTACATCCTCTTCCTCCAGTTTGTTTAAGTCCGATTGAGGGATTTTCGGCTTATCCTGGGGTAAGACATCTTTTTGCACTCTCCGCATAGTGGCCATTGTAAAACAGTTAAGTGAAGCTTGTCCGTGAAAAGGGGCTTCCCATTCCATTTGGTCCACTTTATCAAATCTATTTTTCTTTTTATTATCAGGCCTAATTTTGCCCCGTGGCGTGTCCAGGTCCTGATCAATGTTCCCACTTGTGGGTGTTCCCTCATGTGCTATGCTACACCTTTCTACAAAATTCTCAATGTCCCATCTTGCTTTGGGCCAATAATAATAATTGTGAGCCACCTTTTGAATGATGGTACCTATCTTCTCATGGTCCCCATCTGGTTTCACATGTAGGCTCCTTATTAAGTCTGCCCTATATCTTTTTGGAAGTACCAGCTGTCCCTGACCTTTGGATCTAGCTCCAGTCTTCCTATACATCAACTTGTTTTTCATGTAAAAAATCTCCCTTGCCTGGAGTTGTATGACAAGTTGACAATTTTTTGAAACAAGGCTTGAGTGTTTTATCCCCAGCCTGTGCCTTCCTCATCTCTTCTGGAGTGGTATCTAACAACATAATATCCTCCTCCTGTCTTGAGGTCGACCTGACCTGAAGGGTTGCCATATACACAGGTTTCCTTCTACAACGGTCAGTGTCATGATTGTCCATCTGACAATTCTTACACCACCTTTTTCCTTGGTTGAAAGATTTTCTTTCATCATATTTCCTTTCATCGAATTGTGGGACTTTAATTTTATTTTCATACCGTGGCCTATCAAATTGGTGCTTACCTTTGTTTTGATCCCTAGGATCAAATTTATTAAAGTTCTGTGGTGCCCTAAAGTTATCCACTTGTTTCTTTTTATTACCTGTTACCTCTGCTTGAGCTGCTTGATACCTTTCAGCAACATTTAGCAACTCACCCAGCCTCTCTGCACCTTGTTCCATGAGAAACTTTCTCAGGTCTGGAGCCATGGACTCTCTTAATTGCTCTATAAGGACCATTTCCTTAAGATCTTGGGTTTTCCCCAGAGAAGTCCATTTCTCCAATTATGTCTCTATTCGTGCAGAGAACTGGTGATAGGTTTCACCTGACAGTAGTTTAGCATTCCTAAATTTTTTCCTGTAAAACTCTGCATTCTTTTCATACCTTAACAAAAGAGCCTGCTTTAGCATGTCATAATTTTCCTGATCACCTCTGCTCATTTTTGCAAAAAACTTCATAAGCTGCCCCACGAAGTCCCTGAGATAACTTTAAGCTCCACCTTTCTCTCTCTAACCCATACGTGGTAGCTAATAGTTCATACCTATTTAGATAGCTCTCTATATCATCGTCTTTCTCAACAAAATGATCTAAATGAAAATTCATAGCTGAGGTTGAGGCTCCTTGGCTAGCAGTGGCATCAGAGGCAAAGGGACTGGCACCATTTTCAGGAGCATGGCCTTGAAAACTCAAACTCCCTTAGTCGTAACTCATGTTCCCTTTGTAATCTCTTCTCCTCCTTTTCTGCTTCCCTTTCTGCAGCTAATTTCTTCTCTTCCCTTTCTGCAGCTAATTTCTTCTCTTCTCTTTCTGCAGCTAATTTCTTCTTTCTTTTCTGCAGCTCTTCCTCTTTCTGCAGCTAATCTTTTGTCTTCTTTTCTGCTTCCAATCTGCAACCTTAGCCTCAGCCTCAATCTGCAACCTCTTAGTCTCAGCCTCAGCCTCAATTGCAACCTCTTAGTCTTCAGCCTCTAACTTTCTTTCGGCCTCTTTTTCTAATCTTCTTTCTTCGCGTTCAATATATTTTGTCACATTCAGTAGTGACATAAGGCAAATCATAATTTGCCCATCCAATCCTAACTCTTTTGCAGTCTGAACCGCAGCAGATCGAAATTTGGCCAGGTCCGCCATTGTCTATCAGGTAAATTTAAAATAATGTCTAAAAAACAATTTTATCTATGACTAATTAATTAATGGACAACACAGGCACCGTGAGCTCAACCTTATTTAATTCCACCCAAGGATACCTTTTAATTCTTATATTCCCTGAAGTGAATTACCCCCAATATTTTTAATAGGGAAAGATTCAAAATCCCGAGAGCGAGACCCCAATATATGTGGTGAAGTGGGATGTTATAAATATTTATAGGGGACTTAGTGTACTGACTGAGATCAGCTGTGAAGGTATCTATATCTAATAAGAGTAGTGTATTATAGATAACCTTACTTGCTGCCACATATATATACCTCAGTCAGAATTATTCTGGAATAGTGTGATGACTACGTTATATGTCTAGGGTATGTGTATGATGAAGTGTAAGTCATAACAACAACAGACAGATAAACAATTTAATTTATTCCACCACACTTGACAACACTGTGACACTCACATACATAAAACACTCTACGAGGATATCTTAAAGGAGTCACTGATAACTTTTCAAATAACAATATGTATTCAGTGCTGTCATGAATGTATATGTGTCCTGATTCAAATACAAAGGGAACCAGGAATCACAATCAATTTTAATTACAAGTTATATGTACAGAATTTATTAATATGAATTCTTGTAGTGACATATATTATTATTAATAGTATCCTATGTGTGTCAGTTGTGTAGTAGTAATATGAGGTAATACTGGTTTTGTTTTGTTCAAGCTCTGTTGGTATTTGTCATCATGACTTCAATAGTTTGTTTTTATTGGAACTAGTATTGGAGATGTTCTCAGTTCCTGATATTAAAACAATTTACTTCCCCTCTTTATTTTATATTTTACAAATGTCATTTCAAGATGGGGGTACATAATGTTGAGCTCAGCTGGCCACATCAGCTTATCTTGCGTGATGGCGGCAGGAAAAGACTCCTCTGCTCGATTTCTCCCCTGGGCTCTGGAGACACCTCACTGATAGCTAAATGGACCAAGGAGTATGCTGTCCGACTCTGGATTCAGCAAAGCTCTGACCAGGTGCTGCTCAGTAACTTTAAGACCACGGTCCCTGAAAACAAGAAGGATGTACCTTCTACGTCATAACTAATTTATACTCTCTTTCTACACTGAGCACAATACATCACAAACATTGAGTTCAGAGCGTTAGGCCAACTGTCAGCTTCATCTGAAATACTTTATACCAGTATTTCCCTCCCTAATGGTTACTACGCCTCTGCAATTCCAGCATTATTTCTTTCTAGTCAACAATCTAGGTGTCAGTGTACTGTTTGGCCATTCCATGCAGTTTTACTTTCCTCCGACACCTTCTGTTCAGGCTGGAGCATTATAGGCTTTACATCATGTTCGCTACTGAACTACACATATATACAGACATAAATTAACAATTTACATTCAATTTTCATTAAAAGATATTGAATATTTCAAGCTTACCACAATTCATAGAAATAATAAACAGTTTCGTTGACTGGCAATGAATATAGCACAACTCCGATCTGCCGATGTCCCAGGCTTTATTTTATAAAAATATACACTGGTGCTCAACGCACTGCTTCTTAGTAGGTTTATTACAAGATGTGGCAATGAACAGACGCTCTGAATTGAGTATATTCGCAGTCTACCCAATGAGAAACCACGTTTCTACACAAGTCTTTTCAAAAAAGTACCCTTTTTCACGTTTCCCCTGACAACACAAGATAGTATTTATAGCCCGACCAATCGTGTTTAGTCTTACATTTGTTGCGCTCCAATCAAATAGGAGTTAACATGGTAGGCTATTTCCGTAACGTAATGTTTTTTTCAAACACGTTATAAAAAAAAAATTTTATGAGCAGAAATGATTTCATGCTGTCAGGCACACCACTCACTATTTTATTTTGGCTATAATTTGGTAATTCCTAGACTATTTGCGTAACGTTTTTACATATTATTTTGTCAGCAAGTCCTAAGGAACCCAAATATACAAATTTTAATGGAGCTAAGTGGCTGCGTTCAAAATATGCAATTTCTTCTACCTCCTGTTTCGAAGATGTGCTGTCTGGGTACTGTAATGTTTTCAAACGTAAACCAGTATATTGTCATAATTCCCAATAAGCGTTTTTCAGGATTTTAAAACCTAACTCTGGTATGGGTAGTGAATTTTATCACTGTCGATTTGAAATAAAGTTAGTGCATGTGGCCTTACACGCGTGATGGCAGCAATTGTGTATCGCGCGACGCGTGTTTAGTGTTGCATGCTTCCTGCCTTCATTCGCCCCTCTCTTCTCTCCTGCTTTATCTGTCTTTTAGTTACGCCGTGTATGGAATGAATGAAATATTAAATTTAGGTCATTGATCAGCTTGCAGCGACACAGTAGGCTTTTACTATCAACGTGAAAGCGTTACAATTTGCAAACGAAGTAGAAAACAAGTGGGATTTCGAGTACAGTCATTGTGACAGCACTGTTCTTTACCATTCTTCTTTCCTTTTATTAAATTTTTTTGTTAGGCTTTGCATTTACGTATTAATTTATATATGGGGATTAGAATAATTCACGACACTGACGCAAAGCGGACTGACCGTCCGTCTACGGCAGTGACTCCACACAACATTCATCGAGTTGATGGCATCATTCGTGGTGACCGTCGGGTAACATTGGATGAGCTTTCTTCCATGTTGTCCATTAGTAAAGGCACTGTCCAGAACATCATTAAAGACCTGGGTTATTCAAAGGTTTGTGCACGGTGGGTACACAGAATGTTGACAAACAGACTAAAGAAACAAGGAAAACCATACCCATCAACCTCCTGCATGTTATGAAGGAGAAGAAGTTTTTTATATCAAATGACAGGAGATGAGATTTGTCATTTTAACTGCAGAATTAACGGCGACTACATTTAGAAATAAATCTTTGAAGTTCAGACTTGGGGCTACATTTCGATGTGAATTTTATCTGTTTTCTTGCCTATTGAATAAAATTAAAAATTACGAGGCATTACTTTTTGACCGTCCCTCGTAATAAGTGGTACAGTATTGAGGACAGGAAGTTATGGAGAGACTTGATCGCCTACTCCACTAGGCGTGGTACTTGAAGAAGACCAATGATACTACCAAAAATAACCAGACGGTCATCAGAGCATATAATCAGTGGCGACTCTCCGGCGACTCTAATCCGGGGCCCTTTAATCTATACCGGGTATATCTTAGTTACCTTACGTCCGATTGACAGAGTGCTTAGAGCACTGGTCTCTCTAGTCTCTCTCGACATAGGTCCCAGGTTCGATTTACGGTATTGACACGCTCCAGTCTATCCAGCTGTAAATGGTACCCGACTCTGCTCTTGGATTAGGGCAGAAAAGGCAGCGAGCAAGGGAATTGGTCCCCCCACCTCTCGATGCTGGACCTAGTTTAGTGAAGTCTCTAACACTTCACTCCCCTACGACTGTATCTGCTGTGGTTGTTGTTGTTGTTGTTTTGATGGGTTGATGAATGGAGATCGAGCACTTAAAGTTTGATCTTTGTTGCCTCTTCTCGTTCCATCTTGGTCTACCCTGTTCAACCTGAAAGTTGGTTATAATTGGGGTATTTAGTGTCATTTTATTTACTAATTGTGTTTAATTTAAATAATGTTTGTCTTTTGCAGTTTATGATTTTTATTTTATTTTATTAGTATTTGTCAATTTTATTTTTCTCTTTTGTATTGTTTATAGATAGCTATTGCCCTGTACACTTGGTTTTAATTTGTATTAGTATTTGTTCTTTTTGAGTTGTTGCCCTTTTTTTTGAATACCTTGTTGTCTTATCTTGTCCAATGAGTAGTTAGTTTTTGGTTAATTGCTGTCACACGCCAATTAGTGGGTCTGGTGTGACCTCGCCAGCTGCGCCCGCTGAGTCGGGGAAGTTCTCTGGGGTTGCAAGAAAGCCCAAAACCTCCACCCAAAATTTTGTTGCAAGGGTGAAAGAGTGAAGAACTGGAACCCGTAGAGATCGCTACAAACAAACAAATATCTATCTTAATGTCTGCCATTAATGTCTGTATGTATGTCTTTCTCTTTTTCTGCCTGCCTGTCTGCATGTCTGTTTGTCTTTCTTTCTTTATGTCTGTCTTTCTGTCTTTCTGGTTTTCTTTCTTTCTATCTTTCTTTCTTGTGTTGTTTGCAGCAAGTATTTTTTAATAGCTTGTAATTATGGAATTGGATTAAAACTCAGCAATAGAATCATAAAAGCCACGTTTAGTTTCCAGAGGTCTCCGAGCAATAGAATCATAAAAGCCACGTTTAGTTTCCAGATGTCTCCGAGCAATAGAATCATAAAAACCACGTTTACTTTCCAGGGATCTCCGAGCAATAGAATCACAAAAGCCACGTTTAGTTTTCAGGGATCTCAGAGCAATAGAATCACAAAAGCCACGTTTAGTTTCCAGGGATCTCCGAGTAATAGAATCATAAAAGCCAAGTTTAGCTTCCAGGGATCTCCAAGCAATAGAATCATAAAAGCCACGTTTAGTTTCCAGGAATCTCCGAGCAATAAAATCATAAAAGCCACGTTTAGTTTCCAGAGATCTCCGAGCAATAGAATCATAAAAGCCACGTTTAGTTTCAAGAAATCTCCAAGCAATAGAATCATAAAAGCCACGTTTAGTTTCCAGGGATCTCCGAGTAATAGAATCATCAAAGCCAGTTTAGTTTCCAGGGATCTTTGAGCAATATAATCATAAAAGCCACGTTAAGTTTCCATGAATCTCCGAGTAATAGAATCATAAAAGCCACGTTTAGTTTCCAGGATCTCCAAGCAATAGAATCATAAAAGTCACGTTTAGTTTCTGTGGTAAAGTGGGATGTTATAAATATTTATAGGGGACTTAGTGTACTGACTGAGATCAGCTGTGAAGGTATCTATATCTAATAAGAGTAGTGTATTATAGATAACCTTACTTGCTGCCACATATGTATACCTCAGTCAGAATTATTCTGGAATAGTGTGATGACTACGTTATATGTCTAGGGTATGTGTATGATGAAGTGTAAGTCATAACAACAACAGACAGATAAACAATTTAATTTATTCCACCACACTTGACAACACTGTGACACTCACATACATAAAACACTCTACGAGGATATCTTAAAGGAGTCACTGATAACTTTTCAAATAACAATATGTATTCAGTGCTGTCATGAATGTATATGTGTCCTGATTCAAATACAAAGGGAACCAGGAATCACAATCAATTTTAATTACAAGTTATATGTACAGAATTTATTAATATGAATCTTGTAGTGACATATATTATTAATAGTATCCTATGTGAGTCAGTTGTGTAGTAGTAATATGAGGTAATACTGGTTTTGTTTTGTTCAAGCTCTGTTGGTATTTGTCATCATGACTTCAATAGTTTGTTTCTATTGGAACTAGTATTGGAGATGTTCTCAGTTCCTGGTATTAAAACAATTAAATTCCCCTCTTAATTTTAGTTTACAATGTCATTTTCAGATGGGGGTACATAATGTTGAGCTCCATGGCCACACTCTCTTATCTTTCGTGATGACTGCAGAGCTTATGGCCACCACTTCTTCCAGTATTTCCCTCCCTAATGGTTACCACGCCTCTGCAATTCCAGCATTATTTCTGTCTAGTCAATAATCTAGGTGTCAGTGTACTGTTTGGCCATTCCATGCAGTTTTACTTTCCTCCGACACCTTCTGTTCAGGCTGGAGCTCTATAGGCTTTACATCATGTTCGCTACTGAACTACACATATATACAGACATAAATTATCAATTTACATTCAATTTTCATTAAAAGATATTGAATATTTCAAGCTTACCACAATTCATGGAAATAATCAACAGTTTCGTTGACTGGCAATGAATATAGCACAACTCCGATCTGCCGATGTCCCAGGCTTTATTTTATAAAAAATGTACACTGGTGCTCAAGGCACTGCTTCTTAGTAGGTTTATTACAAGATGTGGCAAGGAACAGACGCTCTGAATTTAGTATATTCCTGCAGCTCTAACCAATCAAACCATGTCTACACATCTTTTCAAAAAAAAATACCCCTTTTCCCCACGTTTCCCCTGACAACACAAGATAGTATTTATAGTCCGACCAATCGTGTTTAGTCTTACATTTGTTGCGCTCCAATCAAATAGGAGTTAACATGGTAGGCTATTTCCGTAACGTAATGTTTTTTCAAACACGTTATAAAAAAAATTTTATGAGCAGAAATGATTTTATGCTGTCAGGCACCCCCACTATTGTATTTTGGCCATAATTATTTTATTAACAGACTAAAGGCGTAACACATAACATATTCTTGGCCAGCAAGTCCTGCCGTACAATAATATATAAGTTAAAGCGAGCTACATGGTGGCGTTCAAAATATGTGTTTTCCAAAGATAGTCGTATATTTGTTTTTTTACCACGCGTTCACTTCTATGTCATAGGGTGTCTTCTGTACTGTCATGTTTTCAAACGTAAACCAGTATATTGTCATAATTCCCAATAAGCGTTTTTCAGGATTTTAAAACCTAACTCTGGTATGGGTATTGAATTTTATCACTGTCGATTTGAAATAAAGTTAGTGCATGTGGCCTTACACGCGTGATGGCAGCAATTGTATATCGCGCGACGCGTGTTTAGTATTGCATGCTTCCTGCCTTCATTCGCCCCTCTCTCTCTCCTGCTTTATCTGTCTTTTAGTTACGCTGTGTATGGGATGAATGAAATATTAAATCTAGGTCATTGATCAGCTTGCGTATCTCAAGGTTTTACCAAGAAATACAGTACACGTTTCATTGAAGAAAGCGGGTAATAATACAGTAGGCTTTTACTATCAACGTGAAAGCGTTACAATTTGCAGACGAAGTAGAAAACAAGGGGGATTTCGAGTACAGTCATTGTGACAGCACTGTTCTTTACCATTCTTCTTTCCTTTATTAAATGTATTTGTTAGGCTTTATCTTTACCTGATAATTTATATATGTGGATTAGAATATTTCACGACACCTCCCCTCTTAAAACAGACATCCCATGTCAGTCCTTTATTCTATATACACATAGATAAATGTAAGTCAACTTGACTTTACTCTGCGGTGGTGCTATCATGGTTTTATGTAGTTGGGTCCATTCAGAGTAGGCACTACTCATGAAATCTGCCTCAGACTTCTACAACCAATAATATATTTCGGTTATGTTACTGAACAGCCGCAAGTGTGAGTGCTTGCCTTAATGCTGCTTCGCAACCCGTATTCACCATTTCTCTTCTCTGAGTCTGCGCAATGACATGTCCAGAGAACATTATATTTCCCTCAAAATGTACGTTATGAGGAGATATAACTATATATTACGTTCCTCCGAAATGTTTTCACATCAAACAATTTTGTCTGATCTCAGGTTTTACGGGAATCTGATAGTATCCTTTACTCAGATCCACTTTTGAGAAATAGTTAGCTTTATTTAATCTGGCAAACAGCTGATTTGTATCCGGCAATGGATCCACCTGTCCTTCTGTAATAGCATTCAGTCTCCTGTAATCTATACAGAGTCTATGTTCTCCAGAGGGCTTCCTTAAGAGTACAACACCGGAACTATACGAAGATTCACTGTGCGAAATAATTCCTTCCTTCAACAGATAGTCTATCTCTTCCTTCAAAGCTTTCTCCTTAGCAAACGGAATCGAATATGGTTTCATACAGACAGGTGTGGGGTCTATCAGTTTCATATCATATTCCAATAGGTTTGTATGCCCTGGTCGGTCTGTTAACACCTCTGCATGATTATTTAGAACCTGTTGCACTCTCTCTTTCTGAGTTTTCGTTAAATGTGTACTGATTTTCACCTGTGCTGCTGTCTCACAGGGGTGTAATGGATATTCAAATGATGAAAGTGGTTCCTTTTTCATCTCCATGGCGATGGACAAGGTCAACTCGTGTGTCTCTTCCTGATGTTCTCTTTCCAAATATTTCTTCAGGAGATTCACATGATAGATTTTTTCTTTCCCCTTCTTATCTATCTTATAATTTGTTCTAGACACCTTCTCTAAACCTGTATATGGACCCTGCCATCCAATTTGTAACTTATTCTGACTCCCGGGCAAAAGAAGCAGTACTTTCTCTCCCACAGCCAAATTTCTGTCTTTCGCCTTCCTGTTATAAGAGGCAGCATGTTTCTTCCTGGCTTGTTTCAAATTTTCATTGGCAAGTTTCCAGCCAGTTTTTAAACGAGTGGTCAGCTCATTCACATATTGGTATGAAGATGTAATGTTTTCCTCTGCCTTTTCATCAGTCCACGTTCTTAACAAAGCTACATATGGACCTTTAATTGTGTGGACCTATTTGTCCATGCACCGGTATGGTCTCTTCCACTCGAAGCTTTATAGTGATGATTTTTCCTTCCAGAATTATCATTCACAAAACGACCGCTACCAATTTTTCTTTTGGGGCTTTCTCCCCACTTAAAATTCTTGATGAGAGATTTCCTCTCTACATCCTCTTCCTCCAGTTTGTTTAAGTCCGATTGAGGGATTTTCGGCTTATCCTGGGGTAAGAGATCTTTTTGCACTCTCCGCATAGTGGCCATTGTAAAACAGTTAAGTGAAGCTTGTCCGTGAAAAGGGGCTTCCCATTCCATTTGGTCCACTTTATCAAATCTATTTTTCTTTTTATTATCAGGCCTAATTTTGCCCCGTGGCGTGTCCAGGTCCTGATCAATGTTCCCACTTGTGGGTGTTCCCTCATGTGCTATGCTACACCTTTCTACAAAATTCTCAATGTCCCATCTTGCTTTGGGCCAATAATAATTGTGTGCCACCTTTTGAATGATGGTACCTATCTTCTCATGGTCCCCATCTGGTTTCACATGTAGGCTCCTTATTAAGTCTGCCCTATATCTTTTAGGAAGTACCAGCTGTCCCTGACCTTTGGATCTAGCTCCAGTCTTCCTATACATCAACTTGTTTTTCATGTAAAAAATCTCCCTTGCCTGGAGTTGTATGACAAGTTGACAATTTTCTGAAACAAGGCTTGAGTGTTTTATCCCCAGCCTGTGCCTTCCTCATCTCTTCTGGAGTGGTATCCAACATAATATCCTCCTCCTGTCTTGAGGTCGACCTGACCTGAAGGGTTGCCATATAGACAGGTTTCCTTCTGCAACGGTCAGTGTCATGATTGTCCATCTGACAATTTTTACACCACCTTTTTCCTTGGTTGAAAGATTTTCTTTCATCATATTTCCTTTCATCGAATTGTGGGAATTTATTTTTTTTTTCATACCGTGGCCTATCAAATTGGTGCTTACCTTTGTTTTGATCCCTAGGATCAAATTTATTAAAGTTCTGTGGTGCCCTAAAGTTATCCACTTGTTTCTTTTTATTACCTGTTACCTCTGCTTGAGCTGCTTGATACCTTTCAGCAACATTTAGCAACTCACCCAGCCTCTCTGCACTTTG
Source organism: Oreohelix idahoensis (assembly GCA_024509875.1). Classification (NCBI taxonomy): domain Eukaryota; kingdom Metazoa; phylum Mollusca; class Gastropoda; order Stylommatophora; family Oreohelicidae; genus Oreohelix; species Oreohelix idahoensis. The sequence continues at coordinate 134,641 of JAMPIV010008183.1, read as the reverse complement.
TTCCATGAGAAACTTTCTCAGGTCTGGAGCCATGGACTCTCTTAGTTGCTCTATAAGGACCATTTCCTTAAGATCTTGGGTTTTCCCCAGAGAAGTCCATTTCTCCAAGTATGTCTCTATTCGTGCAGAGAACTGGTGATAGGTTTCACCTCACAGTAGTTTAGCATTCCTAAATTTTTTCCTATAAAATTCTGCATTCTTTTCATATCTTAACAAAAGAGCCTGCTTTAGCATGTCATAATTTTCCTGATCACCTCTGCTCATTTTTGCAAAAACTTCATAAGCTGCCCCACGAAGTCCCTGAGATAACTTTAAGCTCCACCTTTCTCTCTCTAACCCATATGTGGTAGCTAATAGTTCATACCTATTTAGATAGCTCTCTATATCATCGTCTTTCTCAACAAAATGATCTAAATGAAAATTCATAGCTGAGGTTGAGGCTCCTTGGCTAGCAGTGGCATCAGAGGCAAAGGGACTGGCACCATTTTCAGGAGCATGGCCTTGAAACTCAAACTCCCTTAGTCGTAACTCATGTTCCCTTTGTAATCTTTTATCTTCTGCTTCCCTTTCTGCAGCTAATCTCTTGTCTTCCCTTTCTGCAGCTAATTTCTTCTCTTCTCTTTCTGCAGCTAATCTTTTGTCTTCTCTTTCTGCAGCCAATGCTTTAGCCTCTTTGTCAGCCTCAATCTGCAACGTCTTAGCCTCAGCCTCAATCCGCAACCTCTTAATTTCTTTTTCTCAGCCTCAATTTCTGCAACTTATCCTTCGGCAATCTTTACCCTCAGATTCTAATTTTCTTTCGGCCTCTTTTTCTAATCTTCTTTCTTCCCGTTCAATATATTTGTCACATTCAGTGACATAAGCAATCATAATTTGCCCGTCCATTCCTAACTCTTTCGCAGTCTGTACAGCAGCAGCTCGAAATTTTGCCAAGTCGGCCATTGTCTAACAGATAAATGTGTAATATATGTAACTAAACAATTCTATCTATGACTACTTATCTCATGACATCACAGGCACTGTGAGCTCAACCTTATTTATTTTCACCCCAAGGATACCTTTTAATTCTTATTATTCCCTGAAGTGAATTACCCCCAATATTTGTAATAGGGAAAGATTCAAAATCCCGAGAGCGAGACCCCAATATATGTGGTAAAGTGGGATGTTATAAATATTTATAGGGGACTTAGTGTACTGACTGAGATCAGCTGTGAAGGTATCTATATCTAATAAGAGTAGTGTATTATAGATAACCTTACTTGCTGCCACATATGTATACCTCAGTCAGAATTATTCTGGAATAGTGTGATGACTACGTTATATGTCTAGGGTATGTGTATGATGAAGTGTAAGTCATAACAACAACAGACAGATAAACAATTTAATTTATTCCACCACACTTGACAACACTGTGACACTCACATACATAAAACACTCTACGAGGATATCTTAAAAGGAGTCACTGATAACTTTTCAAATAACAATATGTATTCAGTGCTGTCATGAATGTATATGTGTCCTGATTCAAATACAAAGGGAACCAGGAATCACAATCAATTTTAATTACAAGTTATATGTACAGAATTTATTAATATGAATCTTGTAGTGACATATATTATTAATAGTATCCTATGTGAGTCAGTTGTGTAGTAGTAATATGAGGTAATACTGGTTTTGTTTTGTTCAAGCTCTGTTGGTATTTGTCATCATGACTTCAATAGTTTGTTTCTATTGGAACTAGTATTGGAGATGTTCTCAGTTCCTGGTATTAAAACAATTAAATTCCCCTCTTAATTTTAGTTTACAATGTCATTTTCAGATGGGGGTACATAATGTTGAGCTCCATGGCCACACTCTCTTATCTTTCGTGATGACTGCAGTATAAGACTCCTCTGCTCGATTACTTTAATGAGTTCTGGAGTCACCCCACTGGTTGCTATATGGACCAAGGAGTATGCTGTCCACCTCTGGCTTCAGCAAAGCTCTGACCAGGTGCTGCTCAATAACTTTAAGACCACGGTCCCTGAAACAAGAAGGTTGTACCTCCTACTTCAAAACCAATTTATACTCTATTTCGACACTGAGCACAATACATCACAAACATTGAGTTCAGAGCGTTAGGCCAACTGTCAGCTTCATCTGAAATACTTTATACCAGTATTTCCCTCCCTAATGGTTACTACGCCTCTGCAATTCCAGCATTATTTCTTTCTAGTCAATAATCTAGGTGTCAGTGTACTGTTTGGCCATTCCATGCAGTTTTACTTTCCTCCGACACCTTCTGTTCAGGCTGGAGCTCTATAGGCTTTACATCATGCTCGCTACTGACTACACATATATACAGACATAAATTATCAATTTACATTCAATTTTCATTAAAAGATATTGAATATTTCAAGCTTACCACAATTCATGGAAATAAAAAACAGTTTCGTTGACTGGCAATGAATATAGCACAACTCCGATCTGCCGATGTCCCAGGCTTTATTTTATAAAAAATATACACTGGTGCTCAACGCACTGCTTCTTAGTAGGTTTATTACAAGATGTGGCAAGGAACAGACGCTCTGAATTGAGTATATATTCGCAGCTCTAACCAAATGAAACCATGTCTACACATCTTTTCAAAAAAAATCCTCCTTTGCACGTTTCCCCTGACAACACAAGATAGTATTTATAGCCCGACCAATCGTGTTTAGTCTTACATTTGTTGCGCTCCAATCAAATAGGAGTTAACATGGTAGGCTATTTCCGTAACGTAATGTTTTTTCAAACACGTTATAAAAAAATTTTATGAGCAGAAATGATTTCATGCTGTCAGGCACCCCCACTATTTATTTTGGCCATAATTATTTTATTTCCTAGACTATTTGCGTAACACATAACATATTTCTTTGTCAGCAAAGTCCTAAGGAACAATAATAATATACGAAATTTAAAGCGAGCTACATGGCTGGCGTTTCAAGAATATGTGTTTTCCAAAGATAGTCGTATATTTGTTTTTTTACCACGTTTCACTTCATCTATGTCATAGGGTGTCTGGGTACTGTCATGTTTTCAAACGTAAACCAGTATATTGTCATAATTCCCAATAAGCGTTTTTCAGGATTTTAAAACCTAACTCTGGTATGGGTATTGAATTTTATCACTGTCGATTTGAAATAAAGTTAGTGCATGTGGCCTTACACGCGTGATGGCAGCAATTGTATATCGCGCGACGCGTGTTTAGTATTGCATGCTTCCTGCCTTCATTCGCCCCTCTCTCTCTCCTGCTTTATCTGTCTTTTAGTTACGCTGTGTATGGGATGAATGAAATATTAAATCTAGGTCATTGATCAGCTTGCGTATCTCAAGGTTTTTCCAAGAAATACAGTACACGTTTCATTGAAGAAAGCGGGTAATAATACAGTAGGCTTTTACTATCAACGTGAAAGCGTTACAATTTGCAGACGAAGTAGAAAACAAGGGGATTTCGAGTACAGTCATTGTGACAGCACTGTTCTTTTACCATTTCTCTTTTCTTTATTAAATGTATTTGTTAGGCTTTATATTTACCTGATAATTTATATATGTGGATTAGAATATTTCACGACAGTTTCCATGGATCTCCAAGTAATAAAATCATAAAAGCCACGTTTAGTTTCTAGGGATCTCTGAGTAATAAAATCATAAAAGCCACGTTTATTTTCTAGGGATCTCCGAGCAATAGCATCATAAAAGCCACGTTTAGTATCCAGGGATCTCCGAGCAATGGAATCAAAGCCACGTTTAGTTTCCAGGGATCTCCGAGCAATAGAATCATAAAAGCCATGTTTAGTTTCCAGGGATCTCCGAGCAAAAGAATCACAAAAGCCACGTTTAGTTTCCAGGGAAATGCGAGCAATAGAATCATAAAAGCCACGTTTAGTATCCAGGGATCTCCGAGCAACAGAATCATAAAAGCCACGTTTAGTTTCAGGGATCTCCGAGCAATAGAATCATAAAAGCCACGTTTAGTTTCCAGGGATCTCCGAGCAATAGAATCATAAAAGCCACGTTTAGTTTCCAGGGATCTCCGAGCAATAGAATCATAACAGCCACGTTTAGTTTCTAGGGATCGCCGAGCAATAGAATCATAACAGCCACGTTTAGTTTCTAGGGGTCTCGGATAAGACAAAATAAGAATATGTGTCCTGCTCACTCAGACATAACGTACCACGCGTCTCATTTGAGGTTGTACATGAGGCTGACATCATGTAACACAAATTGCTACATGAACCACTGATTCAACAGCATGTGAATGCTTGGTGCAGGGTTTCTGCGAGGTGACGAGATGTAATGGTGGTTCAATGCGCTGTATCAGTAGTTCTCAACGTGGGCCATTTGGTCCGCCAGGGGGATCATGCCATATTTCTAGGGGGCCATGGCATAGGCGTCCCTGAAATATTTGGCACCCGGGGCGGATCCTACCTTAGGTACCCTCCTGCCATAAAGAAAAACACATGCAAGTATATTTTTAACAGTAAGTATTATCATAATACTGTCCAATAGCACCACATTCCTGGCTGTCACCTGGTGCGGACCGCCCCCTCGCACCCCCCTTAGTACGCCACTGGGCCATGGTAAGATGGTAAAGTACCTTTTTTCCAGCTAACAGTGACTATCAGGGGTGCCACAAAGGTAAATGAGGCTAAGAAAGGGGGGGGGGGGGGCAAAACAAGATTGAGAACCCTGCTCTACATAAAGCGGAAATAAAAATGATAATAAGTTAAGTTGTAGGTTGTAGAATATCTGACCCGCTGTCACTGAGCGGCCACTTTTGGTGAACAGAATCATTACAGGAATGAAAGTTGTAGGCTATAGAATAACTGACCCGCTGTCACTGAGCGGCCACTTTTGGTGAACAGAATCATTACAGGAATGAAAGTTGTAGGCTAGAATAACTGACCCGCTGTCACTGAGCGGCCACTTTTGGTGAACAGAATCATTACAGGAAAGAAAGTTGTAGGCTATAGAATAACTGACCCGCTGTCAATGAGCGGCCTATAGAAAAACTGACCGCTTTTTGGTGAACAGAATCATTACAGGAATGAAAGTTGTAGACTATAGAATAACTGACCCGCTGTCACTGAGCGGCCACTTTTGGTGAACAGAATCATTACAGGAATGAAAGTTGTAGGCTATAGAATAACTGACCCGCTGTCACTGAGCGGCCACTTTTGGTGAACAGAATCATTACAGGAATGAAAGTTGTAGGCTATAGAATAACTGACCCGCTGTCACTGAGCGGCCACTTTTGGTGAACAGAATCATTACAGGAATGAAAGTTGTAGGCTATAGAATAACTGACCCGCTGTCACTGAGCGGCCACTTTTGGTGAACAGAATCATTACAGGAATGAATGTTGTAGGCTATAGAATATCTGACCCGCTGTCACTGAGCGGCCACTTTTGGTGAACAGAATCATTACAGGAATGAAAGTTGTAGGCTATAGAATATCTGACCCGCTGTCAATGAGCGGCCACTTTTGGTGAACAGAATCATTACAGGAATGAAAGTTGTAGACTATAGAATAACTGACCCGCTGTCACTGAGCGGCCACGTTTGGTGAACAGAATAATTACAGGAATGAAAGTTGTAGGCTATAGAATAACTGACCCGCTGTCACTGAGCGCCACTTTTGGTGAACAGAATCATTACATGAATGAAAGTTGTAGGCTATACGAAAATTGTGTTTAATTTATAATACCAAAAAGCAACGAATATTATGAAGGGACGAAATCATAATCCCCTTTTCACCTCTGAAAAATTACTCTGTTACGCCACTGGGCCACAAAAGAATGATAACAATGTAAAGGACTAATGAATGTGCCATGAAAAAGACTAGTCAACAAAACGTGCAACACTAGGTGTCGGAAGCTGTGGGAATATACTACCAGTCTACACGATACTGACAAAAACGAACCAGTATTATCTGAATTAAAAACGAATAGAGATGCGCAAGCGAGTCCTGCTTTCGTTTGAGCGTTTCGCTCAACAGGTTCCATGGTGTAATGGTTAGCACTCTGGACTTTGAATCCAGCGATCCGAGTTCAAATCTCGGTGGAACCTTGTGAATTTTTTTTCTCCTTCTTCTTCCCTATAATTATGATAATTTTTTTATTCATCTGTTTTATTATTGCTTTGGGGTTTATGTATGTACTTTTTCTACTGTGTTGTGTTAATCCTTTCTATGTATATTTTGTCTGTGTTGGCAGTATTTCTTGCATTCCAGCAAGAAATGTTTAATGGTATTACGGTCTCCACGAAATGCGAATGAAAATGGATTAAATATGCAGTCCGCAAGATTCACGTGCAAATGTTACGCAACACACATATAAAAATAAATAAATAAAATAGGAGGGAGTGGTGTTGTCCGTACGTGTATGTCAAAAAAAAAACAAACAAGGAGGTAAGTGGCGGGGGCCGACGCTGTACATAAAGCGAGCAAAAAAAAAAAAATTTCCACAACACGTGGTTGTTCTCAAGAGGTCACCCATCTAGATGCTAACCACGCCCGACGTTGCTTGACTTCCGTGATCGGCTTGCCTATAAAGTATAATTATGATAATTTTTTTATTCATCTGTTTTATTAAACATCTATATGATGAACAGTGTTACCCAAACAGACATAACGCAGCGGTCCTTAAACTTTTATGGTGAGGGTTGCCCCTTGAACTCACGAATAAAGTTGGCATTACCCCAATCCTATTTAAAATTAACAAATATGAAAATATAAACGAATTTACATATAGTACGTTCATCTCACATTAATACATTAACTGGTGGACATTACAATCTACTTTAGGAACAAACTATGCTTATTTGGGGCACACTATTAAACGTTAAAGCCCAGTGAGGTTCCCGGAAAAGGGGGGGGGGGGGGGGGGAACTCTAAAGAAACAGAGAAAGAAGAGAACTACGGGCCCCTTCGGGCATGTCGTACAAGGGGACTAATATAAGTTTTTTTTTAAATAATAAGGATGGCAACCTCACCATGTAAAACACATTGCTTCAGAAACCACAGCTGCAAGAACATGTAAATACTTGGCACAGGATCCCTGGAAGTGGACCAGCTGTAGTGGTGGCTTCACGCTCGGTAAGGTGCACAAAGGAAAATGATTGATACACATGCCATCACGTCTAGTGGCGTCTTGTAGTGCAGCAACAAACTGTCCCCATCCTGGTTCATGTTTTGCATCTCAGCGTCACTGTTCTCCGCCAGGTTGTCTTTGGTCTGCCTCTCTTTCGCCGTCCTCCTGGGGTCCTTAGCATAGCAGTTCTGGTGATGTAAGACGGTTTTACATAAAACGCAGTATCATTCAAAGTTCAGTTGGCAGTTACTGCCGGTAATGACAAGACTCGCTTTTCGTTGGAGAACCGCCTTATTTTTAAAATGGGCGTTCTAGCTCTCGATGGTTTAAATATACAACATCATTTTGCATAAATTCTGGTAGCTTTTCTCTTTTTCATTCTTTATTCGTTGTCTTTTAGATCTATCTTCTTATGTTTTTGCTTTGGTTCGTTTCGTATCTTTTTATATCTCTTGTTTTGTCGCTATCGTACGTCACTTCCTTGTGATTTCTGTTACAAGAGACTACCGCTTTCTTCCACAGATTCTTTGGATCGAGCTAAGCTAACTTTTACTAGTTCCACAGTTTTGTTTATTCTTTGTTTTTCGTTTCGTTGATTATTTACTTTCTTGTTTCAGTATTTCTTTTAGATTTTACGGTTTTCTTGTATTGTTATTGTTCTTTTTTTTCTCTCATCACTGTTGTTGTTTACTTTTTCCATCTGCTTGTATCACCCATTTGTTGTATATTTCTCATCATCGTATAGTTTTGTAGTACCTATATGTAATTTTTGTCTTTGTCACCTGTTTGTGGCTGACGAAGGGTAAAACCCGAAACGTCCCTTGTCTCATGTGAACTGTTATTTGTAAAACTGATTCAATACCGTTTTATTAGTTTATAAACTTGTGCTCAAACTGTTTTGCTTATCACCAAACTCAAAGGGAAGAACCTACCTGGGAAGAAGAAGAAAAATGAGTAAAGGTCAAGTATTACCATCTCTCGCGGAAGGCCAGTTAGCACCTGAACCACAACAACATAGAAAAGATTAACTCTGACTAAATAAAAATCAATATATCTACTAGTGTCGTATAACCTACACGGCCACATATCTTCAAATTGATGCCGTGACCTGCGTACAAGTAACTGGCGAGGGCACATTTTCAACCTAGACTGAAGTCCGTTGGTTATCTCAGAGCGCAACTGCCAATTTAAACTAAGGGGGAAAATGAACTCTGTCAACTCTAGTAGAGGGTTCAATCAAACTTAACCCTGAAAATGGACTACTAGTGTGCATCTGCAACACAGTAAAGCCCTGACATGGGCTATTCCTGAAAAGCACTGTTAATAGTTACAACGTTCATACATAAAAGCCATAACAAAAACTACTAGTACCTCTTAGTACGATGAAGCCCTAACAAGCCTCGGAAAGGACTACTATGTACGCCGACGCTGCGTAAATGCTAAGAACGCAAATTATATTTCAGACCACAAGGTCTGTTATATTTGGAGATGTGCCCTAATATAACCGATGTCCATCGTGCCTATGGCCAAGGCAAAACTTATATTAAAAAAACAAAAAACAAGCAAGTTGTAAGTTGAACACAAGTCCCAATTTTACTAACTGTATAAGTCAGGGGTTCCCAACTATGCCACGCACCACTAGGAAATGTTTGATTAATTTTCGCACCCCCTACAAAAGTAATATCACATTTGAAGATGAATAAGTCAAATTGAGACTCTTGACCTTAGGCTTCTTTGTCGCACCCCCTGAAATGCCATCTCGCTCCCCAGGTTGGGAACCCCTGGTCTAAGTGTAACGTCCGGTAACGAACAATGAAAAAAATCCACCATCTGTTCATGAAAATACGGGAACGGCATGCATTGCACACATTAAAAAAGCACGCAGGCCTTTCTATTTTTGTTTTCGTGCTGCACTTACCGTGGAGTAGACGTAAGTCATAATAAGTTTGACCACACAGATTCAATGAAACCGAAAAGGAAAGTACAGGAACGAAACGATCGCAGAAGAATCAATGGCGTCATCGGGCCCAACATAATTATCTCCCGTGTCATGTTTTGGCGGGTTACTTTCTTGTAAGCAGAGAACTGTCACGCGAACAAGCACAGAGAAGTCCAACATTCGTTATTACGAGACTTTGCTAGGGTCACCACGCGACCCCATTAGCGAGGGTTAATAGTTTAGAGAGTAAGGGAGTATGTTAAAACATCTCGGGCCAATTAAAAGTAAATGACTGTGTGAGCTGGCTGAAGGGATAGGTAGCAGACGAATGAGCTAAATTTGTTTGTTACCGCCCGGAAGAAATTCACGGGCAGATCAGAAATATAGCTGTCAGCTCAGCTACTTTTGTAGCTAGATCTAAACATTTAAACAAATAAAGAGGGGAAACCCGAGATCTGTTAAACAGTAAATAAATAAATATAAAACACATAAAGGTATGTTTCAGGCACTCGTGAGAAATAAAGAAGTAGAAAACTAGATAACAGAAAAAGAACAGAAGTGATAAGCTCGCCGGAGAATCGAACCCAGGACCTTCCGAACGGCACCACCGCCTAGCTACGGAAGCGAATAACAATATCCTCCCTGCCAGCTAGGCACAACTAGTATTTTCCGTTGAATCACACTTTACCATACGCTTCCCCATCTTGTCGCCATACTCGCAATCGAGAAGTCGCTCAACTCGCGATCCATTGACGCCCGGCTCTGTTGAAACAAGGTTGGTATACACACACACGCGCGAGCACACACAAGGCAAGGTGGTTGCATTCACTATAATAAATATTCAAGTAGGTCTACAGTCCTTTACCTTTCCTACCATATCGGTCAAAATGTTTTTAGCCATTTATTATTTATGAAATGAAAAAGCGTCGCTCGATGGGGGTGTAGGTGTGCCAGATGTAGGATTGCCCCAGGTACCACATACTTTAAGTAGGGCCTACGCACCTGAGAAGAAAAAAATAACAACTGGAAATATGGTTATCTTCTTCGTTCGCCCTCAGACTTCTACTTTAATGACTCTAATAAAGGCAGTAGTTAGCTCAAGATTCCTGACATCTCGTTCGCCCTCAGACTTCTACTTTAATGACTGTAATAAAGGCAGTAGTCAGCTCAAGGTTCCTGACATCTCGTTCGCCCTCAGACTTCTACTTTAATGACTGTAATAAAGGCAGTAGTCAGCTCAAGGTTCCTGACATCTCGTTCGCCCTCAGACTTCTACATTAATGACTGTAATAACGGCAGTAGTTAGTTCAAGGTTCCTGACATCTCGTTCGCCCTCAGACTTCTACTTTAATGACTGTAATAAAGGCAGTAGTCAGCTCAAGGTTCCTGGCATCTCGTTCGCCCTCAGACTTCTACTTTAATGACTGTAATAAAGGCAGTAGTCAGCTCAAGGTTCCTGACATCTCGTTTGCCTTCAGACTTCTACATTAATGACTCTAATAACGGCAGTAGTCAGCTCAAGGTTCCTGACATCTCGTTCGCCCTCAGACTTCTACATTAATGACTCTAATAAAGGCAGTAGTCAGCTCAAGGTTCCTGACATCTCGTTCGTCCTCAGACTTCTACTTTAATGACTCTAATAACGGCAGTAGTCAGCTCAAGGTTCCTGACATCTCGTTCGCCCTCAGACTTCTACATTAATGACTCTAATAACGGCAGTAGTCAGCTCAAGGTTCCTGACATCTCGTTCGCCCTCAGACTTCTACATTAATGACTCTAATAACGGCAGTAGTCAGCTCAAGGTTCCTGACATCTCGTTCGCCTTCAGACTTCTACATTAATGACTCTAATAAAGGCAGTAGTCAGCTCAAAGTTCCTGACATCTCGTTCGCCCTCAGACTTCTACATTAATGACTGTAATAACGGCAGTAGTCAGCTCAAGGTTCCTGACATCTCGTTCGCCTTCAGACTTCTACATTAATGACTCTAATAAAGGCAGTAGTCAGCTCAAGGTTCCTGACATCTCGTTCGCCTTCAGACTTCCACATTAATGACTGTAATAACGGCAGTAGTCAGCTCAAGGTTCCTGACATCTCGTTCGCCTTCAGACTTCTACATTAATGACTCTAATAAAGGCAGTAGTCAGCTCAAGGTTCCTGACATCTCGTACGCCCTCAGACTTCTACATTAATGACTCTAATAACGGCAGTAGTCAGCTCAAGGTTCCTGACATCTCGTTCGCCCTCAGACTTCTACATTAATGACTCTAATAAAGGCAGTAGTCAGCTCAAGGTTCCTGACATCTGGTTCGCCCTCAGACTTCTACATTAATGACTCTAATAACGGCAGTAGTAGCCTCGTACCTCAAACCCAAATATGATCTACAATCTCCGGGCACAGATGAATGGGCACAGCAACTTAGGTTAGATGTTTCGAACACCTGGTCTGGGGTAATTTTAGAATCCCTCTTATGATGGGTGCTCTGATTCCTTAAGTCTCCAGTATTTGTATTTAGAAAATGCGGGTTTTCTTTTAAGTTTCAAAGATGCCCAAATACTCTGATCTGTCACTCAATTTTGAATACGGTCATATTCTTATCTGGCTCCAGGGAGTTGTTTCTTTGACGTCTTGCAAATGCAGTGTGATTTCGCCTCCGAATTTGCTAGATAATATTCTCATTTCTCACTCTAAATCCCACATAGTATTTCCGACAAACTTTCCAATGAGAGCTATAGTTTATTTTCTGCTCTCGATTTTGGCCAATCCTAAGCTTAGATCTGGGTGTGGTCGGGTTGGTAATGTGATTCTTTCCCTGCGTGTTTAAAATTATTACTTTAAAATTTAAACTCGTATCCTATCTTGCAAATATGGCATGCTTACTTCCGATTGCACTTGTGCAAACTTGCGAACACATCTGTAAACTCATTCCACACTGATTACATCTGCCAATATTATCTCCCCAGACCGCTTACACTGGTTAACAAAAAAAATTTTTTTTTTCTTTCTTTAACATTTCTATGCTTTTCTGGTCAATTTTAATGCGCTGTTTTTAAATCTGCAAACCGTTTTTCTCTATCAGGTCGGGATCTCTAGAAATACGCAATTGAAGTTTTTTAACAACGCATACAGTATTACAACATCATTCGTACAAGAAGTATAACAGTTATGTAGGCTTGAATTTCTTTGCAGTCAACTTTCGTCGGTGAATGGCATGTGGTACATCGCGATGAAGCATCCAACAATAATTGGCAAGCATGGTCACACTTCACCGTCCTTGATAACGTGACTCCATTACGGCGAAATCTTGATGGAATCGTTCTCCATGTTCATCGCTGACTTCGCCAAGGTTGTCAGGGAAAAAGTCAAGATGCGAATCGAGCAAATGGATTTTGAGGGACATGTTATAGCCCATAATTATGTATGCTTCTATGCACTGCTTAACAATATGCACATAGTCGACAGATTTGTGATTTCCCAGAAAGTTATCGACGATCGATTTGAATGCCATCCATGCGCGAAGTTCACTACCATGTAACAAGTTCTCGAATTGTTTTTCTGCAATAACTTTTCTAATCTGAGGTCCTACAAAGATACCTTCATTTATCTTTGCATCGCTAACTTGCGGAAACTTTTCTCGAAGATAAGTGAAAGCTTTGCTCGTTTTATCTAACGCTTTTACGAAATTCTTCATGAGCCCCAACTTTATATGTAACGGTGGTAAAATGATGCTGTCTTTGTTAACTAATGGCTCGTGTATTACATTTTTATGCCTGAGCTGCATACGATCCCTGATAGGTCACACCTTTCTTGCATAATGTTCCTGTCTGTTGCGGCTGTCCCATTCACATAGGAAGCAACAAAATTTAGTATACCCAGTCTGCATGTCCGTGAGAATTGCAATGACCTTTAGGTCTCCACAAATCCGCCATTGGTAGTCATTGTACTTTATTTTTGCCAAAAGTATAGCCATATTGTCATGAGTTTCTTTCATATGAACAGAGTAGGCGACTGAAATTGATGAAAATAAATTTCCGTTATGCAATAACACGGCTTTTAGACTAGTCTTTGAAGAGTCGATGAAAAGTCGCCATGCGTTGACTATGTGCTCATGACCGAGGTGCACCATTAGACCGTTTACATCTTTGCAATAGCAAATGTCATCATCCATCTCAAAGTATTGAACAAGTTCTCTGTGTATATGACGAAATTTAGATATCGGAGTATTGGGCGCTAAAAGATTCCATTCTTTGAGTCGCGAACCGAGTAATTCCGCTTGTCCTTTGGTAAGAGCGAGATCACTTATTAGATCTGAAAGGTTAATTAAGTGAACACCATCATTCACCGGTATATAATCCGAGTCAGAATTAGTTTCTAAAGCAGGTAAACTATCATTTTCTGATGGTTCATTCACGTCCAACGGATATTGTTCTGGTGGAACTGGGATCGGACACGTGATTGGATCATGAGGCACTGGTTTCGAAACCGATTCAATATTTGGATAAACCACAGACTTTCTAGTTTTAAAAGTGAAACCATGGATATTTGTCAAGCAGAAGTAACGATCAGTAGCGTGATTTGTCGGTTCACGCCATATTACTGGCACTCCAAAAGGCATCGACTTATGCTTCGGCGATTTTCATAACCAACCTGCCAATGTAACTAGTATTTGCACAAGTCGAACAAACTGCATTTGGCTTCCAAGATTTATTTGCATCATCAACTTTCGAATCGAAATAAAGTTCATATGCTTTCTTTAGTAAAGGTGTAAAGTTTTTCTGGTGAACACGATCGGTAAAATATCTGCACACGTAACAGAACAGATCAGCCGAATTTCTACAACTTCTAGAAGCCATATTTCACTCAGAATTATTTCAAAATACAGTAACTATTTGAAAAATAGCGTAACATATGTCATGCATCTTTTAGCAGTATAAAAAGTAGAATTATTTTGCGTTTGATTAATTTTTAATAAGTTAATATAGTAAAAATGAAACTGAGCAAATAACGGTTTCCCAAAAATATATTTATTCACAAATATCTTAAGAACCCGATGTGATAGAGATAAACGGATTTCAGATTTGAAATCAGCGCAAGAAACTGACCTAAGAACACTTATTCTTATAAGAAAGAAAAATGTTGTTTGTCAGTGTTATTGGTATTAATTAGTACAAACACTCCTGAGAGTAAGCGATTATGCCTCGCTTCCCCCTGTTTCCAGGGGGGGGGGGAGATCTTAAACGTAACCGGTGTTTCAGCCCCACCCAACTTGGTTTCTTTTTTTTTTTGTCTCCGCCGGTGTGTCTGGGTATGTGAGCAATAAACACCACCTTCAAAATGGGCATACGTGTCTGACCGGATGAATTACATAGACGGTCGACAAATTTTACCACGTTTGTCGTATCATTACCGACACTGGGCGATACAATTATAATCCGCCGGCTTGTCTAATAGCCGTGATGTGACAGAGAAAGTGTATACACATCGATGAAAAGGAAGAGGACAATTTAGGCGCATAAAATATGCCAAATAATAGGACGATGAGTGTGAGAAAAAAGTGTCGGAAAAATACACGCACAAACATTTCGTCACAACCAGTAAATTAAGAAAAAGCCAAATTAAAGACGAACTGACAATACCAGTAAATAAAACAAATGCCAAATACAAGACGAACTAAAAATACCAGCAGGGGCCTAAATAAACAAATTACTCCGGCTCAAATTGAGAACAAGTTACTTTAGGAACCCATCTGCGAAGAATGTAACGAACCTAATACCATTAAACACTTCTTGTTGAAAAGCAAGAAATACGACCAACACAGACAAAACATAAAAACTTACTGAAAATAAAGCAAAATAGAAATAAATATAGAAAATTCAATTGGCAACAGGTCCACATAAGCACTACAAAAATTTGTCAAACAGTATATCACAAAAAGAAAAGCCTCAGAAAATAGGTATCTTAGGAAGGTGGTTGAAGTAACATGTAGAGACTAGTCCGCAACCGTCATGGCCTCAAAACCCAGCCCATGTAGACCCAAGTAGAACAATCCCAATTACGACTGTTTGGCCATGTCTGCAGAATGGGAGAAGATCAGCTACCACGACATATATGAGAAACGAGTCGGGTACCCAGACCTCCAGGACGACCCAGAGTTCACTGGGAGGACAACATGAAACGATCTCCTGAAGGACCGAGGACTAGATTGGAACTAGGCCAATAGGAATACAGCCGATAGGATAGCATGGCGCTTTCTCTGGCAAATGTCTACACCCCGGGTTAGAAGAGGAACGACTAAGTTAGTAGACCTAAGTAACAAAAGCCACAATTTAAAACAAAAAACAACAGGGTGGAAGGAATAATTATTCGCAAAGGAAACTAATTTTCTTACAACACCAACAGTAGCAACAAGGCAGCGTCGTCATAAAGAATGAATACAGTTCACTACAAAAAGTACGCACAATCAAGAAATAAATAACACTTAAAGAAGGCGTCGTGATATAACCAACACTTCCTAGCATGATGGATTATGGTTGAAAGGTCCGCGTTACTCATAAACACCAAAAGTAGGATAGGTTCCATGGTGTAATGGTTAGCACTCTGGACTCTGAATCCAGCGATCCGAGTTCAAATCTCGGTGGGACCCTAGTATTTTTTGGTTGATAATTTTTTTTTAAACTTCCTGCATTTTAAAGACTTTTTTTTTAAACATTTTTTTTTAAATGGGAAAAGGGGGGGGGGGGGGGGGGGGGGGGGGGGGGGGGGGGGGGGGGCCTGTATGTTCTTTCAGCATACACTTGATAATATTCCGCTGAATATAATTTCCTAAATCTGTCTCACTGTTACTTGCTTTAGCATCACAGGGCCTAATTTAAATTTAAAATATTATTCAACATAATAAATGGGGAAACAAAGATTCATAAGTTGTACATAAAAACACATTTTTGCTAATAGCTTAATTAAGGATTTTCTTCCGTAAAGTGTTTGTTTTGTTGTGACCAGGTACGTCTTTTTCAGCCAAAGACAGGCGTCCTTCGGTTACGTCAAAGCGAATATTTTGAATCGTTGTAATTCTTATATAGGCCTACAGCAGCAGTCTTTGTTCATATAGCGTACAGTACAGATGATTCTTATTCGATGGCAGTAAGAAAGTGAGTTTTTCAGTGTTATGTAGAAACAATCCTAACATTTTGAAGTGAGTCATGGGCAATTTGTAAACAAGTAGAAAAAAGCACTAGAGGCCACTGAGATGTGGTTTTACAGAAACATGTTAAAAATACCATCATCATCATCATGTGACGTATTCTTTCCAGAACGTTGTCTCCATTACAGCTGCTCTGAACGCATCACGATTCTGGGCACGTCGACCTGCATCAGCCAAAGACAAGTTCAGACTCTTTGTGATGTCCTGGGTCCACCGTCGTCTAGGTCGACCCCTTCCCCTTTTTCCAGGGACCATGCCTTCCATCACTGTTTTTTTCCAGACTATTATGTCTTTTTATATGACCGAAAAATTTCAGCTTCCTTATTGCGATGGTATTTAGGAGCCAATGTTCCTGTACATTTAGTGAGTGCAGTACTTCTCTGTTGGTCTTTTTTACTGTCCAGGGTATTCTCAACATCCTTCTGTAGCATTTCATTTCGAATGATGTAATCTTTTTTGCAACTGTTTTATTGAGTGTCCAAGTCTCGCAGCCGTATGTTGCAATGGGAATATACTTGCTTTGATCATTGTAACTTTGTTTCTTTGCTTGTGCCTTCCATTTTGTTTTATTCATCTTGTCATTAGTTATGTGAAGACAACCCTTGCAAGGACGGTCTTCTTTTAATTTTCTACTGCACATTCTTCTTGCCAGAGCTGTTGATGATTGATCACGAAGGGGCTTCTGAATTCATTAAAAACTTTCCCAGTAACCTTCGTTATCAATTTCAATTTTCTGGTTTGGTACTTTACTTGTCCCACTTGTCAATACTTTAGTCTTCTTGGTGTTTAGGTATAGATTCTGGGCCTCGCTGTGTTTTTTGGAAATGACAGAAAATATCATTGTAATTAATGTCCATATCTGGGTAACCTTGGCGATACAGTCTGTGCTCGTCTCCGGAGACTTTGATATACTTTGATTTCCCCAATCTGGGCACCTTGCCGATGTTAAATGAGTTCACAAAAATACATGACCGACACTGTGTGTTCTTGGCCATCAGGTACATTTCCTCCGTCATTGATATTCTCGGCTTTTTGTTTAATCCCTTCGGTAAGGCGTTGGCCTTTTTACAGCAAAAAATCCCGACCGTGCCGCAAATGAGTAATGAGGATCTCTTGAAAGATTTGCTTACGGAAAGCAAATGTGGTATTCCTCACATTTAAATTACACGCGCCAAAAGGACGCAACAACAACATTCTTGAAAAAAATAAAATAAACAACACTAAATGAATAGGCAACACTTGGGATTACGCGTACGACATGACGACTCCTTGTCATGGCTAACACCAATGGTAGCCAAAATGGGAGATTGATTTATCCAGGCCTTCAAAACTGGTTTCTAAAAACTGACACAATACAGTATAACTTAATAACCGAAAAGGCCTTCCTCTGAACAAGTTGACCAGGGTATGGAATTTTTACTTTAAAAAAAAAGTACACATTGTTGGGCGATTCATCTGTAACAGGTTCCATGGTGTAATGGTTAGCACTCTGGACTCTGAATCCAGCGATCCGAGTTCAAATCTCGGTGGAACCTATATTTTTTAAAATCCATATTTATAAATGTAATTTAATTGCAGCATTCCTTACTTTCGAACATTTTCAAAATATATTATTTTAATGTCACCGATATTTTCCTTCAATATACACGTGATTAAATTCAACTGAATATAATTTCCTAAATAGGTATGTCTCATACCGTAGTTTTACAAAACGATAATTTAAAATATTGTTCAACATAATGAGTGGCAAAAACAGTAAAAGATTCATAAGTTAGATTTTTTTTTAAACATGTTAATTGCCATATAAAACTTTCTTTTATTGTAAGGTATTTGCCCTGTTGTGACCGGAACGCATTTTCAACCAAAGATAGGTGTCCTTGTGTTACATCAGAGCGGAGAAGGGCCTCAGGGATTTAAAAAAACATTGTACTCGAATGGCTGGCGAGCACAAAACACATTTTCGTTGTGGGATCCCGGCCTTCGCTAAATTGCGTACTTCATTTCTTTGTTCAAAGCTCTCTGTCCAACAACGGTCCTTATATGTAGACCTTTAGCCTGCCCACGCCAATCACCAAATCCACTTACAGGGGATTAAGTAACAGACAGGTAAACTGACCAGGGAGAAGACTCAGCAACACACATAATAATGTGCGAACAGGTTCCGGAAGTCGTAAAGAAGGATTAACATATAATGATAACGACGACAATAATTGTGACCCACTTGGAATGAATGTACGTGTACTGGGACACGTAGACATCCGTTACATTACACAGCACAGGTTCCATGGTGTAATGGTTAGCACTCTGGACTCTGAATCCAGCGATCCGAGTTCAAATCTCGGTGGAACCTTAACTTTTAACGCGTACTTACTTTTTAGTTCTTGTATTTTTATGCTTTCTTTTGAACACCATATTTTTTTCTGCCCAAATTTTCTTTCAATATAAACTTAATTATTTATTGCTACCTCCCCCCTCCCCCTCACTTGTATGAGAGGGACCATTTCAGATTGCCTTCTGCTGTAATGCTCTGTATATAATTTGCAATCTTTGGTTGATGACTCACATCCTTGTCTTTTTCTAGGCACATTCGTTAACCTAGATACAGGGCCCGTCGGTTATATTAGGCGCATGCCCATATATAAAAGACCGCGTGACCTGGTTATATTTTAATCCTTCTCTCTCCAACACCAACGAGTAACTCCAGTGCAATAGGCCCTTGAAAAGGCTCATCCGTGCTTCCACTCAGACAACTTGCGCCTTCCCTCTGAGACCTGTTTTATCACGGCACTAATTTTTTCTTCACTCCCATGACCCTAACTGAACCTCAATGGATCAGACATTCAGATCTCAGAAATTTGTGCGTACAGTCAGGGGCGTACTTAAAGTATTTGGCACTCGGGGTGGATGCTACCTTTGACACGCCTCACCCTTTATATAGAAACACACTTGCAAGCATATTTTTAGCAATAAGTACTATCATAATAGTGTCCGATGGCACCCTCCACCTGGCTGTAACCCCCTCGCAGCTCCTTTAGTACGCCACTGCGTACAGTTTCTTCAAATCCGTAACAATCTTACAAGCGCAGTCGATGACATAGTACTGTCATTCACGCGTGTCCAGCCAACAAGGTCTTTTATATGTGGACATGCACTCTAATATAGCCGATGCATGCTGTGTGTTGGTTGAAGGAAATGTGTCTTGCCAAAAAGTGGCCCAGTTTGTATAAAAGGGAATATCCCTAGTTCCCAGTTAGCTCCATTACCCATGTTTGCACCGTTAAAGATGTATTGAATTAATATATACAAGGTATTAAAATATATATAAAATATTATATTACACATGTACGTTTAAGAGATGAAAGACACGCAAAATGGGCTTTAAAATAACAAATGAAAAAAAAAAATTAGTAACTTTGTCTCCACAGAGATTAGAACTCGTATCGCTGAATTCAGTGTCCAGAGTGCTAACCATTACACCATGGAACCTGTAACCGTCAATTATGTGTCTATGTGGTCAGGTTTCGTGCTTGAACGCTCATTCAAAGACAGTCGTTGTTAGGGTTATAAAATTAAATCAGAAAAATAAAATAAATACATTTAAACAACTCAGGGCGTGGGACGTCAAAGGCTCGTGACACGGACAATCTTTGTTTCCAGATGGTAGCCGACGGTAGAAGGATAGGAATCTTAGATATGAAATAAGGAGAAAAGAAGCAGCAGGCAAGATAATGAAACCAAATTGACATGCAAAGCAGACAGAAAGCTATGTGACAGTTAGAAAATGGGTGATTTTTTGCATTAGCCGGCTAATCATCAAACTCCTGTTTGTTATGCAGCCCTGCATTGACAGTTTGTGGCAAATAGCCCATCCCACTTTAGTAAGTGACATGCGCTGACAGGAGACAAGAGAGATCCAAGGCTTGGGTGACCAGATGTTCTCTTGGCAACTGGTTTATGGGCGGAGTTTATATGTCACCGGCCAAATGGACCCACCTGAGACGTTTTAGAAATATAATGTAGCATAATGTTCCCTGGAGATGAATACGAAGTTTTTAACAGCGTGGTGTAGGGAATATCCCCGAACATAGCCTGTAATTAATTCAGTGTGGATAAAATAATTCATATCTGTGGTGTATTCTTAAAGGCGTTTGCGAACGGGAAAAGCAGACCAGCAAAAGTCTGAGTCTACACCTTACGTGTTTGACGTCTGACCAGAAAGAAGCTAGCACAGTGTACGTCTGGATAAGCAGAATTCACCATTTAGGACATCCTTCACTTCCCAAGTTAAAAGGGAAGCTTTATCGCCCACGATTAAGACAGTGGATGCAACATTTTTATTCACCTTTTATCAAGTGCTCACAAATTGATTACATATTCAAATATCAAGTTCAACTCACGTAGAAGAACGCATTTTGAGAATCAAGATTGCATATTTACAAGTTGATTCGCCTATACATCTAGCAAGCTCAGCTTACTCAAAAGCATACTTTATGAAGCAAGATTCCATCTTTACAAGCTGATTCGCATATACAGCTAGCAAGCTCAACTTACTCCCAAGCATATTTTATGAATCAAGAGTACCTACTCAAGTTGTTGAGTCTACATACCAAGATCATTTCGTGACAAGCGCCAGTCTAGCCAGTGCCTTTCAGAGATTAGATAGCAGACATTTTCTTAAGACAACAGTCAACGATTTGTCAACGCTACAGAGATAGTGCCAAACATTGAAAGACTGTATATCGCCAAAGTTCTCATTACAACACGAGTTTTCATCAGTACTTCTTCGTCTTGGAGATAACCCACACAACATAAAAGATATTTAATTAATAAACCCAATAAATGTTTGATCATTATCAAGTTCGTTAATGTAATACTCGTGCTGTCGGTGTTAAATATTTATGTGGCGCTATTGTCTCCCCTGCTTTGCAGTAGTGGTCCAACAGTGGACAAAACTCAAGAGTATCTATTATATGCTTCAATAGAGTCTATCTTTACACAAGATTACTCTTGGCAGAAATGTAGATAGAAGAGTAGTATAGCTTATACCACATGGGGGAGTCTTCACAAGATATTCAGATAAGCGAAAACAATGCTGGCTGTTAATTCTGTAATCTGCCGACGCTTTTGTGAAGGATTTAAGCACTTATTACTTTCAGCTCGTTTAAGCCCCCACCGCTGAGTTAATCAGTGGAATTATTATTATTATATATCTCTTTTTAGAGTGTATGTTTAGTAACTTTGACTCGTAAATTGATATAATTACAAATAACAAAATTTGATAATCACTTTAAGTTTAACAGTTTAAAAGAAAGGAATAATAGTTAATTACATAATAAAGTTTTCATCACTCGGGTGATGGTTTTTGATAAGAGGTTCAAGTGGCAGCATATGGGTTAAGTTAGCTGCAGTGACGACTCTGATCCTCCACCTCCTGAGGAGTTGGTTTTCTGTACACTGCGTTCACTCATCTCTGGTCAAGGTTCGTAGGGTGAAGCTCGTTTCCCAGGAAAGTCTAGGAGTCTTCAAAGCTGGTCTTCCGTCTTAAAGCGTAACCACTCGTCCATTCTTGTCCCAGAAATGGTCCTTTTTGCTGGTACCACCAATAACTGGTAATAGAAATAGTAACGAAACGCTCTGCTGAGTATGGCGTTTTCCGACACATAGTTATGTGCCCCCCTCTTCTATTCTACCATCCCATGTCAGAATTTACCCTCGAATGAGAATTAAATTTAGTCTCTCGGGACAAAACTTTCTTTACATTTAAACTGAATAGCCTTAGCTTTACATTACATTTAAATGAAAAGGTTAAACGTACATATATAATATGTTTTACATTTACATCTCCACTGTTTGAAAAGTGTTCACAATATAATTTCATTTATGTTTCCTTTATATTTACAGTTGTTGAAAAGTTTGAAATTTCTATTAATTTTAACATGAATATGTTATTTCGTTTACATTTACACTGAGTGAAAGCTTTGAAACTGTAAGTATTATTCTTAGAATGTACATCATTTCTTTCATCTTTCCCTCCCTGCTTCATAGGTAACCTGTAACTACTTTATGCGTTAAATTCTCTTAACGAAACTATCAATTTTTTTGTCTTTTCCTTATTTTTTTTCTCTAACCAGCGGCACTCAAGCTTTCCAGCTCTTTAGGCCCAATGACATGTCATTGCGAGACTGGGGGGTCAGTGGACTTTCCTTCCAACCCGGTCAGGAGCTTCGCTCCTTCCCATCCACACGGGATCCATGTGCAGGAGCCGTTCAGGTTATTCAGTCAAATTTCCGGTCGTAAACTTTCCTTCAAACGCTGACGCCCGGGTTGGTACCACGAAAACCTGGTCGCCAGTACAACGCCGTAGCCATTACACCAGCGCGGCTCCATCAAACTATCAATAAAGCAATCCCCAGCCAATGCAGTGGTGGTTCATGAATCATCATTCTAGATACTGAGGTTGCCAGCCTCAAATGACTTGGGCGTCCCATAGCCCTTTTCACACACTAAAATTCTCATGGTAATATATATGTATATGTTAGTTCACATGTTAGTAATAAAATATAGAATGAAAAATGCACTACTTACGCCAATCTTGGCTCATAGACGTTTTTGCTCAGAGGACTTAAAAAAAGCACTGGCAGCTGCCTTCTTTCACGTGTACTGGGGGTCGTTAATTTTAACTCCAATTCCTTCTGACTCCATGTCTTTCTTCAGTTTCCTAGTCCCGGTGTTCCTTATTAAAATGCAGAGATTTCCTGTGCTTTGTAAGTCTTATTTCATTTATTCATAACCCTCCCCATTTCAAGAATCTTTCATCAGGCTCTTCAACTAAACACATGCCACGTAACCCTCCTTGTCGACGTGCCAGGCATCTCAGTTAGTTTCTTTCATACGAATCTCTTAGCAATCCTTTTCACTAATCTGTTTCCAGCGCTCTATCTCACATCGTGCTTCCTGGTCTACCTCTGCCTCTCTTGCCCTGGGGGTTCTAGAACAAGGACTGCCATTTAATGATATCAAACAGGTTTCCTCAGTATGATGGTCCTATCCATACGCCATCTGTCTTCTTCTCATGATTTGTTTCACAAGCACATTGTCTAGTCTTGTCATCAGGGGTTCCAGTCGTTGGTTGACCTTAGTCATACCATTTTAATCCCATCTATTCTATGCAAGCAACACCAATTATGAAAGGTGCTGTAGCATTTTTGGTTCTCATTGTAGTTTTGAGTGTATGTTTCTATGGCTCAGTCTCAAGAAAATAAGCCATACTCGAATCAATAGAACTGCCTTCACATTAATGAGTGTTGAAACATTCTTCCATCATTTTGTGTTGGACTTCTAGCCGATTATCTCTTGATCTCCATAAATATTTCCAAATGCAGTAAAAGCTTGCTCGTCTTGCTTTTTGTAGTAATTCTTGTTTTTGACAAAACTTACGCACTATCTTGTCCTCCAACTTTGTCTATATTGCTGCCAAGATATGTGTACGATTCTACATCTTGTATTGGTGTGTCTTCAAGTTAAACCCTGTTATCATTACCTGCATTTATTCTCATTATTTTTGTCTTTTCCCTTTGTATTTTCAGACCCAATTGCTGTGACCTCTCATCGAGTGTTTTCAATTTGTCCTGCATCTGATTACGGTTATGGGACAGAAGAGCCAAAGTCTTATTTGGTTCTCCAATAAAAGGTCCTGTTAAAAAAAAGGAATTCTGAATCTAGTCTTCACTCTGGCGAGGTCTGATGTTGTATTGGCGAGCGTGAAATTCACACGTTGGAAATAAAATGCTGCCGCTCCAATCATATTCAAACAGGTCGGGTGTAGTACTTTCAAAATATTTCCGACAATGAAAAAGTTTGCAAAGGTCACGTCTCCCATATATGGTAATATGATGTCCGATGCCCTTGTGTACAAACTTACAGACAGATCGGGGAACTCACATGACAACATGTGTAAGCTGTAATACTTATTACTTTATTAGAAAGTAATGTTGTCATAACAAGTCGGCCCGGAAGCGATTATGTCACACTTGTCTGCCCACATGTGTCACACAGACAGTAATCTCGTTATCTGTCGTATGAGTACGCAAAACCCCGTGTCTGCCCATCTGGGTTACCATACGAGTCGTCTTATCAGCGGTTCAATCTAAACACGCCGGCGACTATCTTATCTCAGTTGCTCACCGCAAGCCAGGATGACCGGGTAACAAACAGGTGACATCACAGAGAGGAGTGTCGAATGATTTGATAAAATCAAATATCTGCTACTTAGCAGAAAAATAACGAAGAAAGAAAGAAAGAAAAGTGCGATAATTGACAGCACATAATAAAAATCAGTACCACAAATAGACCGATACTGCCGGAAAAAAAACAAAGATCGATAGGGCCCCCCCCCCCGTTTTGTCACAATCTTATATCATCCAGGTACATAAATCATACATGATTGTTCTGTAAATGTGTATTTCTTCAATATATTTTTTAAACCATGGTTACATCTCCTAGGATTAATTAGCTTTATTATTTGTAATATATGAACACTTTAACGTAATTTAATAGAAAGTACTCAGCATTTTTGTCCTCAGTTAATTTAGCAAACACACTCTAAACATCTTACTTCTTAAGTACTTATCTCATTGTCCCGTACATCTTTCTTTCTTAACGAGCTGCAATTTCTGGAGACCTTCCTTCATTATTCTTCATAGTGCAGCCCAGCGACAGATCTATTGGTTAACTATCTGCCCTACCAATGCAGAGCAATGTTCTTCACACAATCTGTCTGTGGAAAAAACTACTGTCACTCTGAAAGATAGAAGCAATCTGTATCCTTCTATCTCAACTCATGCTCAGGAGTAATCATGTCTCTGTGCATGGTACGACACAATTGATGGCATCATATTAGACTTTACTTGACATGGTTTTGTTGAAGGCCTATACTCCTTTGGGAGCTGAAGACAACGATGACGACAATGACACATATCAGTATGGCACTGTTGAGAGCACATTATAGGGCGAAGCAATCTTGATAAATTTATATTTAGAGGGATTGCTGCGCACCATGCTGAGCCTCACCAAAACGAAAAAACTAGAGGAGTTAGCTATGACAAAGAAACATATCGAGGGATGACGTAGGAAGAGTTTGTGTCTACGCTTGGTTCGAACAGTCCACGTTTGTCCGAAGTGTGCATACGTCACACTTATTAACGATGTTGAACGTAAGCCCGAGCTACTTTCAAGTGGTTTCAAGAGTCGGGATTTGACTCGAAAATTAAGTGTATTTTTATACGTCAATGTGGTGATACCACTCCGTCAGGATATGTCGAATCCATAGTATTAGATAGTCATGATGGCCAGGAATATATATATATATATATGCTTATATATAACCCAATTATCAAGGATATCCATATATTATTATATATCCATATAATATTATATATATATATATATAATCCCAGATTATTATATATATATATGTATATATATATATCTTTATAGGCCAATTCTTTATCTGATCACCCGTTTTAGCCAGGTCCACTTTGATTACGGAACATGCAAACGGATTGGATTTGTCGTTTTTTTTTGCCTAAAAACTGCCATTAAATGGCATGATGGGAACAACGGCAAAGAAAATCTATTCGCTGTTGCCCTTAAGACGCCACTAGGTGTAATGGCCACTGACTGCTTTGCCGGTCGTTGGCTAAGGACGGATAAGGACGGAAGAAGAAGATATATATATATATATATATATATATATATATATATATATATATATATATATATATATATATATAATGTCAATGTTAGTATAACCTACATATATAAGTATAAACATTGGTGAAAAAGTACAATGTGTCGGGGAGGATCATAAGAGAATATATTTTAGTGGACAAGAAAATAAGCGTGCGAAAAAGCACAAGACTATGGTTTAATAGATTTCAGAATCAAGATATAAAAGCAGAAATTATACAGATACTACATATTGAAGAATTCGATTTTTCCAATGGATATCTATTGAATATTATTGTGAATCATAAATTTTCTTGTGTGAATAAAATAGAAAGTTGTTTTAATATATGGAGTCTTCAGAGAATCAATTAAGAGTTCAAGTTTGTGATTAAACATTGTGACAGTTGTTAGTTTTGCAGTTTCTGGACACGAATACATATGTTGAAAATGAAACGATTCTTTAGAAAAGAATTAAGCCAGTTTTATTAACAAGTTAATTCAACCGCAATAACACGTTTTGGTAATATGATAAAAGCATTTATTCATCAAGCAACAGATATATTAATCCAAAATGAAATCACCCTAGTCACCAGCCGGAAACAGTCATATTTCCTCGTAACAGGCACCTAAGATTTTTTCTTCTTCTTGACGTACACAATTAATGTGTATGTACGCACTGCTTTGTGTTTACTATTGTTCAGGGATTACGTACTGGCGGGGAGACAAATTATGATAATGTGTAAGGGTGGGGCGAGATGATGATGATGTTGTGATATGTGATCACTCTCTTTTCACACTCGCAACCGACCCGATTCAACAATAAAACTCTGATTCTTAAAGCAGGGGCTGTATTTATTTTTACAACCCATTCAGTGACTGAGAGCCCACTGAAGCAAACATTAAACAAATAAACCAACAAACCAAACACCCAGCATGTGCTCGATTGCTAATCTGAAGACGCAAACAAAGCAACGACTGGTTAAAATCATAGTTAAATAATGATATTCTCACCTGCCAAACAGTCCTTTCACGCCACCTGACACCCTCAACTATCACACACTCATGCGTGTCGTCCAATGCGACTAGTATGGTGTTGTGCATGAGGCTGGCAATCTCACCGTGTAACATCGGTTGCTACCAAAACCACTACTGCAACAGCACACACTCAGCTATCTCATACACACACACACTCAAGCATGTCGTCCAATGAGACTAGTATGGTGTTGTGCATGAGGCTGGCAATCTCACCATGTAACACAGATTGCTACCGAAGCCACTACTGCCCGAGCATATGAATACTTCATGCGGAGGCAAACCACACTGGTGGCCCCATGCTCCCTCAAGAGCGGAGAAGAGAAATATATCTGCAAGTGAGCCCACGTGATCTCACAAACCATTCTACACATAACCATAATTAAATAATAATAACATGGACATAAAATAATATTCAACTATATATACAACAAATACTCTCAATAATGAGAATAAACCACCACCTCGCAACTGATCCATCTCAATATTTATTACTGCATTCTGAACATGTCGTAAGTGACGACTGGTGCGCCTGGCAACAAGCGTGTCGTATATGACCCCTGATGAGATTGGGAACTCATCACATGAAACACATCGTTACAGAAACAATTACTGCAATAGCATAAAAACGCTTCTTGTGGGCCTGTAATGGACACCAGTTGCATTGGTGTTTCCATGCTCCGCCGGGAGCAAACAGAGAAACACCTGTCTCAACGTGCCTTATGCCCCAAGGAGTGGCCTCGCGCTCTCCAGAAATCTAAATACATATTCTCACCTCACTCAAAGTAACCCACTAAAGATATACAGTAGAATAATCAATAATCGTGACATACACTTAATTACTCTTACATTAAAGAATAAAATAAAATTACTCTTGACTTAACAACTAAAACTAAAGTCATCACCACGTGGCCGCCATCTTGATAACAGTTAATATCATCTAAATTCAAGTAATAAATCGCTTCTCTGCCTGGTTTCATGTATGAAATAGTTCCCTACTATATTTGCCTTTCTGATGAATGAAATAATCGCTCTTACAGCCGCAATCTGGACTTAGCACTAGTGAAATCTACCCGCACATTATTTTCACTCATCTACCATTTCAAGACTAAATTATCAGGTCCTGGAAACACATCAATCTATTTATTTCATTAACCATTAAAACAGACACGCTCAATATAATTCTAAAGCTGCAGGGAAATAATGGTAATTTCACTAGGAACTAATCTAATCTGCTTTTAAATTAAACTCACGTGTCATGTCTTTGTTCTACCCACACAGGGCGCCTCGTATCTTCGTTCTCTCTTGTCTGGACTGAATCTTCAAATAGGCCTATCTCTTTATATAAGCCCTCGAGCGACTCACTCAACTTACTGCACGGCGCGTAGTAATTGCGCCACGCAAATAACACTCGCCTTTATTGCTTTATTAGGCACGAAAACACAGATATGGCCCACAACTATCAAATATAACACACGATATCAAATATAACACACCACAACTTATTCTTAGGCTTTATTATGGCCTAGTCATCAATCTTCTTCTTTGTCAGACTTTTCACATCCCAGCAATGCTTGCTCGCGCCGTCACGTGGGCTGACAGTCACGTGGGTTGCGCGAACATCGAAAATATATGGGCGATGAATATGCCATAAACATGAAGGGGACGTCTTTAAGGCCCCATCACAATAAGAACTACTGAAAGATGTAAATATTAAAAGGGGGCTAATGAAAAACTTGACGATACATCAAAACACATTGGCGACGATAATTATAATAATTGGTATGTAGTCGGTATATAATGCCTGCGTCACCAGCACCCTTCTATGTGGCAGCGAGGCGTGGACAACCTATGCTAAGCAAGAAAGAAGGTTCAATACCTTCTACCTACGGTGTCTACGCCACATTCTTGGTATTTCGTGGAAGGACAAAGTGACAAATGTCGAGGTGCTGGCCTTCATAGCATGTACACACTCATGTTTTATTTTGTATGATAAATCTTCTTCTTCTTCCTCGTTTGCCCTGAAAAAGACGTTGGTTGCGTTGTGTCCGTATACAGCAACACTGCGATATCTGCACCTTTCGGCCGACCCATCCGACTTCAGCACGGCATTTTTTGGGACCGGGTTTGCCTTCCCACTTCGATCCCTACTCTCTCAGCCAGACTGCAGTGATGCAGCCTGTTTCCAGGACCACCACTTGGAGGTGGAGTAGGATCTTGGTCAGCTGTGGTTCGCCGACCCTGACGCAAGCAGTCAAGCTATGGGTCGCTGACTGCATTCTGTATGATAAATAACTTTATAAATAATAATAGAAGTCAACAGGAGCTCCAGAGGTTGTTGAACTGCTTTTCTCAAGCATGCAAGGACTTTGACCTAACAATAAGTCTAAAGAAAACAAATGTGCTGGGTCAGGATGTGGATGGTGCACCAGTTATTACTATCGATAGCTATGAATTGGCAGTGATGCACCACTTTACTGTCGTAGATTTTTAGATAGGAGAATTAAGACTTGGGTTGGTCCCTTCTGAATAGGTTAGAATAGGTGATAGACACCGTGAGAGTTAGTACAAAGAAATAGAATTTCCACAAGTGAGATGATAGACTGTGATATAGAGGCTGTCTCTGAAAAATCGAGGAAATCTTCTCTCTTTCACCTATCCTCTACGACAGCTTTTAAGGCGTCAGACAGTCTAAACACAGATATATATATATTACACATATTTCTATCTACTCACGGGCACGCACATACACGTGACGACAGTTAAACACACAGACGTGGGAAATCTATAACAATGAATATATATATACTAGAACGAGCTGACCAACGCACTGATTTAGTTCAAGAGAGATTTTAATTATCATCTAAAAAATCTTCTCACAACACCTAAAAAAATACATCAAGGAAAACATATACAAATAGTCATAAAATTCCAAAAAATGCTACAAGGATGATAGCCCCGTTATGACCTTAACTCTAGGTTTAGCCCACAGCCCCGTTAGGATGACAGATGATGGCCCAAAGAGTTATAGATGCATATGGTTAGGGTCTAATATTTTCCCTTTTCTTGAAGGTAAGAACTGACTTATGACAGCAGTATCTATTCTAAAGGAACAATTAAATTAAGCAGCAAGTCTTTCATAAGGAAAAATTACAAAGTGAGTGCATTAAACAACGAACATCCTTCCGTCACTTTCACTCGGTTCTTTCATCAGGGTACCCTGGCTTTCATGCTTACCTAAAAACTTGATGTTGATCACCGTCTGGCGCAACCTTAGGACACTTCTCTACAGTGAATCTGGATTCTTTGGATAAAGCGAATCCCAGCTCTGCAAATACAGGTTTCTTCCACTGTCTTCGGGGAGCGTTCACTTTACCAGTTTAAATTTTAGATTTACTGTTAATGTTACTTGAATCAGTTTTGGGTAAGCGATTTTAAACGGGCACACAGAGTCTAAAACACGAGGATTTCCTTACTTTGGAAAAAGTTGACCAGTGGACAACTGCTCTCAACAGATAGTCTTGGTTCACTATCCACTCTTTCGATAATGTCGGAAATATTAATGTTATTTCTTGTAATTTTTCTCACCGCCAGGCAGCATGTATATTTCAATTTGAGAAGAAATATGAACTGGCTCAGAAGCCCAGTATAAACATTAGTCTTTAGCAACCGTTAGTGGGATTGGTATTACTGTTTATCTCTGATGGCACATGCACTGTCAGACCAGTGTTACTTGAAAAAACCCACGGGGTTAAAGATAGGAAATGTCTATGCTTCTCACAAGTATGTCTCTTTACTAAACGCCGGCAAGTTGGGTTCACCCCAGTATTCACTGAATGAAGAAAAACAACATATAATATAATATACAGAATATGTACTCGTTATAACTTACATTTTAAACGGCAAGCCTACAGCTTGACTTATATTTAAAGCTTCCCGTGAAATAAGTTATATAAAAACCATCCCTCATCATGAATTAGGAATATCTGCGTATTTCCGTCACCACTCATGATGCATCTAGCATTTATAAGTTTGTTTAGAAAAATATACTCGACTGAGTAGTTAGCAGTTAAATTAAATTCATTATGGCTACATGTTTGTTAAGCATAGAAATTATAATTTATTCTGCTTTCCACTGTATACGTCACCAGAAAATAATACAGAATTATAAATTAATCGCTCTGCACCAAATCTAACTAGGGAAATAAATAAACGATTCACCACTTTAAACATTTCGCAAAATACTAGATATACTAGATATAATATTTTACCTCAAACAGAACTACGTATCACAACGAAACTAAGAGACATCACTTATAAGTTTAAGTGTTCTAGAACGAAGTGACCACGTCTACTGTAAAATGGAGAATGAGTGAAGTTAGTTTCAAACTCGGGCCAATATCTTAAAATTAGACAAAAGCCCCAACTTATTTCGCAAACGAAATAATCTCCCCTTGTACGTGTAAAACACCTTACGTCAACTAGAAGACACCCATGAACTGACACTTCTACTACTTCACGCTGATCAGCATGCCGTAACTGCCATCAGTGACCGAGAGTGCGCGTGTCAGTTGCAAATCTCAGACAACCGTCTGCAGTGCATGGGCGATTTCCACACTCCGCCGGAGCTATTCTGACGAAAGCTCTCATAATTGCTGCAAAATGTAGACAATCCGTCTGCCGGCCATGTCTGGCGGAGTGAATTTTCACGCTACAGGCCCAGAAACTAAGCCGAAGAAACACCGTCCCAGGGGGAAACTGTAGACAGCTGTCTGCTGGGACGTGTTCTAACACTAATGTCAGTCCGCCCAGGGACTTCACGTCTTATGCAATAATTGCGTTACTAGTATTAGAAACGAAACAGGTAAACGTTAGGAATGAGGATGAAAATATTTTTCGCAAACGAATGGATGAAAAAAATACAGGAAAAAGTTAAACTGAGATAATAAAATTAGAGAATATGGGTGAAGGAAAAAAGAAGAGGATATAGGCAATTTATGATCCAAACTCCTGTGACATTTACATACCTGGGGTTTTCCATCAATGACACAATCTCTCTGGACACAGAAATTAACAACAGCACTGGCAAAGCCGCAGCCATCTTTGCCCACTTCACAACTCGTGTTTGGGGAAACTCCAAATTAAAATATGAAGAGCAAAGCTGTGGTATTTAATGCATGCGTCACCAGCACACTTCTATATGGCAGCGAGACGTAGACAACGCATGTTAAGCAAGAAAAGGCTTAATACCTTCCATCGACGGTGTCTACGCCACACCCTTGGTATTTCGTGGAAGGGCAAAGTGACAAATGTCGAGGTGTTGTCACGTGCTGACCTTCAAAGCATGTATACACTGCTTAGACATCGCTGGCTACTTCATGTCCGCCGCATGGAAGATGGTCGCATTCCCAAAGATATTTTCTAAGCGCAACTGTGTCGTAGATTTCCGATAGGAGAATTAAGACTAGGTTTGGTCCCTTCTGAATAGGTTTGAATAGGTGATAGACTCAGTGAGAGTTAGTGAAAGGTAACAGAATTTCCACACACGTGAGATGATAGATTTTGATATAGTGGCTGTCTCTGAAAGCGAAAAGAATTCTTCTCTCTCTCACCTATCTTCTACAACAGTTGTTACAGCGTCAGACAGACTACACCAATATACATATTACGTATATTTCTATCACTCACAGGCACGCACATACACGTGACGACAGGTAAACACACAGACGTGGGAAAACTATAACCATGATATATATATTATCTAGAACGAGCTGACCAAACACGATTATTAAGTTCAAGAGCGATTTTATTATCAGGAAACATCGGCTCACAACATCAAAGAAAGTACATCAAGGAAAATACATATACACATAGTCATAAAAAATCAAGGAAATGTTGCAAGGATGATAGCCCCGTTATAGTGTTAACTCTAGGTTTAGCCCGGCCCCGTTAAGAGAACAGATGATGGCGCCCGAGTCACAGATACATAGGGTTTGAGTCTAAGAGTTGTCTTTGTTTTATCTCGTAATTATATGTACAGAGTTTGAAAAAAATCTGATTTAACCTAAGACAAAACACAAGAACTCTAGCCTTAGCAACAAATTATGCAGATTGAAAAAAAATTAGGACAGCAACAGGGTGTCAAAGATAAAATAGTGAAAAATATCACTCAAACCAGCGTACACTCATTCATTCCGCCATGGCTTCTCATACTTGTACTCACGACTTTGCTTGCTGCCTCTTGGAACACATTGATTTTAGATTTTCACACAGACTCAAAAAATGCAGTCTTCTGCCAAGAAGTCCCCAGTTCCAAAAGACGTATTTAACTTGGAGTCTCCGGGAACGACTACTTGGGTATGCAAATTTGTTCAAATGTCTGATTAAGTCACCTAACAATTATTCCAGGCGCGGGAGTTAGCAGAGCACAGTGTCAATAGCGTAGGTTTCAAAAAATGATGAATGTCAGGTCGGTGCCTTCCCTCAGTATAGGATTCACTTTAGTCACACCACAGATTTGTCCACAAGATATAATCTAGTCGGGAAATGATTGTTAATATTCATGCCACCAGGCAGCAAATTATATAGAGTTTCTAGAAGAAATTAAGTGCTGGCTCCAAGGTCCAGTATTTATCATTACAGTCTTTGAAAACCCGTTATAGGGATATTAGTATTTCTGTCTAACTTGCACCGTCAGATCAGTGTCACTTGAGAAAACCCACGTGGTTCAAAATAAGGACTGTCTATTTCTTCACAAGTATGGAAACTACTACTAGGTGCTGGTAAAGTTAGGGTCACCCCAAAACTTTCACTGTGTGGAGGAAAAATAACACATATAATAAATAAACAGAATCTGTACTGGTTTAAAACTTACATTTAAACTTGCAAGCAGAGAAGCTTGGCTTATCATTTTGGTCTTCCCGTGGACGTAAGTTATATTTAATAAATTCAGCAAATCCTCATAAATTAAGAACACGTGCGTATTCCGTCACCATTCATGAGGCCTACGTTTCTAGAGTTTTATACGGTTAGTTTAGTTTAGAAAAATTACACTCGACTGAGTAATTAGCAGTTGAAGTGGGATGTTATAAATATTTATAGGGGACTTAGTGTACTGACTGAGATCAGCTGTGAAGGTATCTATATCTATTAAGAGTAGTGTATTATAGATAACCTTACTTGCTACCACATATCTATATATCTCAGTCAGAATTATTCTGCAATAGTGTGATGACTACGTTATGTGTCTAGGGTATGTGTAGGATGAAGTGTAAGTCAAAACAACAACAGACAGATAAACAATTTAATTTATTCCACTATACTTGACAACACTGGGACACTCACATACATATAACACTCTAAAGGATATCTTAAGGAGTCACTGATAACTTTTCAAATAACAATATGTATTCATTACAGGCATGAATGAATATGTGTCCTGATTCAACTACAAGGGAACCAGGAATCACAATCAATTTAAATTACAAGTATATGTACAGAATTTATCAATATGAATATTGTAGTGACATATATTATTAAAAATATCCTATGTGTGTCAGTTGTGTAGTGGTAATATGAGGTAATACTGGTTTTGTTTTGTTCAAGCTCTGTTGGTATTTGTCATCATGACTTCAATAGTTTGTCTTTAGGGACTAGTATTGGAGATGTTCTCAGTTCCTGATATTAAGACAATTAAATTCCCCTCTTAAGGTTATTTTTACAAAGTCATTTCAAGATGAGGGGACATAATGTTGAGCTCAGCTGGCCAAATCAGCTTATCTTGCGTGATGGCGGCAGGAAAGGGCTCCTCTGCTCGAATTCTCCCCTGGGCTCTGGAGACACCTCACTGATAGCTAAATGGACCAAGGAGTATGCTGTCCGACTCTGGATTCAGCAAAGCTCTGACCAGGTGCTGCTCAGTACCATCAAGACCACGGTCCCTGAAAACAAGAAGGATGTACCTTCTACTTCATAACTAATTGATACTCTAGTTCTACACTGAGCACAATACAACACAAACATTGAGTTCAGAGCGTTAGGCCAACTGTCAGCTTCATCTGAAATACTTTATACCAGCATTAACCTCCTTAATGGTTACCACGCCTCTGCACTTCCAGCATTATTTCTGTCTAATCAATAATCTAGGTGTCAGTGTACTGTTTGGCCATTCCATGCCGTTTTACTTTCCTCCGACACCCTCTGTTCAGGCTGGAGCATTATAGGCTTTATCTCCTGTTTGCCACTGAACTACACATATATATATACAGGCATAAATTAACAATTCACATTCAATTTTCATTAAAAGATACTGAATGGGTCAAGCTTACCACAATTCATGGAAACAAAACACAGATACGTTGATTAGCAATGAATTCTGGCACAATTACTGGCACAAATTCCCATCTGCTTATGTTCCAGGCTTTTATTTAGCAAAATATGAGCTGGCTTCAACGCACTGTTGCTTTATCAAGCTTATTTGCACTAGTGGTCTCGAACTAACGCTTCTAAGTGAGTATATCAGCGAGTCTGGCCAATCGAGCCACGTTTCGACAAGTGTTTGAAAAAATGTTACCTTATTACGTTTCCCCTAACAACGAAAGATAGTATTTATAGTCCGACCAATCGTGGTTCGTCTTTCATTTGTTGCGCTCCAATCAATTTGGAGTTTACATGGTAGGCTATTTCTGTAACGCAAGGTTTTTTCAAACACGTTATAAAAAAAAATTTTATGAGCAGAAATGATTTCATGCTGTCAGGCATCCCCAATATTTTATTTTGGTTATAACTTGTTAATTCCTAGACTATTTGCGTAACGTTTTACATATTCTTTGTCAGCAAACCCTAAGGAACCCAAATATCCAAATTTAAAAGAGCTACGTGGCTGCGTTCAAAATATGCAATTTCTAGGATAGTCGTGTAGTTGTTTATTTTATCACTGTCGATTGAAATAAAGTTAGTGCATGTAGTCTTACACGCGTGATGGCAGCATTTGTGTATCGCGCGACGCGTGTTTAGTGTTCGGCTTTCTGCCTCTCCCTTCTCTTTTTATCCTTTTGTCCATCTGTTCGTTCGTTTTTGGTAACATAGTGTAGAAAAAGACATGAATGGAATTTAAAATTTAGGTCAACTTGCATATTTCAAGGTTTTTCTTAGAAAGGCAGCACATTTTATTGTGTGTTTGGGAAACGCGTGTATGTTGCAGAAGGCCTTTAATATCAACGTGAAACGTTACAATTTGCATACGCAGTAGAAAACAAGGGGGATTTCGAGTACATTCTTTGTGACAGCACTGTTCTTTACCATTCTTCTTCCTTTATTTATTATATGTATTTATTAGGCTTTATATTTACTTGATAATTTATATATGTGGATTAGAATATTCCACGACACCTCCCCTCTTAAAACAGACATTATATGTCAGTCCTTTATTCTATATACACATAGAGAAATTTATTATTATTTCTGGGGTTTACGGTGATTCTCATCACACGGATGGCGGCTTAAAAAATCCGCTCCCAAATTGGTTTTTCCAGATATATACTCAATGCTAAAATTATATGGAGCCAAAAGTAAAGACCATCGGAGTAACCTGGAGTTCTCATGCCTAGCCTGTGCTAGAAACGATAAAGGTTTGTGGTCTGTTTGCAACTTAAAGGCCTTCCCATACAGATAAATATTGAATTTCTTTATTGCCCATATTACTGCAAGACATTCTTTTTCGCTAGTTGAGTAATTGATTTCGGCTTTATTCAATTTTCTGCTAGCATATGCCACTGGGCTTAATTCCCCATCCAATGCATCTGATTTCTGTAGTAGAGTTGCACCTAACCCAATATTACTTGCATCCGTCCTTACTATGAATTCTTGACTTAAGTCAGGTAATTTCAAAATGGGTTTACTTGTGAGCTTTTCCTTCAATTCTTGGTAAGTCATTTCACATTGTGGTGTCCATGTAATGCGATCTGGATGTCCTTTACGTGTCAATTCAGTTAACGGTGCACATATGGAATTAAAGTTTTTGATATACTTCTGGTAGAAACCACATAATGAGACAAAGGATCTCACGTCCTTCTTGGTTTGTGGTCTCGGGGCTTTCTGTAGTTTCTCTAAATTCTTTGGGTCAGGGGTCATGTTTCCCTGATAAACTGTGTGTCCCAAAAATTCCAATTCTTTACATCCAACGCAACATTTGGTTGGTCGGGCTGTTAAATTTGCCTCCCTAAGTCGATTAAACAGCATGTTCAGAGAGTCAATGTGTTCCTCAAATGTTTCTGTTGCTATAAGGATATCATCCATAAAATTTGTTATACAGGGATTATTCAGAGGATCCAATAATTTTCTCATCATTCTAGAGAAGACACTAGGCGCATTCTTCAATCCAAATGGCAATCTATTAAACTCATAGTGTCCTTCTGAGGTACTAAAAGCTAGGTATGGTCTAACCTCAGGCTTTACTGGAATCTGATAGTATCCTTTACTCAGATCCACTTTTGAGAAATATTTAGCTTTATTTAGTCTGGCAAACAGCTGATTTGTATCCGGCAATGGATCCACCTGTCCTTCTGTAATAGCATTCAGTCTCCTGTAATCTATACAGAGTCTATGTTCTCCAGAGGGCTTCCTTAAGAGTACAACACCGGAACTATACGAAGATCACTGTGTGAAATAATTCCTTCCTTCAATAGATAGTCTATCTCTTCCTTCAAAGCTTTTTCCTTAGCAAACGGAATCGAATATGGTTTCATACAGACAGGTGTGGAGTCTATTAGTTTCATATCATATTCCAATAGGTTTGTATGCCCTGGTCGGTCTGTTAACACCTCTGCATGATTATTTAGAACCTGTTGCACTCTCTCTTTCTGAGTTTTCGTTAAATGTGTACTGATTTTCACCTGTGCTGCTGTCTCACATGGGTGTAATGGATATTCAAATGATGAAAGTGGTTCCTTTTTCATCTCCATGGCGATGGACAAGGTCAACAAGTGTGTCTCTTCCTGATGTTCTCTTTCCAAATATTTCTTCAGGAGATTCACATGATAGATTTTTTCTTTCCCCTTCTTATCTATCTTATAATTTGTTCTAGATACCTTCTCTAAAACTGTATATGGACCCTGCCATCCAATTTGTAACTTATTCTGACTCCCGGGCAAAAGAAGCAGTACCTTCTCTCCCACAGCCAAATTTCTGTCTTTCGCCTTCCTGTTATAATAGGCAGCATGTTTCTTCCTGGCTTGTTTCAAATTTTCATTGGCAAGTTTCCAGCCAGTTTTCAAACGAGTAGTCAGCTCATTCACATATTGGTATGAAGATGTAATGTTTTCCTCTGCCTTTTCATCAGTCCACGTTCTTAACATAGCTACATATGGACCTTTAATTGTGTGGACCTATTTGTCCATGCACCGGTATGGTCTCTTCCTCTCGAAGCTCTATAGTGATGATTTTTCCTCCCAGAATTATCATTCACAAAACGACCGCTACCAATTTTTCTTTTGGGGCTTTCTCCCCACTTAAAATTCTTGATGAGAGATTTCCTCTCTACATCCTCTTCCTCCAGTTTGTTTAAGTCCGATTGAGGGATTGTCGGCTTATCCTGGGGTAAGACATCTTTTTGCACTCTCCGCATAGTGGCCATTGTAAAACAGTTAAGTGAAGCTTGTCCGTGAAAAGGGGCTTCCCATTCCATATGGTCCACTTTATCAAATCTATTTCTCTTTTTATTATCAGGCCTAATTTTGCCCCGTGGCGTGTCCAGGTCCTGATCCATGTTCCCACTTGTGGGTGTTCCCTCATGTGCTATGCTACACCTTTCTACAAAATTTTCAATGTCCCATCTTGCTTTGGGCCAATAATAATTGTGAGCCACCTTTTGAATGATGGTACCTATCTTCTCATGGTCCCCATCTGATTTCACATGTAGGCTCCTTATTAATTCTGTCCTATATCTTTTTGGAAGAACCAGCTGTCCGTGACCATTGGATCTAGCTCCAGTCTTCCTATACATCAACTTGTTTTTCATGTAAAAATCTCCCTTGCCTGGAGTTGTATGACAAGTTGACAATTTTCTGAAACAAGGCTTGAGTGTTTTATCCCCAGCCTGTGCCTTCCTCATCTCATCTGGAGTGGTATCTAACATAATATCCTCCTCCTGTCTTGAGGTCGACCTGACCTGAAGGGTTGCCATATACACAGGTTTCCTTCTGCAACGGTCAGTGTCATGATTGTCCATCTGACAATTCTTACACCACCTTTTTCCTTGGTTGAAAGATTTTCTTTCATCATATTTCCTTTCATCGAATTGTGGGAATTTATTTTTATTTTCATACCGTGGCCTATCAAATTGGTGCTTACCTTTGTGTTGATCCTAGGGATCAAATTTATTAAAGTTCTGTGGTGCCCTAAAGTTATCCACCTGTTTCTTTTTATTACCTGTTACCTCTGCTTGAGCTGCTTGATACCTTTCAGCAACATTTAGCAACTCACCCAGCCTCTCTGCACCTTGTTCCATGAGAAACTTTCTCAGTCTGGAGCCATGGACTCTCTTAATTGCTCTATAAGGACCATTTCCTTAAGATCTTGGGTTTTCCCCAGAGAAGTCCATTTCTCCAAGTATGTCTCTATTCGTGCAGAGAACTGGTGATAGGTTTCACCTGACAGTAGTTTAGCATTCCTAAATTTTTTCCTGTAAAATTCTGCATTCTTTTCATACCTTAACAAAAGAGCCTGCTTTAGCATGTCATAATTTTCCTGATCACCTCTGCTCATTTTTGCAAAAAACTTCATAAGCTGCCCCACGAAGTCCCTGAGATAACTTTAAGCTCCACCTTTCTCTCTCTAACCCATACGTGGTAGCTAATAGTTCGTACCTATTTAGGTAGCTCTCTATATCATCGTCTTTCTCAACAAAATGATCTAAATGAAAATTCATAGCTGAGGTTGAGGCTCCCTGAGTAACCGTAGCATCAGAGGCAAAGGGACTGGCACCATTTTCAGGAGCATGGCCTTGAAACTCAAACTCCCTTAGTCGTAACTCATGTTCCCTTTGTAATCTCTTCTCCTCCTTTTCTGCTTCCCTTTCTGCAGCTAATCTCTTCTCTTCTCTTTCTGCAGTCAATCTTCTTTCTTCTGCTTCCAATTTCTTAGCCTCAGCCTCAATCTGCAACCTCTTAGTCTCAGCCTCAGCTTGCAACCTCTTAGTCTCAGCCTCAGCTTCAAATTGTAACTTCTTAATTTCCCTGTCAGCCTCTAACTTTCTTTCGGCTTCAAACCTTCTTTCTTCGCGTTCAATAAATTTGTCACATTCCGTAGTAACATAGGCAACCATAACTTGCCCATCTAATCCTAACTCTTTTGCAGTCTGTACAGCAGCAGATCGAAACTTGGCCAGGTCCGCCATTGTCTATCAGGTAAATTTCTACAATGTCTAACCAACAATTTAATCTCTAAGTATATCTAATGGACAACACAGGCACCGTGAGCTCAACCTTATTTAATTCCACCCAAGGATACCTTTTAATTCTTATATTCCCTGAAGTGAATTACCCCCAATATTTATAATAGGGAAAGATTCAAAATCCCAAGAGCGAGACCCCAATATATGTGGTGAAGTGGGATGTTATAAATATTTATAGGGGACTTAGTGTACTGACTGAGATCAGCTGTGAAGGTATCTATATCTATTAAGAGTAGTGTATTATAGATAACCTTACTTGCTACCACATATCTATATATCTCAGTCAGAATTATTCTGCAATAGTGTGATGACTACGTTATGTGTCTAGGGTATGTGTAGGATGAAGTGTAAGTCAAAACAACAACAGACAGATAAACAATTAAATTTAATCCACTACTCTTGACAACACTGTGACACTCACATACATATAACACTCTATAAGGATATCTTAAAAGAGTCACTGATAACTTTTCAAATAACAATATGTATTCATTACTGGCATGAATGAATATGTGTCCTGATTCAACTACAAAGGGAACCAGGAATCACAATCAATTTTAATTACAAGTATATGTACAGAATTTATCAATATGAATATTGTAGTGACATATATTATTAAAAATATCCTATGTGTGTCAGTTGTGTAGTGGTAATATGAGGTAATACTGGTTTTGTTTTGTTCAAGCTCTGTTGGTATTTGTCATCATGACTTCAATAGTTTGTCTTTAGGGACTAGTATTGGAGATGTTCTCAGTTCCTGATATTAAGACAAGTAAATTCCCCTCTTAAGGTTATTTTTACAAAGTCATTTCAAGATGAGGGGACATAATGTTGAGCTCAGCTGGCCAAATCAGCTTATCTTGCGTGATGGCGGCAGGAAAGGGCTCCTCTGCTCGAATTCTCCCCTGGGCTTTGGAGACACCTCACTGATAGCTAAATGGACCAAGGAGTATGCTGTCCGACTCTGGATTCAGCAAAGCTCTGACCAGGTGCTGCTCAGTACCATCAAGACCACGGTCCCTGAAAACAAGAAGGATGTACCTTCTACTTCATAAATAATTGATACTCTAGTTCTACACTGAGCACAATACATCACAAACATTGAGTTCAGAGCGTTAGGCCAACTGTCAGCTTCATCTGAAATACTTTATACCAGTATTAACCTCCTTAATGGTTACCACGCCTCTGCACTTCCAGCATTACTTCTTTCTAGTCAATCATCTAGGTGTCAGTGTACTGTTTGGCCATTCCATGCCGTTTTACTTTCCTCCGACACCCTCTGTTCAGGCTGGAGCATTATAGGCTTTATCTCCTGTTTGCCACTGAACTACACATATATATATACAGGCATAAATTAACAATTCACATTCAATTTTCATTAAAAGATACTGAATGGGTCAAGCTTACCACAATTCATGGAAACAAAACACAGATACGTTGATTAGCAATGAATTCTGGCACAATTACTGGCACAAATTCCCATCTGCTTATGTTCCAGGCTTTTATTTAGCAAAATATGAGCTGGCTTCAACGCACTGTTGCTTTATCAAGCTTATTTGCACTAGTGG
The DNA here is from genome assembly GCA_024509875.1 of Oreohelix idahoensis. Taxonomy (NCBI): domain Eukaryota; kingdom Metazoa; phylum Mollusca; class Gastropoda; order Stylommatophora; family Oreohelicidae; genus Oreohelix; species Oreohelix idahoensis. Next base: position 92,613 of record JAMPIV010008183.1, on the reverse strand, counting down.
TCTCGAACTAACGCTTCTAAGTGAGTATATCAGCGAGTCTGGCCAATCGAGCCACGTTTCGACAAGTGTTTGAAAAAATGTTACCTTATTACGTTTCCCCTAACAACGAAAGATAGTATTTATAGTCCGACCAATCGTGGTTCGTCTTTCATTTGTTGCGCTCCAATCAATTTGGAGTTTACATGGTAGGCTATTTCTGTAACGCAAGGTTTTTTCAAACACGTTATAAAAAAAAATTTTATGAGCAGAAATGATTTCATGCTGTCAGGCATCCCCAATATTTTATTTTGGTTATAACTTGTTAATTCCTAGACTATTTGCGTAACGTTTTACATATTCTTTGTCAGCAAACCCTAAGGAACCCAAATATCCAAATTTAAAAGAGCTACGTGGCTGCGTTCAAAATATGCAATTTCTAGGATAGTCGTGTAGTTGTTTATTTTATCACTGTCGATTGAAATAAAGTTAGTGCATGTAGTCTTACACGCGTGATGGCAGCATTTGTGTATCGCGCGACGCGTGTTTAGTGTTCGGCTTTCTGCCTCTCCCTTCTCTTTTTATCCTTTTGTCCATCTGTTCGTTCGTTTTTGGTAACATAGTGTAGAAAAAAGACATGAATGGAATTTAAAATTTAGGTCAACTTGCATATTTCAAGGTTTTTCTTAGAAAGGCAGCACATTTTATTGTGTGTTTGGGAAACGCGTGTATGTTGCAGAAGGCCTTTAATATCAACGTGAAACGTTACAATTTGCCGACGAAGTAGAAAAGAAGGGGGATTTCGTGTACTGTCATTGTGACAGCACTGTTCTTTACCATTCTTCTTCCTTTATTTATTATATGTATTTATTAGGCTTTATATTTACTTGATAATTTATATATGTGGATTAGAATATTCCACGACACCACTGAATGCTTCCCTAGAAAATATAATAGCCTACCACTTTATTTCTCTTCTGCGCTAAAGAAATAGATTAAAATGAATTAAGCGATTTAACACTTTAACACTCACAAAATCTATATATCTATCATATTAATTACCTCAACCACAGAATTACAGGTAGTCGCACAACTTAAGAATAAAAATGCTGAAAATATTTCTGGAAGTCTAGAAGTTCGACAAATTGCCGAAACAAACTGAGATCTTCGCTAACAGCTATTCTGTTTACGAGCAACCTATCACTGTGAGTCTATGAGCGAGAATGAAATTAAAGTTTCAAACTTGGCCAATATCTTAAAATCAGACAAAGGGCCCAAACTAATTTCGCCAAGCGAAATTATCTCCCCTACTCCCAACCTTTACGTCCGCTTAACGCGTGTCGTAACTGTCACCTACTGACCACGATGTACGCGTGTCAGTTCCAAATCCCAGACAGCCTGACTCCAATGCAGGCAGTTTTCACACTACAGCTGACCATGGCCCACGGTGAGCGCCGTGTCAGTTTGGGATTTTCCAGACAAATGTCTGGATACTGACCGGTGCAGGTGTAAAGTATCACACCTCACCGGGACTAATGCCGAGAAGAAACTCGCGCGCTCGGTGAGAATGTAGACGATTTGCTACGTCCTATGTTCAGCGAACCGACTTATCACGCCTTCTGACGCCCTGCAGCCCTGACATCTACGTAATATCGTCCTAGCGCGATTCTCAGTTTAAGAGAAAGAAACAGGTAAAGTTTGCGAATTATATGAAAATAATATCCGCAAAACGAATGGATGAAAAATATACGGGAAAAATGAAATACAGAGATAATAAAAGAGAGAATTTGGGTGAACGAATAGGAAGAAGATGTAGGAAATTAAATGAATATAAACCCTACGTGACAGAGCCTCCCCCCTTTAAGATATGGAAGCACTCCATGTCTACGTTATGGAGTTTAATTTCCTATAACCGTAGCTTCGGGGTGTCTGTCCTCTTCCCTCTCATCTTCCCCCTCCATCTCTGTCCAATTCCTACTCAAGTCCACTCCTCAAAGTTTCCTTCCCCTGGAATGTCTCATATGCGCGCTTGAAAGAGCGTCGCCGCTTCTGACATTTTTGAAAGATTTCCTGTGATAGCGGTGGAATATCCCTGCCACTATACGTCATCTTCGTCAGTTTTGGCGATCGTCAGGAGATGGTCGGAGGTTGGCACTGGTTTTTTCCAAGTATCTCTTTAAGAGATTTAAATGGAAAACCTTCTCCTTTCCTTCAATAGAGATCTGGTAGTTAGCCTTAGAAATCTTTTTCAGGACGGTAAACGGCCCTTGCCATCCGATCTTCAGTTGGTTGTTCTCGGTAGGGAGCAACACCAAAACTTTCTCTCCTGCTTCCAGTTCTCTCTCTTCCGCGACTTTCCTGTATCGGTTAGCGTGTTTGGTGCGTGCTCGCTTAAAGTTAGTCGTTGCTAGGTCCCATCCTAGTTTCAACCGTTCCTTTAAAACCGACACATATTTACTGGCTGAGACAACTGTCTCATCAGCCTTCTCGTCTGTCAGAGACTGAAGTAAGGCTTCAAGCGGGCCCTTAATGGGTCTGCCGAATAAGAGTGTAGCTGGCGGAAATCCTGTGGAAGTATGAGGAGATTCTCTGTAGCCAAATAATGCTGCAGGAATACAGAGATCCCAATCTTCAGGTTTCACTTGTGCCAGCTTACTTAGCATCATGGTGAGGTTTCCATTAGCACGTTCCACGAGCCCATTTCCCGGCGGAGTATATGGCTTAGTGTGGATGTGTTGGGTCCTCAAGATCTTAACGATCTCATCCATCAACAGGTTTCGGTATGGAGATCCATTATCCGTCAACACTTGCTGAGGGAATCCCAACCGAGTGAAAATCTGCACGAGGGCTTCTGCGACATGCTTGGCATCTGCGCATGTTAGCGGGATAGCTTCTGCCCATAAAGTGCATGTATCGACTAAGGTCAGGATGAACCTGTTCCTTCTTTTAGTCCTTTCGAAAGGCCCTAAAATGTCGATCACAACCCGTTCGAATGGTGTTCCCATTATTGGCATTTCACCCATGTGGACTGGGGGGGTCCGTTGCTTGGGTGGTACACGTTGGCACTGGGCACAGGATTTGACATATCTGATAATATCAGTATTCACTCCTGGCCACCAATAATGAGTGGTTATACGTTGGTTTGTGGCGTTCTGTCCCATATGTCCGCTAAAGGGAAGAGAGTGCCCCATTTCTAGGATTTGGCTTCTGTACTGTTTCGGTACTAGGAGCTGGTTGTAACCTTGGTCAGGCTTGCCCGTTCTCCGATAAAGTACGCCATCCTCAGAAAAAATGTCCCCGTGCTGTTTGGGTTCCTTAGCCATGGGCAGTTTCCTAAAGCAGGGTGCCAAAGTAGGGTCCTTGTATTGCGCTTCTTTAAGTTCCATAGGTAACAAATTTGGCGCAGGCTCCCGTTCCTTCTTGGTTTGCCCTCTTGTAGTTACTGCTGCCACAATCGGCTCTTCCGGTTTCCCAATACACACGTATCTCCCGCCAAGTATGACTGGGTAGATGGGATCATCCATAACAGCCGCTTTGATCACACCTCTGACAAAGTCAGAGTGTATCTCCACCAATGCGATGGGAAGCGCTGTAGGTGCATCACTCTTACGAACTCCACAAAGTTTGACGGTCTCTCCTGTCTCTTGACCGGGTTTAACCAGGTTTCTGGCAACAATGCAATCGTAAGAAAGCCCCGTGTCAAATAAGCAAGAAGTTTGAGAACCGTTCAAAATAACAATACCTCGCGTTGAGGGTCTATCCCCAAGAGGTTGGGAATCACTGTCAATAATTCCGCCTTGCGAGACTGTTAATAAGCATCCGATGCGTTTAGGCTCGGTGTGCTCGGTCTGATCATATGTCCCGTGCTCGGGGGTTCTCCCTTTGCCACCTTGTCCTTTCTGGCTACGCTGCCATGTAGGGCGGTCGGGTTGATCAGACTGTTTGGGGTGGTTGGGGTACTTGTTCTTGTAGAACTTGGATTTTTCAGGAGGGGGGTTTTGAGGTCCAGTTTCTCTGTGGTTGTTTTGGTTAGAAGCCTGAGAAGATTGCTCTAGGTTATGTTTTCGAAAATGCTCCTCTGTCGGTTTCCGCTTTGTGGCCGGTAGTTCAGCCAGCGCATTGTGATAACGCTCAGACTTTTCCAAAATGTCTTCAAGTTTTTCTGCCCCCTGCTCAGCGAGAAATCTCCGGGTATCAGCAGACAAAGTGTTCTTTATTTGTTCAGTTAGAACAAGTTCCTCAAGACCTTCATAGGTAGAGGGGAGCTGCGAAAGCTCAAGGCACTTTGTTAGATATCCCTTAAGACGAGATGAGAACTGGTGAAAAGTTTCAGAATTCTCTTTCCGGCTGTTGCGAAACAGTTGCAAAAACTTGCGAGCGTTCATCATTCAAAGCGCTCCAGTAACGCTTTCTTCAACACATCGTAGTCGTCTTGTTGGCTACTTTCCAGCTTAGAATAAAACATCATAAGCAGAACCTTTTAGGGCCTGGGAAAGTTTCATATTCCAACGCGACCTCTCTAACCCGTACAGAGTTGCAATTTTCTCAAATTTTTCTAACCATGTGTCAATCTTCTCATTTGGACAAGGAAAAGATTCAAGAGTGAAAGACATAGCATTTAGTTGAAGAGATTGAGTGTTAGCAGGGTCAGTTAAGGAAGAATGAGGAGAAGACTCTCCATTGCTGGAGGTAGAGGCAGCACCACGACTTTGGAACTCTAGAGTTTTAACTCGTGCGTCTCAACTGTCGTCTCCTTCTCCTTCTCCTGCTGTCTCTCTCCTTCTCATGCTGTCTCTCCTTCTCACTTTCCTCCTGCTGCATCCGGCGGATTTCCATTTCCTCATCCATCTTCTTCTGCTGTAAATCTGCGGCTGCTTTTTCCTTAGCTTCCGCTGCTTTCCTCTCCGCATCATATCTCTCAAGTTCGTCTCTGACAAATGCTTTCGCTTCTTCTCCTTCCAGTCCCTCCTCTCTCGCTTCGTCCCTGAGAAGTTGTCTAAGCTTTGCCCTCTCGGCCATATTATGTCAGTGACTGAGACTAGTGGAGAACGAAATTTAGGAAAAAGGATACACTGGTTCCTACCACTTACGAGAAAAAAAAAATTACCAAAAATCAAAAGATGATATCCTTAACCCTGGGATACCTCCTCCAAAATAAAATCTAACTATCGCTGCTATTATCGGCAATAAAGCACTCAATGCAAAACACGACTACGCCAAATAAATGGTAGTTAAGATTACAACTGAAAAATAAGTTGCTACAGTGGAAAAGCAAAAGAATATTGCAAAAATTAAAGAGAAAAATAATCCCTTAATTTTTAAAAATCCACTATAAGTTCGCCCCTGAAGTCAGATCGGGTAAGGGGGGAATTAATCTGGACAAAAAGTCCGAAACACACTCCTTAACTTAGTTCAAACGCCGTTCTGCCTCAGTACCCAGTGAATGTTATACACTCACCACTTTACCAGCATTTAGTATTACAATCAGCAGTTAACATATATCCCGACAAATCAACCTGTAACCAAAATGTATATTATTCAAAGATGCTGTGGAAAAAAAAAAAACTTATTAGTTTGTGTGGTCAGCACGCCCGTAAACAGATCGCTAGTCTAGGGGGTAATTATTTTTGATATAACAACTCACAAGACATCACACTCTTACTCTATATCAGAATATAGAATCTTAAGTTCAAAATCCAGATAGACGAGTCCACGTTTGTCGTACTCGTCTTCCTATTCTAAGTTCAAAGACCGGAAACGAGCCCTCATTTGTCGTACTCGTAGATTTCCGATAGGAGAATTAAGACTAGGTTTGGTCCCTTCTGAATAGGTTTGAATAGGTGATAGACTCAGTGAGAGTTAGTGAAAGGTAATAGAATTTCCACACACGTGAGATGATAGATTTTGATATAGTGGCTGTCTCTGAAAGCGAAAAGAATTCTTCTCTCTCTCACCTATCTTCTACAACAGTTGTTACAGCGTCAGACAGACTACACCAATATACATATTACGTATATTTCTATCACTCACAGGCACGCACATACACGTGACGACAGGTAAACACACAGACGTGGGAAAACTATAACAATGATATATATATTATCTAGAACGAGCTGACCAAACACGATTATTAAGTTCAAGAGCGATTTTATTATCAGGAAAAATCGGCTCACAACATCAAAGAAAGTACATCAAGGAAAATACATATACACATAGTCATAAAAAAATCAAGGAAATGTTGCAAGGATGATAGCCCCGTTATAGTGTTAACTCTAGGTTTAGCCCGGCCCCGTTAAGAGAACAGAGGATGGCGCCCGAGTCACAGATACATAGGGTTTGAGTCTAAGAGTTGTCTTTGTTTTATCTCGTAATTATATGCACAGAGTTTGAAAAAAAATCTGATTTAACCTAAGACAAAACACAAGAACTCTAGCCTTAGCAACAAATTATGCAGATTGAAAAAAAAAATTAGGACAGCAACAGGGTGTCAAAGATAAAATAGTGAAAAATATCACTCAAACCAGCGTACACTCATTCATTCCGCCATGGCTTCTCATACTTGTACTCACGACTTTGCTTGCTGCCTCTTGGAACACATTGATTTTAGATTTTCACACAGACTCAAAAAATGCAGTCTTCTGCCAAGAAGTCCCCAGTTCCAAAAGACGTATTTAACTTGGAGTCTCCGGGAACGACTACTTGGGTATGCAAATTTGTTCAAATGTCTGATTAAGTCACCTAACAATTATTCCAGGCGCGGGAGTTAGCAGAGCACAGTGTCAATAGCGTAGGTTTCAAAAAAAAAAATGATGAATGTCAGGTCGGTGCCTTCCCTCAGTATAGGATTCACTTTAGTCACACCACAGATTTGTCCACAAGATATAATCTAGTCGGGAAATGATTGTTAATATTCACGCCACCAGGCAGCAAATTATATAGAGTTTCTAGAAGAAATTAAGTGCTGGCTCCAAGGTCCAGTATTTATCATTACAGTCTTTGAAAACCCGTTATAGGGATATTAGTATTTCTGTCTAACTTGCACCGTCAGATCAGTGTTACTTGAGAAAACCCACGTGGTTCAAAATAAGGACTGTCTATTTCTTCACAAGTATGGAAACTACTACTAGGTGCTGGTAAAGTTAGGGTCACCCCAAAACTTTCACTGTGTGGAGGAAAAAATAACACATATAATATAATAAACAGAATCTGTACTGGTTAAAAACTTACATTTAAACTTGCAAGCAGAGAGCTTTGCTTATCATTTAAACTTCCCGTGACGTAAGTTATATTTAAAAATCAGCAATCCTCATAAATTAAGAACACGTGCGTATTCCGTCACCATTCATGAGGCTGGATTCTAGAGTTTATACGTTAGTTTAGAAAAATACACTCGACTGAGTATTAGCAGTTAAATTAAATTCATAAATAGCTACAATTGCCGTTATAAGCTAGAAATTTTAATTTTATTCTGCTTTCCACTGAATGCTTCCCTAGAAAATATAATAGCCTACCACTTTATTTCTCTTCTGCGCTAAAGAAATAGATTAAAATGAATTAAGCGATTTAACACTTTAACACTCACAAAATCTATATATCTATCATATTAATTACCTCAACCACAGAATTACAGGTAGTCGCACAACTTAAGAATAAAAATGCTGAAAATATTTCTGGAAGTCTAGAAGTTCGACAAATTGCCGAAACAAACTGAGATCTTCGCTAACAGCTATTCTGTTTTCGAGCAACCTATCTACTGTGAGTCTATGAGCGAGAATGAAATTAAAGTTTCAAACTTGGCCAATATCTTAAAATCAGACAAAGGGCCCAAACTAATTTCGCCAAGCGAAATTATCTCCCCTACTCCCAACATTACGTCCGCTTAACGCGTGTCGTAACTGTCACCTACTGACCACGATGTACGCGTGTCAGTTTCAAATCCCAGACAGCCTGACTCCAATGCAGGGCAGTTTTCACACTACAGCTGACCATGGCCCACGGTGAGCGCCGTGTCAGTTTGGGATTTTCCAGACAAATGTCTGGATACTGACCGGTGCAGATGTAAAGTATCACACCTCACCGGGACTAATGCCGAGAAGAAACTCGCGCGCTCGGTGAGAATGTAGACGATTTGCTACGTCCTATGTTCAGCGAACCGACTTATCACGCCTTCTGACGCCCTGCAGCCCTGACATCTACGTAATATCGTCCTAGCGCGATTCTCAGTTTAAGAGAAAGAAACAGGTAAAGTTTGCGAATTATATGAAAATAATATCCGCAAAACGAATGGATGAAAAATATACGGGAAAAATGAAATACAGAGATAATAAAAGAGAGAATTTGGGTGAACGAATAGGAAGAAGATGTAGGAAATTAAATGAATATAAACCCTACGTGACAAACTGACAGATGGCAAAAAGAACAGTCGGGCAACGGCAGCTGAGGTTCAAAGATGTGTGCAAGAGAGGCATCAAGGCACTGGAAATAAACCCAGAAACCTGGGAGGATGAAGCTGCCAATCGCACCAAGTGGCGATGCTCCCCACGGCGCCACCTTAAATTGGGCACAAAGAAGCTCTCATAACAAGTAGAAGAGAAAAGACACACCGGAAGGAACACCAGGGAAAAAAAAAGCAGCCCAGGGCTATCACCTCAGAGGCGCATTCTCAGTCAGTTATGACTGAAGGTTCCACTAATTATGTAGTCGTATGTCAAAGGTTAAACGTCCTGTTTCGAGGTTATCAATCATCAATGCCCTTTAGTTCCTCAAGGAGCATATGCCTGCAACAAACATCTGCCTGCAACAAACATCTGCCTGCAACAAACATCGGCCTGCAACAAACATCTGCCTGCAACAAACATCTGCCTGCAACAAACATATGCCTGCAACAAACACATGCCAAGTGCTCATGTCACGTGCCATCAACTCAAATTTTTTTCCACTTCTTCCTCCCCCCCTTCATGTCTGTGTCGAGCTCTCTTCTCCATGATTGTTTTTTCTTGGGGGGGTCTACCTATGCCTCTCTTACCCTGGGGAGCAGTGTCGTCACTAAGGGGGGGGGGGGGGGAATGCGGACCGCACCGGGTGACACCATCAGAGTGGGTGACACCAAAATGACTGTCTATATAATTTTTTTGCAGTGTTTCAGCAGAAATTTATTATTTTTTGTCTGTGTCTTCATGTGAGAGGAGCTTTTCAAAGATGAAACTTATAAAGAACTATTTGAGATCTACCATGGGACAGTCAAGGCTGTCCAATCTTGCGATATTATCAATTGAAAGTGAGTTGGCGAAAGGCATTGATTTGGATGAAGTGATTCACAAGTTCGCAGCTGTGAAGGTCAGGAAAGGAAAGTTATGATTTAGTGAAGATGTTCACTAAGTGCTGAAATGTTTGTGTATTTGTTCCTGTTTATTTTTTTGTTTGTTGGTATTATTTCATTTATGAGTATATTTCCATATGCATTTGTCTACAACTTCTACATTATTTGGGCCGTTATTGATTATGCAAACCTAATCCATTAATGTATCTCATGTAACGGTAAAGTTTAACGTTAAAATGAACATAATTTTGATGTAGTTGTTCTTAAACGTTTTTACTTCGAACTCTATTGTTTTCTTACCGAGTTTTCACTTTAACCACATGAAACTATGAAAATATGTAAATATATTTTGGCTGTGCGTATGAAATTGTAATTTAAAGGTGTAATTTTAATTATGCGACTTGTTTATGTCTCTACTATTGTCACATTACATTCAGTGATATACGGGAATTACGATTTACGAGTAACATTAGTACAAAAAACATTACTAAGGATTCTGTATGGTCTAGTACGGGAGGAGGTCCATGGGGGTGAGACCATACGTTACCGCACTGGGTGACACCAACCCTTGTGACGCCACTGCTGGGGATTCCAAAACAAGGACTACCTGGTAATACTATCAACAGGTTTCCAAAATGTCTGTCCTATACATCTTCTTCTTATCTCTTGTTCCACTGGCACTTGTCTGGTTCTTGTCATCAGTTAGTGATCTTGTTATATCACTTGAGGCATTGTATTCTACGCAAGCCTCCATTTATGACACTCTAGCTTTTTTGGTTGTTGTTTTTGTCGTATCAACAACGACACGAGTGCATCGTTTAATTGTAAAACTAACTACATATAATTTTTTTTAAACTACTTAGAAGTCGTGGGATGGACAGAATTAACGCTTTTTGGAAGAAACAAAAAAAAAGGTGCCCTAAAAGACAACATCACAGCGATAATTAATGCATGAAAATTGGGGGGAAAAAGGTCGCATATGTACAAATACAAAGTGATTACCAAAAAGCGTATGTGATGTCGAAAGCGTTACAATATTTTGTTCGTACGTGAACATAAGCTACCAAGCTACAAACCTGACGTATTAGAACTAGGTCAGTGAGTTTGAATGAAAAGTTGTCAGGATACCACCCCCGTTTCAAATAGTTTCGAAACTGGGTTGTGTGCGCAGCCGAAAGTAGACTAACAATTTCAAAGTAGAAAGACCTATAGAACTTAACACATTTAAGTAAACTGCGGTAATGAAACACTCCTAGATATCTTATTGTTATTTTTAAAAGTTAACCCAATAGCTGTCAAACTGTGAGTAAGCTATTCTGTTTTCGTTTCAGATGGAATTCCGATGGGCATTCCCAATTTAGCCAATCTCATTGGCTGATCTATATGGAACAACGCTCTTGCAGAAAAGAAAAAACTTTAAAAAAATATAAACGGGTAATTTCGCAACAACCACAAAACAAATGCAATATGACGTATACTGCTGGAGTTGGAACAACACATAAATATAACGAGTTAGAAACAAAACATGTTAACATCCAAATTGTAATTTATGTAAACATTGTATAACTTCTAATGTCATCTCTAATTTATGTGGTTCCATGGTGTAATGGTTAGCACTCTGGACTCTGAATCCAGCGATCCGAGTTCAAATCTCGGTGGAACCTAATTCTTTTGTTTTTAAATTTTTTATTTTTATCCTTCTATGTTTATGTCTTCTAACATTGCCACATGAATATAAATGCATGTGGCAGCTAATATTTTTTTTATAAATAGGTTTTTTATTTCACCCTCTACAATCTCTACATCATATTTTCTCGGTGCATCTGTCTTAAAAACCAAAACGTGGGACTCCCCTGGCAACGTTTTCCTAAATGCAAATGTCAAAGGACTTACAACGGGGATTATAACCGAACTGTGTTCATTTATTTTCATTTTGAGAAGATTATAATGATATTTGTGTTGACGATCTGCCCCAGGTCTCTCTCATAAAATCAAGTCGATTTCTCTTAAAATGTTAACGGTCTGCTTCAAGCAAGGGGACAGCTGAGGCGGTGGTTCCATGCTCCAGAAGGAGTGGAAACGAAAATGATCATGATGATGATGATGGTGATGATGATGGTGGTGATGGGGATGGTGATGATGATGGTGATGATGATGGTGATGATGATTATGAGAAAGCAACAAATACAGATTCATATATTTTCAAGATAACAAGCGCTAAATGTTACGTTTTCAGATATATTATGTATATCAAGTTCAGATTTCTGTGTGTTTTAATGTCTTCTGTGTGGTTCTAATTTTTTTAACAATTATAAAATAATAAAAAATGTTAGGGGAATCACCTGGAAAAACCAGATTAGCTAAAAATAATCACCTATGGCCTGAGTTAAAAACAAATAGGGCAGGTTCGAGCTGCCGTCAGCTACCTGCCCTACCTGTTCACGTCACGGTCCAGGTAATGGTATGTGGGCCAATAATTTTAAACTATATCCAGGAGTCATTTTGTTGTTGTTGTTTTTTTTTTTTTTTTCGTAACAACTGAATAGGTTTAGTAATGTTAGATGAGGAGATTTCTCACAAGTCATGTCCGGTGATCTTGTTTCAGGAATTCATTTCATCATCACTATCTTCATCATTTTGTTTCGATCTCTATGGTGCACGAAGCCACTAAAATAACTGGTCCCTTAACAAGAAGCCTGGCATCAAGCAATCACATACTCTTACAGGTGTGGTGTCTGTAGCAATTAGTTTTACGTGACGAGGTTGGCAGTCTCAGGTGAAAACTTGTATTAGTCGCGTTATCTGACATGGAGAAAACACATGGAGAAGAGAACTAGATACAGAAGTGAATATGAGGAGGAAAACATGGACAGAATTTGAGCGGATGGCACGTGACAGGAAGACTTCGCATGTTTGTTGAAGGCCTATGCTCCTTGGGGAGCTAAAGGGTATTGATTGATTGATTGATCTGACATGCCCGAGAGAGCAGTAGCATGTTCTTTTTTTCATCAGGGGTACCTGCGAAGTCCACGGGACAGGAATTTATTGAGGCAAATTTTATATATATATATATATATATATATATATATATATATATATATATATATATATATATATATATATATATATATATATATATATATATATATATATATATATATATAGGCTGATCAATAAGTCTCTCCGCAGTAAGTTCAGTGCTTGAATACTATGAATCAAGGGAAACAATCCAAATGATAAAATTATTATTAAAAGGTCGTAATTTACAACTCTACATTTCTGTATTCTACATAGCAATTTAAATTATTTAATCAGACACTAATGCTTTATGCGAAAATAAAAATAAAAACTTTTATGTAGTAGTAAAGTAAATCTAATTAAAGTCAACTAAAATAATATTGTTTACTGCATCATACAATGTTACATTCATATTATTAAAGCACTGAACCCACTGAGGAGAGACTTCTTGATCCTCATAGTAGCATGCCTTTTGGCTATCGCTTCTCGGCCTTTTATCGCTTCTCGGCCTTTTGGCTATCGCTTCTCGGCCTTTTAGCTATCGCTTCTCGGCCTTTTGGCTAAGCCAGGGCCGAGATCAAAAACATTTTACACATTAAAGTAAATAGATCTCACTTTGAGCCCCAGAAGGGGTAATAAATTTAAAAACAAAATGCCTTTTGGCTAAGATCGAACGAACGAACGAACTTTATTTTCAAAGGGTTCAGAATTGGGCGCGCAGGCCCGTCTAACATTCTGCCCTTCCATTCTCACTTATCTTGCATACTATACCCTTTCATTCCCACATATTACTTTAAGCATTAAATTAAGGCATACCACGTTATAAAGATCAAAGTGTCTAAGCCAGGGTCGAGATCAAACATATTTGGCACAATAAAGTCAATAGACCTCACTTTACGCCCCAAAAGGGGTATTTTTAAAAAAAAACGTATTTTACGACTGGCGTGAGGGATCAGGAGGGATCAGTGGGGATATTCTTTCTTTGTCTTACCTGAGATCCCTGGGAACTATAGGGGGCGGGCATTGTCGTAAGTGGTTATTGAATAATGTTTTGAGCGCATGCCCACTTGCAGAGGCGTACTTAAAGAATTTGGCACCCGGAGTGGATCCTACCTTGGTCTCTCCCCCACCCATGAAGAAACGCACTTACAAGCATATTTTAACAGTAAATACTGTCTTAATTGTGTTCGATGCCACCCCCTTCCTGGCTGTCACCCCGGGTCTATCGCACCACGTGCTGTCTTTAGTACTCCACAGTCCGTATGAATGCTTTGGTAAAGGTAATGTGAGATTCAGCTGCTGTGGAAAGTACATTAGAAGCGAAAAGGGAAATAATCATGAAAATGAATGAATGACACTAGAGTTCTCTTTATTTTACTACCAATTGTGCTCTGATATAAACTACTGTATATTAGTACTGGCGAAACTATCGGGCACGTCCTGGAGACTCCAGCACCGAGTGGGCCGGGAAAATTAGTGGTCAGAAGGCAGGCTCGCTTTTATTTGTATCCTTTTAATTTCCTTATTTCCTGTTTTGAAACGTCAAAGCATGTGTTAGTTTCTGCAGACAGACATGACAGAGATAAAGAAAACATATTGAGCGGATTGCAAGAAAACAGGAGGTCTTGGTACACATTTGTTGAAGTCCTAAGTTCCTTGGAGATCAGGAGGGTACTGAGGATAGGGAAGTTAGCAGTTACTTTTTTTTTTATTAATATACTGCATATTGATTATATTTGTTGAGCCAATTTTTTAAGGAGAGCACGGCGCTATTTGTGCGCGGGGTATCCCCTTACATTGTAGTGACGCCACTTCATTTGAGTAAGTGTTTGATAGATGGGCGAATATGTCCGAACCATTAGCCTCAACCTAGTTCACTTAATCACATGTAATCTTCCTTCCATGTCGATTTAATTTTTTTTTAAAATATATTTAGGAAATCTTTAAGAAATTCCCGTCTTTGATACATAAATCTGCCACCCTTATCTTCCCAAATATAAAACATGCATTTAAAAGAAAGGCTATGACGTTTTTATTGTAGTCACAAACAAAAACGACATTTCGTGTGAATTGGCAACCCCCAGATCTTAGGCAAGTGTAGACGAACCAAACCGCGCAGAAATGAGCGTGCAACTTTTCTGCGGTTTTCTAAAAACTATGACTCAACATCACGCTCCTGATAGTCTTTCCGGATATAAACAGCAATGGTGTATACAGTATAATGGCATCTTGCACTGTTGGTAGGTTCTGAGGACACTGCATAAGTAAAAAAAAAAAAAAAACCGCATATACTCAAACTAGGGTGTTAGTATTAGCAAGCCCACTAAATTGGTTATTTTCGAATAAAATCTATTCGACATTTTTATTTCACACATATATTGTAACATACCTTGGTTTTGTTTGGTTTTGGTGTTAAGGGCTATCTTCACTGCACACAGACAACTCCATCAGTGCTCCGATCTCCTCCTCCCTTAGATCACACAATGAGGATCTCAGCACAGTGCACGAACTCCGTAGCACCGGAGAGAGTCCCAATGTGTGTATATAGGAATCACACATTCTATACATATTTTTTAGGTGGGTAGGTTTCTTTTTTTAAATTTTATTTAGTAAAATACATTACACTTGTCTTTGGCTGATGCAGGTCGACTTGCCCAGAATCGTGATGCGTTCAGAGCAGCTGTAATGGAGACAACGTTCTGGAAAGAATACGTCACATGATGATGATGAAAATACATTACACATATAAAACACAATTTTAAAAGAAGAAAAAAAGCTTTAATAAACACATAACAAAAATAGCGATTTTCTGGGATTTAAAACGGACACAATGCTGCGAAGGTAAGCGTTTGCTCCCATTCTAACATGACCGACACAGTATTACACCTGGATGACTATGCATATCCTGGTAATTAGTTTAATTTATTGCAATAAATATTTTTGTAAACATTAAGAAAATAAAAAAAAACTTGTATTCTTTCTATGACTAAATTGTTTACCATGGTAAAATTGACTTGAGCTTAGTTACCAAGTACACAGTGTGTTCACCTTCACATGATAAAAGTGACTTTAGCTTAGTTACCAAGTACACAGTGTGTTCACCTTCACATGATAAAAGTGACTTGAGCTTAGTTACCAAGTACACAGTGTGTTCACCTTCACTTTTATTATTATTTCTGTAAACTCTATTAATGTTTTAATCTTATTTTCCACCCTCACCTTTTTTTAATATATTAAAAAAATAATCTTTTATGTACTGATACAAATTTCCTGTAAATAATTAAAATAATTTGCATTAAAAGCTTGTTATAATTTTACCCCCTTGGCCACAACCACTGCATGAAACTTAGTCCGCGCCAGTTTAGTTGCACTAAAATGCGATCGAACTGTATTCATAACTGTCTCTGTGACCCATGAGTTGCAATTTTGAAAAGTCTGATTAAGTGGTGTACGGTTGATTCTTGAGTCATAGAGAGAGAGAGAGAGAGAGAGAGAGAGAGAGAGAGAGAGAGAGAGAGAGAGAGAGAGAGAGAGAGAGAGAGAGAGAGAGAGAGAGAGAGAGAGAGAGAGAGAGAGAGAGAGACGTCAGGTAAAGGTTACCAATGAGTGCTGAGCAGTTATTTAGAACAGACGTTGCCGATGAAGCACTTTGGGGTAAGGGGTGCTTAGTTGACTGTGTGCCCTTTCACGGTTCACTCCCGCAGTGTGACGATGGCGCTGTTGGGTTGGTCGTTAGTTCGACTTCCTGTGAGCCTATCACTTCTGTTATCTTTAGGTCGTCTGGTTTCTTTCTTTCTTTTCTTGTATCTTTCTTCCTTTCTTCTTTCTTTCAATCTTTCTTTCTTTATTTCTTTCTTTCTGTCCTTCTTTTTCTTTCTTTTGTTCGTTCTTTTCTTCCTTCTTTCTTTCTTACGAGTGTCTGCTATTTACCAGTTTTCGTGTATTATGTAATGTAGCGGTTAACTTACTTCCTGAAGCAGGAGACTGCCGTAACAGCCCAACAGTGAAGCCTGGTCAAGGAAATCATTGTCACCCCTGCTCTTCAGCTTCCCACAGAAGCATGGCCCTAAACAAATTCATGCCAAGTTCCCCTGGCACGTGCCATCCGCTCCAGTCTTTCTGTGTGTTCCTCATACCTTGCATTTCTGTCTCCAGTTCTCTTCTCCATCTGTTGTTCAGTCTCCCTCTAAATCTCCTACCCTGTGGATTCCAGAACAAGGACTGCCTTGTAACGAAATCAACAGTATTCTTCATCGTGTGTCCTATCCACAGCCAGCGTATTCTTCCAGTATACCATGAGTTGATTCGGACTATGATAGCATTACAAGACAAGCCCTGTTCTGGAACCCACAGGTTAAGAGATGTAGAGGAAGACGAAAGAACACATGGGCTAGAGAACTGAAGACAGATATGATAGAGAAAAAGAAGACATGGAAATATCTTAAACGGATGGCACAAGGCAGATGGGCTTCGCTTCAATTAGTTGATAGGCAATGCTCAACAGGGACGGGACAATATAATGATGATGATGAAAGTGTGGTCAGCAGGGCCGGATTAAGCCAAGAAGGGCCTCTAGGCCTTTTGGCGTTTGCCCCCCCCCCCCCCTTTTTCCCTTATTAAGCAGTAATTTTAATATTTTTGTCAAACCCCTTAGCATAATTGCTTTAACATATGCACGGGCCCCCACGAGCTCCGGGCCCCTAGGCTTCAGCCTACTTAGCGTAATGAATAATCCGGCCCTGGGGTCAGGACACCTTAAACCAGGGTTTCTTAATCTGCAGTCCGCAGACCACGTGGATGTCCATGAATGGATCTAGGGGTCTGTGCAAAAAAGAAAAAGTCAAAGGTAACCCAATAGCAAATACTAGCTACAAGGGTGAGAACCGAGATTGACTCTCCTTCGCCACTTCTGACCTAGTTAATTACTACAGACTCACCACCTCAGACTACCATAAAGGAGATAAGGTTTAACTAAAGACCACAGACACACTATACAGACAAATATATACGTACAGTATAGTTAGATAGAAACTGATCCAGTGTACATTTTACAGTTTTATTAAACAAATAAAAAAAATCAAATAACACAGTAAAATAAATAACGTGCAATGTTGCACCGACCTGAAACAAAGAAACAATTAAACCAATAGACACTATAACCAACCACTTTCACCCTCTCTTTCAACCTGCATGGGAAAAAAAGAAGAATTAATGATTTCACCACAATCACCACTCCCGACTACACTAATGTTACTACTGTCACTGTCCTGCTGACGATGCCTAAACTAACTGTCTACACAGCTTCAACGCGCTGTAGGCGATATCCACGCCACTAAATAACACCACTGGACTGCTACATTAGTAGACTTTTATTACAGAGCTAGCTTTGAGGGTGTCCTCTAAGCATACTATATGACCCTACTAAAAAAAAAAGGTAAAGGATCCCGTTACACACCCATTGAGGCATATTGGGAATATGGTGTTAGGCCCATATTATCTTGACCGTCGGCACACTAGGGGTGATGTGGTCGGCATCACGCCGGCCGCCTTAACCTTCCCAGAGTAGCTCTGGTACCCATTTGGGGCTGGGTCGACCCAGGAGCCGTTTGTGGCCTAAAAATTTTCCGCCTCATCTGGGGATCGAACCATAGACCACTGCGCTAGGAAGCCAGTGCACTAACCACTATGCTACCGCGGCTCCTATATGACCCTACTGGTCCCAGCTATTTTCTCTCTCTTCTCTCCGCCTTGATTCAGTGTCTCTCTGACACTACCGACTTCTGCTGATGTGGCGTCTCCGTTACGCCCCTTTTCTCGTTAGCATTCAGAAAAGGAATGATGACCATTTCTCCTGTTCCTGACTACTGCAACTGATGACTTTGTTTCAAGCACGAGGTACTTGACTCAGAATGTAGGTGCTTCACTGCTGATAAAAACTTCTTTTACTTGCCCAGTTACCTTCTCCGGGTTTAGGACAAACGACTTTATTATGGTCGTGAAAAAACCACAAACACCAGGCAACGCGCCTATATGGGGTGTGATAAAGAGCTCAGAGCTCTGGATTTTAAGGAAAACCACGTTCCCGCTGAAGAATTGCTTCACTGCATGAGAACGCATTTCCTTCTCTTTCACCTCTGGCGATATCTCGAGCTCTCGGCTCCTGAGATGACTAATTGCCGTAGGTAAATTGTAGGGGCAGGTTACTCCCTCCCTATGTGCCGTGAAAATGCTGTGAAACAAAATAATAACAATAGATATACAACACATCAAAATATTCTCATCTCTAACACATAACCCCCGTAAATACCGCTCCCCTACACAAATCTACACTCACGTGATAAACAACAATTCCTATCCAAGGGTTACTAATATACAATCTTCTCCTATCTCTTCCACCACCGCAACGTAAATATCTGTCTTGTAGGATAACCCCCAGACACAGGCTGACCTAAATCTTTTGTTACGTTAGTCTAGCTTCAGGTGTCAAAACATTTGCTTCTATGAAGCGAAACATTCCTCACTAAAATTCCTAGGCCTACTTTCTACAACTGACTCAGGAAGAATATCAAATTAACGTAAGAGTAAACACACCGTGGCTACTCCAACTTAGGAATATTAATAATATTCCTTACACCCCTGGTCTACTAACTACATAACAAATTAATACATAATTAAATAAAGTACACAAATACGCTTGCGTATTTACACTGCAATTATCATAATCAAACTGCGATTTTCACAGACGTACTATTACGTATTACAGAGCGCCCGTGTATCTAAGCGATTATCCTCACACAGTTAATATCTCACAAAAAACCGCCCACACTCCTAGATACTGCCACTTATCATAGAAAGAATTTTATGCACAACTTACATTTATATTATTTCTATAAGATAACAATTGATGGCACTTCCCGCTTATATAATTAACTTAACTCCCAGAAGAAACCTTTACTTCGTTGCGTCCCTCTGGGCCCGCCCTAGACCAACAATATTGCTGCATTTATAATAACACTGACATCCGCCGATAATAACGTAAGCAAACTCATGAGTCATGTTTATGAAGCCAATCGCAAAGAATTGTTTGCTCCCGCGCGAACAAAATTACATAACGTTAGATCAACTACTGAGCGTACCCGTACATGAATATATTCATTGGATACAGCACTGACTTGGGTCGTGCTTTTGCCCCCCCCCCCCTTCCCCATAACTGGGTAGGGGCCGGGTTACTCGGTTTTTTCCCAGTCTGAAAAATTACCCAGCCTAATAATAACTACGCGCTTAACTCCCAAATGAATTAAAAATGAACGCAATTATTCTGCAAAGAAAAGGAGACTGGTGCGGATATTAAAATTAAACCCCACAGTAATTCCTCTAAACTGAACTCAAAAATTACATAGAGAAAAAGATAATTACATAGAGAAAAAGAATGGGGCCTGTTGAAAAATAAAGATACAGTAACTTCTCACAGCTACCTTTTTCTTCCCTAACTCTGGAGCAGAGTCAAGTACCCATTTACAGCTGGGAAGACTGGAGCGTGATGTCACCGTGTTTCTATCCTGGCATCTTGGCTGCGAGAGGTCAGCGCTCTCATCATTTTGAATCTTATTTGAATGTTATTTTCACCAAATTTTGTGCTCAAAAAATTAGCATAGTTTTTTTTTTTTTAGCATTTAAAGAAATATATTCTATTATAATATAATATATACATATCTGATAATTATCAGATTGTTTTTTTTAAATTTTATTTCAATATGACTATATGAAAGCTTAACGATTTTTGTTTGTAATAAAATGTTAATTTGTTAATGAGTCCATAGCCTTCACCGGATAATCAAAGGGGTTTGATTGGTCAATCAAAAGGGCCCATGACACAAGAAAGGTTAAGAATCGCTGCCGTAAACCCACGTGAACATTTGGCGAAGACTCGGGTGTTAGTCCCAAGTATATATATCGAAACTTGCCAGAGAGGATTGTATGGGTTTCCCCACATTTTACGATGACGTTACAGACTTTGAGATTTAGCCAAGGTCATAATTTCTTCATCTATTGCCCACACCTCATTTCGAGTGACTCCTGATTGAGTCGCGTGCTTCTATTACAGGGGTTACCAAACCTGTGGTACATGCATGGAGACATATCTTGAGTCATCCTTATATGCTACAATAAATGTAAGTGGAAGTGAACCTATGTCTGTGAGGCTAATTAAATCCTCGTTGACTCTTGAAATCGTCCACACACTTCCTGGGATTCCCCCTGTGGTGAAACTTGTTGAGAACCCAGCATTAACTCTAAGCTTGGAGAAGTCACTTGAGCCCCAGACGTAATTCTTCAGCTTTAACTTGGTTGACTGCATGCAGAAGGATCTCACTATGGACCCAGTGATAGGCAGGGGAAGCTGAGAAGTGGCTCTGTGTAGGATGTGACAATTCCTTGGGAGAGCCCAGAACCAGAGTACAGTATTTTAGCTCTGCATAGTTGGAGAGCCCCCTTGGATGGCGGGGAATGCACAGTATGCCACATACTTCTTACTCCTAGCTTGGGACCAGATGTGACGATCCTTTAAATGCCATCCAAGCTGGAGAAACTGGAGCTAATGATTTCAACTGAACACGTTTCAGAATGGCAGAAAAGCCATAGGAAAAGCCTAGATCTACAGTGTAGATAATACCAAGGAGTCTTCAACTTGGTATTGGCTGCTAAAGAGCGAGAAGCTCAGCAGCCCTAGTTAAACAACAACAACAACAATAACAACAACAACAACACACCTGGGGTATGCGAAACTTCCTGGGGTACAAGAAGCTTGTCAAGGGAGAACAGGGAATATTTGGTGAATAACTTTACTCTCCAATTGAAATATTCAAAAAATATTCATATTCATGAAAAAAAAAGTTAAATAAGAAATGTGTGATGTGGAGGAAGAAATTGCTTATTAACAAGAAACAGAATCAAGGGCCTCACTAATTTATTTGACTGTGTTGTGATAAACATTTTTGACAACTTAATGATGATAGTATATGTTGTTATGTACCGAACAGAGGCGTAACAACCGTACGGGTGGACCAGGCATGTCCACGGGTGCCACCAGCACCGAGTGGGTCAAGGAATTTAGTGGTGGGATGGGATCCTCGCCTCCGGATAAATATCTTTTTAATTTCCTTTGTATGGAAAGATCTTGAGCGGATGGCATAAGACAGAAGGACCTGACACAAGTTTGTTGAAGGCCTATGCTCCTTGAGGAGCTCAAGTGTAATTATTAAGATGATGAAGCAAGTAATTACACTTTTTATACAAATTTATCGTATATTGATTACAGCTAACAGTTCGGCGACCGCTGCTGAGGTTCAAAGATGTGTGCAAGAGAGACTGACATTGCTTTCAGCCTCAAGTTATCTCCCCACTGACATTGCTATCAGCCTCAAGTTATTTCCCCACTGGCATCGCTACCAACCTCAAGTTATCTCCCCACTGACACCGCTACCAGCCTCAAGTCATCTCCTCACTGACATTGCTATCAGCCTCTAGATATCTCCCCACTGACATTGCTATCAGCCTCTAGATATCTCCCCATTGACATCGCTATCAGCCTCAC
Source organism: Oreohelix idahoensis (assembly GCA_024509875.1). Lineage (NCBI taxonomy): Eukaryota > Metazoa > Mollusca > Gastropoda > Stylommatophora > Oreohelicidae > Oreohelix > Oreohelix idahoensis. Next base: position 70,708 of record JAMPIV010008183.1, on the reverse strand, counting down.
ACCACTGTCATTCATTCATCATCCTTCAGCTCCCAACGGAGCACAGGCACTCAACAAACTACTGCCAACTCTTCCTGACCCGTGCTATCAGCTCAAGGTCTTTCCATGGTTCCACATTTTTGTCATGTCTTTCTCCAATTCTGTTCTTTGGTTTACCTCTTCCTCTGTTACACTGGGGATGCAAGAACAAGGCTTGCCTTGTAATACTATGAACTTCTTCTTCGTTTGTCCTGAAAAGGACGTTGGTTGCGTTGTGTTTACAGCGAAGCTACGATATTTGCGCCTTTCGGCCTGACACAACCGACTTCCGCACGGCATTTTTTGGGACCGGGTTTGCCTTCCCTCATCGATCCCTACTCTCTGAAGTGATGCAGCCTGTTTCCAGGACCACCTCTTGGAGGTGGAGTAAGGTCTTGGTCAGCTCTGGTTCGTTGACCATGACACAAGCAGTCAAGCTATGGGTCGCTGCCTTAATTTATCTCTTGTCATAATACTATGAACAGGTTTTCTCAATGTGTGTCCTATCCATCGCCAGCATCTTCTTCTCATCTCTGGATCCACTGGCACTTCTTAGCTATTTACCTGAAATATTTAACTTCATTTCTCGACCAAGAAGTCTTCTGTTAAAAAAAAAAAAAATACAAAACATACACACATTCATTTTTAAACATTTTAATTCTGTGATTTTTATTTCTTCTTACTTTTTCTTTGAACGCATCAATCCATGGATCTATTTTTGTAAATTTGTTTCCATGTCTTTAAAATACATCTCAATATTCTGTATATTCACATTTCAAAAAGTAATATCTTCACCAAAACATCGGTCTCCGCAAATAAAAGATGAAATTCGTGATAATTTACTCATAAGACAATTTTTAACTTGCAGAGAAGCTTATTGCATTGAATAAACAACAAATACTAACATATAGCACACAACATTTGGGACAAAATAGTTTATTATTTGCTGTTCATACAGAAAGTATAATTAGAATGAATAAAGTCAGTAAATAAATCTACTAACTGCATGACTTCATTACCATACATTTAGTGTTTATTAAAAACAACAAAATTAGAAAACAAAAAACAAACAAGTTATCCACCAAAACATGGCAGGGAAATAATTATATTGTATTCTTTCTGCTGCGTCCTGATGACTTATGGTCAATGCACTATGAAAAGATTGGATGGGTATGAAAAAAAAAAAACTGAAAAAAGGTGATTCGTCTTACGAGGACAAAAAAACAAAGAAAGTAGCCAACCATGAAAAGATTGCAAGGCCTGCATGCTCTTTTAATGGGTGTTCAATTTTCCAGAAAAGCTGTCAGGATTTTTTTTTTGTCTTCTTAAATAACATTTTTCCTCACATTGGCGAGGCATGGTCTGTTCAACCTAGAAACGGGTTTTGTCGGTTATATTAGGACGCATGTCTGAATATAAAAGACCTTGTGATCTGGTTAATGTAAGGGATTATTTTATTGTTCGTTTCGGGACATTTTGACTTATTGTATTACAGTGGTCCATCTGCATGGTGACTGGATAGATAAATTATATTTTAAAATTGTGATATCCTCACATGTATCTATTGGATATACACACAATAAATGTTAAAACAAGGTGTTAAATAACTGTTATCTGATCAATAAGTCAGTTCGAGGATCGGAGTGGCTAAGAGGTATGGCGTCAGCCTTGAATTTTAGAGGTACCGAGTTCAATTCCCAGTTGAGGGAATATCATTTATGGAAATTTTTTTCTCAGAACCAGTGGTCTTAATGATGTCATACTCCCCCCTGGTCTCTTGGGTAGTGAGATCGGATACCTAGCCTTCTTGGATAAGGGCGAGAAAATAGGAGGTCCCGTGTGCAAATTGGGCACGTTAAAAAATCCCACAGCAGTTGGAAATCGTAAAGAGTAGGCCTATCTGGAAGGCCGCTGCCCTGGAAAAATTAAAAAATTAGAAACCTACCCACCACATACATATTTATAGAATGTATGATTCCTGTATACATACATTGTTATCCTCGTCGGTGATATGGAGTTCGTGCACTGTGCTCAGATCCTCCTTGTGTGATCTAAGGGAGGAGATCAGACAACTGATGGAGCTGTCCGTGTGCACTGAAGATAGTCCTTAAAATCAAACCAAACCAATCAAAAATGACCAAAAAATTGATGGTTACAAGAGACAGCAAACATTGATGGTTACAAGAGACAGCAACAATTGATGGTTACAAGGGACAGAAAAAATTGATGGTTACAAGGGAGAGCAAACATTGATACCCATAAGAAATCATTTGTTGAACAGACTGGATCTCATATTGAGTTGTAGTGTTAATATGGCATAACATTTTATGTAATAAAATAGCAGTTAATTGATGTTTGTTTCATAAAATTATTTTGGTTGGGCGTGAAGAAATAACGATTTAAAAATAGGACATGACTTTTCAACTGCTGTGTATAGCGGTATAAAAGTATACTGTCTGTTAAGTTTTCAGAGCTTTTCAAATTTCTGAAAAAAAAAAAAAAAGGCTAAGGACCTCTGATGATCTGTAGTTTGTACCAGAGATCAGAAAAGAACAAACATTAGTTTACACTTGCAGTGGATCTCAACCATTTTACGACCACGACCCAAAATGTCACAGTTGGTAAAGCTGGCGACCCATGTACCAACACTGAGAAGTAAAAATTAAAACTATAAGAATTCAGCCAACAGCACGCTGGTTAAAACCTCGAGTAGGGGAAATGACCCATCGTAGGGGACATAATCCATCGCAAAGGACATAACCCATCATAAGGGACATGCCCCACTGCAATGAATCCTAGTTTTAGGTTATGACCCACAGGTTGAGATTTAATAGCTTACAGCATTCTGACAATAAAAATAGATTAAGATTATGAGAATAGTTCATGTCTAGTATATACAACCCTGATTATTAAAGTATTTTCACCAAAGTTATGAGAACCAGAATAAATTCATCTTGATCACAAATACTTAAAAAAAATTATACTCATGGACAGAATATTCAAGGCATTTCAATTCAATACCCTTTAGCTCCCGAAGGAGCATAGGCCTTCAACAAACACATGCCAAGTCTTCCTGTCCTGTGCCATCCGCTCAAGTTCTTTCCGTGTTTTCCTCATCATTTTCACCTCTGTTTCCAGTTCTCTTCTCCATGTGTTTTTTGGTCTATCTCTGCCTCTCTTTCCCTGTGGATTCCAGAACAAGGACTGCCTTGTAATGCTATCAACAAGTTTCCTCAATGTGTGTCCTATCCATCGCCAGCGTCTTCTTCTCAACTCTTGTTCCACTGGCACTTGTCTGGTCCTTGTCATCAATTCCACATTTGTGACTTTGTCATACCATTTCAGTCCTTCTATTATTCAATGCATTAACAATATTTAAAAAATGGTAAACTTACAATATTAGCTCGGCAACGTTGGCATAGCTGGCTAGTCCGTTTTAGGGCTTTACGCTAGCAGATAGATAATGTTAGTCTTTTTCAGGACTTGGTATCTATCAACGCTGATCGGGTTAGCAGTGAACGGAGTTCACTTATTTTTGGATGGTAAATGCGCTCTGATATAACCAAATAGGTTGAAAAGAACGCGCCTCGCCACAAGAAGGCAAAAACCGAACCAAACCAAACAAATTAAAAAATGATATAGACCATCTATGCTTACAACAACAAAAAATATGTATAAATATATTTCTACATTTCAGAACATACATCTTTTTCTTCAAGTACAATGCCTGGCGGTGTTGGAGATCATGTCTCTCCACAACTCCCTGTCTACAGTACTACTGATCAATCTGTTGTTGATTCCTTTCCATGCCATGATGCCAAACTTCCAGTATCTGCTCTCTTTGTTGTCCCCTGTCTTCTTTTCCTTCAATCCTTCCGGTCATCATGATATATTTCAGCTTTCTTCTCATAACATGCAAACAGAAAGTAGCTTGCTTCCGTCTAACATAAGGAATAATCTTCTTTTGCACATTGGCCTCTTTCAGGACATCCTCATTCACCGGTAATTAATTCGACCTCCCCCCGACCAGTGGAATGTAACTATGTCATGCTTGGAGGAAGGCATTAGTTAGCAGTTAACAGTGGGCCCCAGGGACGCTTGCTAACAGCTGACAACCATAAAAAGCTATGCACTAAACAAAGAAAAGACATACATAACTCTATAATAGTGTACAATAAAACAAGTATTAATTCCCACTTGGTCAAATATGGGTTATTTCATAAGCAAACGAACGGCCTTCACATTTTTATAGAAAGTTACATTCTAAAATGCGTATTCAGTCTTAGAAACACGAGTTAAGTATAAAATTTTGTGTTCAATTATAGAAGCTCTTGGGCCTTGAGGGGTTAAAAGGTAATGTCCACTAGCGCTTACTTAATAATATTACTGTTTTTTAATATGAACTTAATTTGTTACTTTATTATGAATTACTTTGTAACTAGTGAACTTAATTTGTTACTTTATTATAATTACTTTGTAACTAGTTCACCGAAGTGCATTATTATCAAATATAAGACATTCGAACATACTGATTAGGTAGGCTTACAAGATATGTTTTCATTTTTTTTTAGACTTAATGAAAACGCAATTGACATCTGATGGCGAACTGACCCAGTTCGCTGTGACATCTATCCAGTGGCGTATCCTGGTAATGCGAGCTAGGCGTGCTGCTGCTTAAAATGAATATGTACGCCTACTATTTAACTTCTTCCCCTCTTAATTTAAAAACCAACTATATTCAATTACGCAACGATAGTTATTAGGGGTATATGTCTATTATCTCCGAAATACTAATTAACTTACAACTTGAAACTCACTGTCACTGTAATAATCTGCATTCCCGGCAACTAACAAAAATTAATCACAAAAAACACTGGACGGACACAGCCGATTTTTACAACTCGAGAGCTGCGAGACCACCGCACGCATGTTCGTATTGTATTGACGTATCTGGCCATGACCCCGTTCCACACAAACCAATCTTCAGACGTAAATCCGAACGGTGCAGCACGCATTGTGACGGAATAACCCGAGAAACTTCGGGCGATTGTAACCAACCAATAAAAAACTGCACTATAAAACGCGTCTGGGAAACTGAAACTAGATATACTCGTAGATTCTATGCGGTAAAATCCGTTATCCTGATGCGTGCGGTCCGAAAGCAGAACTTTAGAAGAGAAATATTTTATAACATAATAAATTAAATTTTTATTTTCCTTCGGGCATAGGTGTGCGCAGCACGCACAGCACTCATAGAGAATACGCCACTGCATCTATCTTTCCATCTTGCTTGTATCCATCATTATCGTTTTCCCTTTCGTTATTCACGAAGCACAGGACCACCCTTGCAGGAAGCGTGCATCAAGCATTCCCCAGATCTTGCAGCTGTGGTTTCTGGTTTTACGTGATGAGGTTGCCAGCCTCATGACTAACCTCATAGTAGTACATGCCTGAGGGTGCAAAGTCCTTTTCTTTCTTTGTTTTAACTGATAGCCCCCGAGAACTACACGCTGGTCCTAATTAAAACATAATTGGGGGGGGGGGGGGGGGAGAGAAAAATGAGCTAAGTTAGAAACGTATATATAAGTTTTCAAAATGTATGTGCGTATACGAAGAGATACTTTGTATATCTGCAAGGACATAACCCAAGGGCAGTCCACACTAATCATCTGCGTGTGAACAACATTCAAAGTCTTCAGTTGCAATTCAATCATCAGCAACTGAACAACATTCAGGCATAGTGTTTCTTACAGTCATTGATTGACCATCGTGTAGCATGTCTCGGTGCAAGCGTTCACACGAGTTGCCTCCACCGCGGCTGTGAAAAAGCTGATACGCCTCAACGCTTGGTGTTAATAATACGTAAGTGGGGAGTAGGAAGGAACTGTTAATGTAATCGCTGATGAAAGGCAAAGTCAATATGACTGCTGATGAATGCTGACCACCAGTGTTAAAGTTTTATTGTTTAACAACCACATCAGTCAGAATGGCTGGACATATGTTAATGGTGGTTGTAGGAAGAACAGTGTTAATGTAATCCGCTGATATATCATGCAAATCAGCATAGGTCGGGCTTACGGACGGCCGACAAGTGTGTAGATATGTATCTCTGCATACGCGAATGTTAAGGGTTCTTTCATCTAGACAGACTGAAATCACACACCACAGCAAAACGTAGGAGTCAGGGAATGCTGGAACTCCTGGTAACGTTATAAGTTTAATACGACAAACTCACGTAAACATCATGGGACGACATTTCAAAACAAGTCATGGAGTATCAACAGTTCACAATATACTCATACAGCATCAGGTGTAAGATATCCATAGAACATTCACTTCAATAAACAGTACATTAGCAAGCCGTTATATCCAAGGCTTTGAATAGCAGATACAATATCTCCCAATCTTCACTTCAATAAACAGTACATTAGCAAGCCATTATATCCAAGGCTTTGAATAGCAGATACAATATCTCTCAATCTTCACTTCAATAAACAGTACATTAGCAAGCCATTATATCCAAGGCTTTGAATAGCAGATACAATATCTCTTAATCTTCACTTCAATAAACAGTACATTAGCAAGCCGTTATATCCAAGGCTTTGAATAGCAGATACAATATCTCTCAATCTTCATTTCAATAAACAGTACATTAGCAAGCAATTATATCCAAGGCTTTGAATAGCAGATACAATATCTCTCAAACTTCACTAAAGTAAATTCTGCAATTATCAAATATTCCCTTTAACAAATATCTCTGGTACACACTAGCGAAATGGATAACGTCCATTCCGAAGCTCTGCCAGAAACGTACTGTCCTGAGATTTCCATCTCAGTACCGCTCAGTCAATAACACATGCGCGGGCTAACCGCGATAGACTACCGCTCAGCTCAAACCGTACCTACCCCAAAAATCTCACTAGGAACTTTCGAACAGTTTCTTTATCATATTAAAAAAAAAACTAACAACTAGTCAGGTAACAGTTTAAACATTTCTGAGCATACAACCCCCAACTAAAAAATTCTCTCATCACCCAGAGCGTGTTTACTAGCGTATACAAAAATCCGACCCGTACATTCAAGTCTTTAACACTTAACTCCCCTTAATACAAATATGACTTAACACTTGGGTTGTGTGAACCACTGTTAGTCATGTTCGCGCTTTGACTGCCTTATAAAGGAAAGGACAAACTTTTATTTTTAAGACATTCTAAATATTGTTATTAATGCTAAATGTAGGGTACATATTGATTTAAGTGTATCAACCCGTAGCGTGAGAAAGTTGTAGCATTTGGTGAGAACATTTTAAATATCGTTGAACATTTGTAACCTATAGGCTCCCAGCGGAGCAGATGCCTTCAACAAAATCACGTATTTCTGTTTTATGTCCCGCGTTCTGTTTCTTTTATGTTTTTATCATTTGTTTCCAGTTTTCTTCTCTGTGTGAGTCAAGAGATGGTTTCGTCCATTTATGAATTCCTGAAGTCGAGTTGTGGCACAAACACACTGATTCCGTATCTGGAGAGGTTCTGAGATACAAGAAAGATAAGTAGGGTAATGAATTGTCTAATGCGTGACAGTATTTGACCATTTCGGAGACTTTTGCCAGTCAACATCTAGTCCTACTTGTTATTTCATCTGCATGTTTATTTGTACTGTATAAAGTAAATGCTCGCTATTTGTAAATTTTCTTCGGAAATTTTGCAAATGACGATATCCTATTAGGTGAGTGTTGGTTGTCCAGTCAAAGAAAATAACAGTGGAATTTTAGTCTTTGACTGCATAACAGACATCAATATTTGTATAGATTGTTCCGTCAAGTCTACGTTATATATTTTTTCATTCACTAATTTACGTAAGTAGGTCACTTGTTTGTACAGCTGTTTTTTCTATCACTCTTATCTCAGTGTGAAATTTGACGATTTGCGGTAATTGTGCGTTCCTTTTTTTGTCTTATTTATTGTTCATGGGATTATACCAAGTTGTTGCTACTTGTCAACATGTCTTTGTTTATTTCATTTCCTTTATATTTGTCGAGTAATGTGCTGTAATTCGACATGTCACTTTATTATCATCATCATTGACATGTACCATTCTTTTTCACTGTGCTCGTCTCTCATTCTTGGCTTGTTCATTCATTCATAAGGTATAAATTCAGTCAATGCCATAATTTATTGTACTTAATTAAGTGATATTAAGGGGAGATTTGACACTTAATGATTCGAATTAGAACACAAGATGTCGTCATTGTCAGAGTTTGTTGACATGGGTTTGCGTTTAGGCAAATCTGGAGTCGAGCTAGAAGCTTATGCTGAGAAAAACTATCATGACTATTTGGAACGGATGGAACGTAAGGAACAAAGAGAATTAAAGAAGCAGGAGCTTGGTCAAGCAAGGGAATTGGAAGAGAAGAAATTGATTGAACAAGAGGCTGTTAGAGAGCTGGAAAAGACTAAAATGTTTCAAAAAGAAAAAGAACTAGAAGCAGCTAGAAGAGATCAAGAAGCATCTAGAGAATTAGAAAGGGCAAAAATGATCCAAAGAGATAAAGAAATGGAAATAAGAAGAATGGAACTTCTTCTGCTGGATCAAGCACACAGAAATGCTATAGAACTACAGTCATTGAAATTACAGGCTGATAAAGAAAAAGAGATTGAGATTGCAAAGATTAATGCACAGCATACTTGTGCTAATCCACAAGGTTCTCAGGGTAATAATTTTAATTATCCAAAAAATTAAATTACCAAATTTTGATGATAAACGGGACTGCATGGACTCGTTTATTATGAGGTTTAAAATGAGAGCTATAGATTTGAAGATCCCAAAAGATAGGTGGCCGATTATCTTTTCAGACTACCTCACAGGGGAAGCAATGCGTTGTTTCATGTCAATTGATGAAACAAGTAGATCTGATTTTGATATTGTTGCCAATACATTGATGGCAAAATTTCAGCTCACGGAGGAGGGTTTTCGATCCAGATTTCACTCTGCAGCTCCGTCCAAGAATGCAGATTTTGGAGAGTTCATCTCTTCTATTAAATTGTACTTGGGTCGGTGGATAGATTTATCTGGTATCAATAAATCTTTTGATGAATTATTTGACCTAATGCTCAGGGATAAAGTTTTATCTACCTGTGGCGCAGATTTTGTTAGTTTTTTGCAGGAGAGAAAGCCAAAATCTATCAATGAATGTCAAGAATTGGGGAGAAACTACATGTCTGCACATCCAAACAAGGAAATTCGTAAGGTTTCCTTTGATAATGCATTACCTGTATGTGTTTCGTACCACGACGGAGGAGTAGGTGACCACCGTTCTCGCCCAAGGAGTGCAGAGGGCAAATATAGGAGTGATTATCGATCTTCCTTTCGAGGACGGTACAATTTTCCTCGTCGTCAGTCACCATCTCACTTCGGTGGGTATAGATATTCTAATTACTCTAACCGAGGTCGTGGACAACACTACGGTAATAGCAGTGATGATATACATCACAGAGACTATAGAAGAAATTCAGGTGAACGCTCCAATGGAAATGGTAGGTGTCATTTAGGTGATGTAAACAATAAGCAGGCAAGCAATGCAATCACAAACCTGATCACAAAAATGATTGTAAACAGGCAAAAGGGAAATCAGACCATGCTAACGTCTGTACCCAACTTTGTGGTCACGATAGCCATGTTGAACAGGCTAATGCATGCATTGTACGCTCAAGCAAAGATAACAATTGCACTGAGTGTAATACACTTTATGAGCCAGGTGCTAAAACTAGACTTTTATGTGGCCATATTTTACCAGCGATGTCTGTCTGCATCATATTGGTTTGAGTTTCGCAATAAGGTTTTGATCAGATGTTTTAAAAAGGGAGATGATCATGTAAAGAAACAGATTGTGGTACCAAAAAGTTTTAGACCTTTAGTTTTAAATACAGGTCATGACGTACCTATGGCAGGACACTTAGGTCGTAATCGGACTTTGTTTCGAATTACTACAAATTGTTATTGGCCTGCTATCAACACAGATGTAAAAAGATATTGTAGATCGTGTCATACGTGTCAAAAAGTCGCACGCAGGGGTAAGAATCAGACAGCACCCTTGCAAGTCACAGATGTGCCTGTGCGCATTTAAGAAACTAGCTATAGATATTATCGGCCCATTGTCTATAATGTCTGATCGAGGTTTTCAGTATATTTTAACGTGCATCGATTTGTGCACTAGATGGCCTGAGGCCATACCGTTAAAAAACATTAATACCTTATCAGTTACGGAAGCTTTGAACTTGATTTTTACAAGGATAGGTTTTCCTGAGGAAATACTGTCGGATAGAGGGACACAGTTTAAATCTGAACTTATGAGCGCGATAGAAAGCTTATATTGCATAAAACACTCATTCACAAGTCCATATAGACCTAGTTCAAATGGGGTTTGTGAAAGATTTAACGGCTCTCTTAAGTTAATGCTTGGGAAGGCTACTGTTACACACCCTCGGGATTGGGATAAGATTTTCCCATCGGTTCTCTTTGCTTACAGAGAGATCCCTCAGGAGAGTACTGGGTTCTCTCCCTTTGAACTCGTGTATGGCGCGAATCCGAGAGGCCCGTTATATCTACTGAAGGATTTAATCCTTGGTACTTCTCAGGATGACGCAACTCGCAGTAGTTACGAGTTCGTTGTTGATTTACGACAAAGGTTAGTGGATGCATGTCAGATCGCATCACAGAGTATACAAACGGCAACTCAAAAATCGAGGTTGCTACATAACCAATCTCGTACCCTAAGATCATTTGTCCCAGGGGAAGAAGTCTTACTGCTCTTGCCTATTAAGGAAAATAAGTTGTTAATTTCATGGCAGGGGCCATACAAAGTAGTGAAAAAGATCACAGATGTTGATTACTCAATTGATATTAAAGGGAAAATTAAAACGTATCATCTAAATATGTTGAAATTATACACGCCAAGACCAGCTGAATTGGTGGATGTCTTGGATGAGGTTCATCGATCCTCATGCGCGGTTGTTCAATCTGAGGATGCTACATCTGATATTCCTTTGGAATTTACTTTACCTTCTATTTCTGCTCATGAGACGGGGCAGGATGTTTCTATTTCTTCATCACTTTCGCATTCTGAACAAATTCAGATCCGTGATGTTTTATGTTCTTTCTCTGACGTATTTTCAGAACATCCAGGTCATACTGACTTAATATCTCACGAGATTGTGATCACTGATTCTACTCCGATTAAAATCAGACCATATCCTATTCCTCTTCACTACAGAGATAAGGTAGATAAAGAAATCTCAGATATGCTTAAAATGGGTATCATCTCACACTCTTCATCTTCGTACTCTTCTCCAATGGTATTGGTGAAGAAACCAGATGGATCTTTACGCATCTGTATTGATTTTCGGAAACTAAATCAAGTTACAGTCACAGATGCTGAGCCAATTCCAATCTTGGAAGATCTACTTCCACAGCTGGCTAACGCTGCATTCTTTACTAAACTAGATTTGGCAAAAGGATACTGGCAAATTCCGTTGTCTCAAAATTCTAGACATTTGACAGCATTTTCCACACCAAGAGGTTTATTTGAATGGAATTATATGTGTTTCGGGTTGGTGAATGCACCTGCGACATTTGTCCGCATGATGCGCCGTTTGGTTGGCGATAGACCCGATATCATCACATATATAGATGACATTTGTTTATTCCATAACACATGGGAGGAACATATTGTAAATTTCATTTCTTTGCTATAACAGCTTAGAAAGCATCATTTGACAGTTAGACCTTCGAAAGTACAGATAGGTTTTCAGGAAATATCTTTCCTGGGCCATAAAATCGGTAATCATCGGCTTTATCCTTCGGATAGTCTGGTGAATAAAATTCTGAACATTCAGATACCGAAAAATAAGAAAGAGGTCCGTAGTCTGTTAGGGCTCATTAACTATTATCATAAATTTATTCCGGACTTTTCGTCTATCTCTGGTCCTCTTTCGGAGTTGATGCGCAAAGGTGCTCCTCTTAAAGTAATGTGGTCAAAGAATTGTCAGTTAGCATTGGATAAGATTAAAATACTATTCTCGAATCATCCTATTTTGATTCTGTCGGATATCCATGAACAATTCTATATTCGCACAGACGCTTCTCAGATGGGAATCGGTGGCAGTTTGATGCAACTTGTCAACGACATACTCCATCCTTGCTTCTTTGTGAGCCGGAAGTTGTCTGCAGTAGAAAAGAAATATTCGGCGGGAGAAAGAGAGCTCCTTGCTCTTGTCCGGACTATATCAAAACTTTCTCGCTACTTGCTCGGACGAAAATTTTACGTTCAAGTCGATCATCATCCTTTGACGTCTATGAAACCGAAAGCGTTTAAAAACTCACGTATCTACAGATGGTTTCTACTACTGCAACAGTTTTCATTTGAGATCAAACATATACGCGGTGAGGACAATTGGTTGGCGGACTTGTTGTCTAGGTTTGTAGCTCACCATGACTGATGTATTTCACATGGAACTTGGGATCCAGGTATATGGTTCCAGTTTGTTCGGACATCATAATGTGTCTTCTGGACTTGCTATTTCGTCCGGATATATGGACTCAAATTTTCTTGCTATTTTGTTGATGTGATTATTCTTCATAATTGCTCTTCATAATTTTATATGTCTTAATGCCTGATACTTCTCATTAGATTGCTTGTCTGTAAGATGTATCTGTACGTAAGATTGCTGGAAGTTATACCCTACAGGATCTTGCGCGTTTCCTGAAGTAAACGCTCGGGAGCATGAGGGGTAATGTTGAGGCCACTTCATGGTGCGATTTTTATCAGGGCAACTTATTATTAGTGCCAGGGTTTTGTCACACCATGTCGTACCTCAACTGAACGCAAGAAATACATGAAAGCGGTCGCTGTGAGATGAGTATCTAGGTATGATGTAGGCAGATTGGTATGTGACGTCAGAGCGTCAAGATGTGTGCAAAAAATGGCTTGTGTATCAGCCAGTAAGTGGGATTGTGTACTCAAGAAATATTTCTGAGGATAAAAATGGTAAGCTATATGGAAGATCCTGTAGGGTATAACTTCCATATAGCTTACCATATATCGGGTCTATCACCAACCCTGTACTATGTCACCACTACTTTTTGGAATAGCTATTGATTGGGTTATGAGAAACTATACCCACAATGAACAATTGGGTATAAAATGGACAAATGGAAAATTCCTGGGGGACCTGGATTTCGCAGATGATGTAGCATTCTTAAGTTCAACCCCAAGACAATCCCAAGAAGCAATAAATAATTTGTGTCATCTCTCGGTTAAAATTGGTCTCCAAATAAATGCCTCTAAAACTAAAGCTATGAACTTTTCTAACGAGACCTTTGATATCATCTTGAACGGGGAAAAAACTACAGAAAGTTGAAAGTTTCAATTATTTAGGCAGTAAAATGACTCAGGATGGTGACACAACAAGAGAAATCCATACTAGAATTGCTTTGGCAGCTAGCGCCTTCAATAGATTATCTAACATTTGGAAATTACGATCATTGAATATACATACCAAGCTTCGTCTGTTTAATTCAAATGTTATCTCAGTGTTAACATACGGCTGTGAGAGTTGGAAAATAACAAAATCATTGGAGAACAAGCTGAATACATTCGAGAACAAATGTCTTAGAAAACTCATGAACATCAGTTGGAAAGAATTCAAGACTAATCGACAAATAAGAGAAGACTCTAGGCAGAAATATGTCTCCGACTATATAAGGAAAAGACGATGGTCATATATCGGTCATGTCCTACGAATGCAAAACAACAGAATACCACTACAGGCGCTCACTTGGGTTCCTGAGGGTAAGAGGAAAAAAGGAAGACCAAAAGAAACACTCAGAAGAACAATAATAAGAGAGGAAGAACGTTGGGCCTAAATAATGTGCAAGAGCTAAGAGGAGTGGCGTCACAACGAACAACCTGGAGAGCACTGGTTTCTGCCTTATGCGCCGTGTTTGGTGCTTAAAGAATTTATTATTATTATTATATGCTTTAAATGAAAGGCATGAGAATATGCCAGGATTATAAGTGAAGTCAATATGGGACGATAATTCCCAAGACATAGAAGTATGTTGAAATAGAATTATATGAACATATAGCATTGAACAGTGTTATGCCGGAACGCTACATACCCCGAAGATATAGGAAGAAAATATATGAATATTTGTTATGTCGGGATGCGACATACCCCGAAGTTTATGGAGTGGAAATTATGATGTATGAATATTAAAGATACCGGGACGCTCAAATCCCCCGATGTTGTTGGAAAAAGTATAAGGAACTTTTATTTATGCTGGGATGCTCAATACCCCGATGTTAAATGGAATTAAGAAATGATATGATAAAAATATCCACTATGGAAGTGGTGTATGACACTGTATAAAAAGCGAACCAAGATAGTGGTAGACTGAAAGTTAGAGAGGGAGTATTCATGCCATATTCGTGATTGTAACGTTTTGTGAATTCGTACTTACTGTTTATTAAACCGTTGCCAAATCGTCTGAACACAGAGGTTTATTCAATCATTCAAGGTTCATTCAAACAGTTGATAGCCTTATTCAGTAATTGAAGATTGACAGAAGGGGGTATCCAAGAAGATTGACTTCCAGAATATTTGACAATGCAAACCAAATTAAAAATAAAAGAACTTCCACATCTTTATTAAAACGACTGGATCCTAGACAACAAACGAAAGAATTCGGGCAATTTCTCTATCCCTTAACAGTAACCTATAGGCTCCCAGCGGAGCAGATGCCTTCAACAAAATCACGTATTTCTGTTTTATGTCCCGCGTTCTGTTTCTTTTATGTCTTTATCATTTGTTTCCAGTTTTCTTCTCTGTGTGATTAGTTTGGCTCCCTCTATGACGTTGCCCGTGTGTTTCAATGTCCCCCTCTTTCTCTCTCACCGTGGTGATTCCAGAACAAGGAATGTCATGTAAGGCTATAAGCTGGTTTCCCAAAAGTGTATCGCATCCAATTCCAACGCCCCCCTCAGTCTTATGTCACTGGTATTTGGTTCTTTCCTTCAGTTCCACATCATAAACATTTGCATCAACTTAGTTATTTGTGAGAACTGACGAAAGTAGGGTTGTGATATCAATATAATTCCATGTTGTTGCAGCACGTGGCTACTGTTTTATCATCATTATCAACATCATTTTGCGTATCGCCCCTTATGGAGCAAACTGCCACCACAGCAGCTGGTTCATGTATAGGAAGTCTGCACCAAGCATTCACATACACAGGCAGCGAACAAACGAACGAACGAACGTTATTTTCAAAGGGTTAAGAATTGGGCACGCAGGCCCGTCTTACATTCTGCCCTTCCTCTCTCTCTCTGTCATCTTGCATACTGTATCCTTTCAATCGCACATGTATTTTGAGCATTATTTAAAAGCAATCTGTTTTACTTAATGAGGTTACTAGCTTCATGCTCAACTTTGCGTTGTGCGGACATGGCCATTGTCACATCAGGAGAGACCCACAGGAACTACAGATGTGGCACTATTTTGTTTATTCTGCCTTTATTGAGCTTCATGTAATAAGGAAGGTTTGCAGCATTTCCTCGTCAGCCAATCAGCAATTCGCAAAACTTCAGTTGGAATAGTAGACACTGACTAAAGGGAAGCAATCGGCAATATATTTAGAAGTTAATTCGGTTAACGAAGTTACAATTCCTGATTCCTCGCATGTAAAATATGAAATGTAACGTTACAAACCCTTTTCGACATAATGGGTACACCGTGCTAATTATTATGTATTATTCCATCATTAAGCAGAACTCCAACCGTAACTGAGTGACAGTTATAATTCTAGTTTTGGAAAGTTATTATTTTGGAAATACTTGACTGGTTAGAAGCTACTAAAAAAAAAAAAAAAAAAAGCTTTAAGTTGGCTGGAAGACACCTTGTAATTTCGTTTATTTGTTCATTTTCAGGCTGGTTGGAAGCCACCGTAGAATTCATGACATCTCATAATGAAAGCCCAGTTCAACTGGAGTGTCACAATGAAAAGACTGAAACCATCATCAAAATGTATAGACAACTCCAGGATGAAGTGGTGAGTTTCTTGTCTAAGGACTATGATTGGTCTCAGTGTTTTTAAGACTTTCATAGATCCACTCCTTACATTCCTATCTATTGTACACAGTCTCAGTATGATCATAAGAGCGTGGTGGCCTTCAAGGCATGTATGCGCCGCTTGGATAGCTTAGAAGAGTACACTGACTTGGCCATGTCCGCCACATGGAAGATGGGCGCATTCCGAAAGATATCTTTTACGCACAACTGGCAGATGGCAAAGGAACAGTTGGGCGACCGCAGCTGAGGTTCAAAGATGTGTGCAAGAGAAACATGAGGTTACTGGACATAAACCCAGCAACCTGGGAGGATGAAGCTGTCGATCAAACCAAGTGGCGATGCTCTCCACGGTTCCACCTCAGATTGTGCGAAAAGAAGCTGTCACGGCAAACAAAAATGAGGAGAAAAAGTCGAAAGGAACACCAGGAAAAAAAGCAGCTGAGGGCTGTCACCCCAGGGGCGCATTCTCATAGTCAGTTATGACTGAAGGGGTTATTGTTATTTTTTTTAATTATGATCATAAGTGTTCAGTTTTTACTGAATGTCTTTTTATTTTCATGATGAGTAAGTCACCCATCAAAACTTACTTACTTACTTAGTCGTTCCCCTTTCTACTGTGAGGTGTAGAGGTTTGGAAGAGAGAGCGCCAGACTATCCTATCGGCTGTCTTCCTCCTGGCCTGGTTCTATTCTAGTCCTCGGTCCTTCAAATATTGTCTAATGTTGTCCTCCCAGCGGACTCTGGGTCGTCCTGGGGGTCTGGATCCCTGGCTCTTTGTTTCCCATGCTTGTCGTGATAGCTGATCTTCTCCCATTCTGTAGACATGGCCAAACCATCTTAGTTGGGACTGTTCTACCTGGGTCTGCAGGGGGTAGAATTTTAGGCCTTGACATATCGTCTGGTTGTGGACCATGTCTCTTCTTGTTACTTCAACCACCTTCCTCAGATACCTCATTTCTGAGGTTTGGATCTGGCTTTTGTGGGTTGTAGTCATTGCCCATGACTCGCATCCATATGTTAAGATTGGGACATAGGCGCAGCGGTATACAGCCATCTTCGTTTTCTTACCAACCTCTCTCTTGCTGAGGAACCTTCGATTTATGGCCTGAAAAAGTCTCCCAACTGCTGCTTTTCGAGTGGCCAACTCTTCTTTGATGCCCCCCTTTCGGTCTATAATAGCTCCGAGATATTTAAAGTGGTCGACCCATCAAAACATGGTACTGAAATAATTACGCAGTGCTCTTTTCTGCTGCATATCCTCATGACGGCACTAATTCTTCTGTGGTCATTTATCTGGATGCATTTGTTTTAAAGCTATGGAGCAATGCCACAAAAGTGGTGCGGGTAGGAAAACCAGTACACTTAAATTTGACTAATTAATTAACAGTTGTTATATTGCAAAACGTTTTGTAAATATACACGGATATCTTTTACAGTCTTTCTTTGGTTCGTAACAAAAAAAAAATAATATTAAATATCTATTACGCCCTCCAAATCATTATTTAATGGATTATCGATTTGAGTGACTAATTCGGCTGAGTTCTGCAAGTGTAACAAACCCCATTCTTTATTCTTACTCACCTGAAGTGCAACGGGGGCAAATTAAAAGAAATTGCGCTCAAAATCAAACATTTGCGGCATTATCCTCATGTTTATTTATTGAATATAGGGTAAATGAAAATTTCCAGTTCTTCCCCTCCCCCTTCCTATTGCCACAAAGTGATCGCTTAATCTTGGTATGATATTTTACAAAGATGGGGGGAGGAGGAGGTTGCTGTAATCTTGGAGTACGTGGGTTAATATTTAAGAGACTCATAGTTGACCCCAAAAAAAACCTATATTGGGCTAGGTCTGTATTCTCAACACCTGTTGTGTTAGTTATGGGTGAAATTCGTGGCTGTTATTAATCTGGTTTCTATCTTGTTCATAGGTTCTACAATTTAGTAGGAAATGCTCTAAATTATTATTGTTATTATTAGTATTTATTTATTATTGGTAGACATACTGGTTTAAGGAATGGAACAATGTCTAATCGCCGCCAATTACAAAGCGGGAACCACTCCCTAAGATAGAATAACTCAACATAGACTACGAAATAACTTTTGGAGATTTAATATATTACATATATTTCACCAGTTGTTTCCCTTGATATTTGAAAAAGTAAAACATCTTTTGCAGATGAGTTACTTTAGTTAGACTAAGTATGGCTGACTAGGTTCTTTAAATGTTTAATCGTGTGATAAGTTTCCACGCCTTCTGTTTATAGCGATTTTTCTTAGGTGAGTCGTTGATTAATGATTTGTGTAGTGTTCAAAGAGGATATTAATCGAGCGTCCAGGTCAGAAAATTTGTGAGTTTGAGTGAGAGACTGCAGCGAGTGATGGCTTGCGAAAGGACTGAACAGTACTCACGAGAACAGCTATTACACAATTTCAGAACGCAGCGCTTGTTATACACACATTCTTACTTTAATTCATCATTGTTAAATATCCTTTAATATAGGCTAGGGTGACCATATTATTTATTTTTTTTGTAAAAGGATATTTCCTTATTTTTTTACTTAAAAGGGACGCTTTTTAAGAAAAAAAGAAAACAAACAGGAGGACACATTAATTTCACTAATGTTATACATTTATGTAAAGAATCATGAATGAAATATATAGAAATACTTCAACTTAAATAAAACAGTTTTGAAAAATCTTCATAACATGCATGTTTTAATAATTTTTCCATCAAGCATTATTTTTTTCAACATATTTAGCCTAAATATTTATTCTTGAACGTTGTACTTTTCACTTGACATTATTTTCCTCATTAAGTCTTAATTTCCAACTAAATACTCATGGAACTCTGTGCATGAAACATTCTTATAATTGTATTGAACTTGTAATATTCCTTGTTGGATTTAGAAAATGAGCTCAGAAGCATTCCATGTTATTAATTCAGGCAATAAATTTATAACTGATAAAATTACAAACTTTATAAACTTATATTTATTTTATAAACTAAACTGAATGATTATGATAATATGCACATATAAAAAATATATTATTAATATGTATAAAGCTAAAATTTATGAATGAAAGAATGGATTCATACTTAACATAATTCATTTGTTATTGTTAACTAAAAAAAAACGGAATATCTTTACCAGTTGGGCCTCAATTCACTATTCTTTGTTTAAGCGGCATAAATATTAACTTTTTTATTTGATCCCTTTTATATTTAATTGATTTAGTCTAACCATAAACAAAATGAAGTAAATATGAATTGAATTTGAACAAATTTATACTGTATATACAACTTATAATAAACCAGGGCCCTGAATTGTAAAGATATTATAATTGTATATAATACTACTACTAAACAATAATGATTGAATTTGATAGATGAATTGAGTTAACAAGAAATATAAAATATTGTTAAAATTTGTTAACGTATTACTTACTCAACGTATTACTTACTCAATGAACAAGTTGATGTTTTCTGAATTTTTTTTCCACATGAAAAAACAATCGATTTTATTTCATTTTTTTTTCTAATTTTGTTAAAAAGCCGGACAAATCACAATTTTTAAATAAGCCGGCCGGACACTAAATTTTGTTGTGAAAAGCCGGACAAATCCGGACATATGGTCATCCTACATTAATAACACTCATGTCGTCCCTCTTCATCTTCCCAAGGAGCAGAAGCCTTTAACAAACTCATGCAAAAGTCCTCCTGTTTTGTGCAACCAGTTCAAGGTCTTCCTCATTCCTTCATGTCGGTCTCAAATTCAGTTCTTACCCAGGTATTCCAGAACAAGGACTACCTTGTGACAAACAGATTTCCTCAGTTTGTGTCTAATCGCCAGCGTTTTCTTCTTATCTCTAGTTCCAGTGGCACTTGTCATCACACAGTAATGTTTTTTAATTTCTGCCCCAAGAATGACTTATCTCACTTGTAAGCACTTCATTAATTTACATTAAAAAAACCCCCAGCAAACTTGTGTGATCATTCTAAGGACTTAGAACCAACGTTTGGTAAACCACCATTCATTCATTTACATCAGAAATGTATAGAAGACTTGTGTAGTCATTGTAAAGCCTTGCATGATCATAATGTAAACCACCCTTCATTAATTTATGTCAAAAATGTCTGTAGACTTGTGTGATCATTCGAAACACTTGCTTGATCATTATGTAAACCTCTGTGATCATTTTAGGACATGAGTGGCCCATTCTATAAGCTTTTGTGATCATTTGCCAAAATAAGTGTAACCTAAAAGATAAGAGAAAGGAAGGGCAGAATGTTAGATGGTCCTGTGCGTCCATTTCTCAGTTCTTTAAAAATAAAGTTAATTCAGTCACCCGTTCATTATCTATCCATTTGAGAGGTTTATTCCATAACTAGGTGGTATCAAATAATGACAGATAGTTTCATAAACAAATTTGCTTTTCATTACCATATTGTTTAAAAAAAATGCTGGATTGAACTATATTCTAAAACAGAAATAAGTTAACTTAGATTTCCTTCTTAGTATTAGACTCATCTTAAATATCGGTGGTTAGAGCTGTTTGCAAAGAAAAAGTGTAAGGTGTAAACATTTTGACTAACATCATAACCTATTTAAAAAAAAGTCTGTCATGTTCTTGATTAAATGTACTACAATTATTTAGAGAGTCATGACTCCTAGCGTCAAAGTGACAAGTCATTTAGTATCAGTCTTTCAGGGTCCTTTTCTTATCGTTAATAATTATCAAACCCATAAGTGCTCAGTCTGCCTCCGCGAATGAGTATGAACATTGATTGTTTCTGAAACATGCTGATTGTATGCATCGAGTCATACTTCCATCCCTGCTAGTCTTGTTACTTTTGATGCCAAAATTCCAGTAGTCTAAGCCTTATAAATTCATTGATCGCAATGTTCTCTTACCAGGCTATCATTAATTATCTTCAGTATCTGTCATCTGTCCATATCCACTATCCATGCAATTGGTGCTTTGGATTGTCTGCCAGCTCTTTCATTGCCACAGTGAAAGAAGCCAGAAGTACGTTTACATATTGCTTCTAAGATGAGCACTGCCTAAGTCTCTAGCAAAGGCGCTGGGAACACAGTAATGTCACGATGCAGTCTACCCAGCTGTAAATTGATACCCGACTCTGATCTTGAGTTAGGGAAGGCAAAGGCAGTGAAGAAGAGAACTGGTCACCCCACTTCCCGAAGCTGGACCTAGTATAGTGAAGTCTCAACCACTTCATTCCCCCTATGGCAGTATTTGCTGTGGGGCTACCTTTACCTGTTTTAAATACTACAGTGCTTGGTCCATGTAGCTCCCGGGGGGGGGGGGGGGGCGCCTATGAAGAAAGAATAGAGCTACTGCACTCAGGCCCATCGGAGGCCATACAAGGTGACTAATTGAAGGTCGTGTATGAGGCCTTGTAACCTCATGTCAAACAAATTGCCACACAAATCATGGCTGCAAGAACATGTGACTTCTTGGTGCAAGTTTCCTGTGAGTTGACCAGCTGCAGTAGTGGTTCAATGCTCTGTAAGTGCAAATGAAAACGCTAGTCATCATCACACTTCAGCTCCCCAAGGAGCATAGACGTTCAACAAACTTATGCCAAGTCTTACTGTCCTGTGCCATCAGCTCAAGGTCTTTTCTTGTCTTCTTCATCCTCTTCATGTCTGTCTTACTTACTTAGTCATTCCCCTTCTACCATGAGGTGTAGAGGTTTGGAAGAGTGAGCGCCAGATGATCCTATTGGCTGTCTTCCTCCTGGCCTGGGTGTGGTAAGAGGTTTTGATGTTACTAAAAGAAGGGCTATCCTGGACAAAATAGATGTATCAGAGGATACCAGGATAGTGCCAGATAAGATTCTGGTCTAATAAGTAATATCCCCTTCTCTGAAAAGAGCAAGGGTGTATAGACAATCAAGGTGAGGTCAGACTATGTAAGTTCCGAGAGTAAGAAATGCTGATGATGATGATGTTCTCTGGGTCTCTAACTGTCACCCCTTGAGATCTCACCCCAGGTAAAGAACCTGTGTGGTGTTATATGGCAAGGTGTCTAGGGTAATGTATTAAATGTATTCTTACTTACTTACTTAGTCGTTCCCCTTCTACCGTGAGGTGTAGAGGTTTGTAAGAGAGAGCGCCAGACTATCCTATCGGCTGTCTTCCTCCTGGCCTGGTTCCATTCTAGTCCTCGGTCCTTCAAAGATTGTCTAATGTTGTCCTCCCAGTGGACTCTGGGTCATCCTGGGGGTCTGGATCCCTGGCTCTTTGTTTCCCATGATTGTCGTGGTAGCCGATCTTCTCCCATTCTGCAGACATGGCCAAACCATCTTAGTTGGGACTGTTCTACTTGGGTCTGCAGGGGGTGGCATTTTAGGCCTTGACATATCATCTGGTTGCAGACCATGTCTCTTCTTGTTACTTCAACCACCTTCCTCAGATACCTCATTTCTGAGGTTTAAATCTGGCTTTTGTGGATTGTAGTCATTGCCCATGACTCGCATCCATATGTCAAGACTGGGACATAGGTGGAGCGGTATATCTTTTATAAAAGTAAAACCAAAAAAGTTGCGTTTCTTTTTTTGAACAGTATATATTTCTGTTCCATACAAGTTCATAATTTTGTGACATGTTTCTTGGACCTTCTGGATAGTATTGATTGAGTTGGTTTTCCAGTTTCCTATTGCCAAGAGGGCAGCCTGCGAGTCTGAGAATACTACAACATCATTTGGTTCCATTTCGTCTGATTCAAAGAGTTCAAAAATTCTAGTTAGGGTTTTCTGGATGGCGACTACTTCGGCTTCGTAGTTTGTGCATAAGGTACCACAGGGACCTGCAATTTTGATGGGTTCTTCTGTACTGGGTGGGATGATTGTGGCCCCATATCCAGCATTTATGACTTTGTGACAACAGGGCCCTGTCTATGATACCAATACCAATTTTTGTTTCATTTTTAAGTGTTATTCAGCAAATTGTTTATATAATTTCTTTTTTAAGTAAGGAGAGCCACAAATAAGTCCTACACAAAAGTCAGTCCTGTTGTATGGCTCTGAAACATGGAGGATTAAGAACAAAACACCAGGAAGTTACATACTTTCATAAATGGCTGATTGCTTAGAGTAGGATTGAAATGGTATGAAAAGATCACTAATGTGGAACTGATGACACGAAACAGACAAGTGCTAGTGGAATAAGAGATGAGAAGAAGATGCTGGTGAACGATAGGACAAACACTGAGGAAACCTGTTGATATTATTACAAGGATGTCCATGTTCTAGAATCTTGATTAAGAGAGGTATAGAGAGATCAAGGAACACAGAGAAGAGAATTGGAGACAGACATGAAAGGAATGAGGAAGACATGGAAAGACATGAGGAAAAGACCTTGAATTTTGCTGAACTGGAAAAAAAAAAAAAAAAAAAAAAAAAAAAAAAAAAAAAAAAAAAAACTCAACAAAAAAAAATAATAAATCAAAAAAAAAAAAAAAGCTATGCAAGTACTCTGATGGACAGAAAGAGCTGGAGGGTTCAGCCAGGACTTGATGGCAATAGGGGCCACAGATCTTGGTATAAGTTTTGTTGAAGGACTATGCTCCTTGGAGAACTGAAGGGTAATGTATGAAAGAGAGCCACACTACAGGCTCGCGAGCCATGCTAGGGCCACCCTGGTAATGTTTCATGAAGTCAAGCAGTTTAAATATGTGTGATTATGAAACCATTTTGGCCACATAAAAATATCTTGCTGAAGACCATCATGGAAGGCTGAGTAGAAGGTAAATGTCCAAGAGGAAGACAGCACTATAAATGAGAAGATAAAATCAAGAGATGGACAGGAAAGAGTTTATTAGAGCGCATCATCAAGACAAAAGACAGAAAATGTAGGAGATTCATTGCAGCCGACCTTATGTGTGGTAGTGGCAGCTGATGACTGTGATGATTATGAAGAAACAACTGTACTCAGTGAGAAAGGTTTCTCAAGATGATGTTCAAGTATTTGCACTGCTATGATATACTTGGCCCTGTCTAGTTCTTAGGGTCTCTGAGAAGACAGAGAAAACAAATAAGAATACTGTTACTTCATGCATGTCATATGAGGCAACTAATATGAGGTTGTGTATGGGAGCTGGCAATCTCTTCATGTAGAACAAATTGCTACAGAAACCACCACAGTCTGAGCACTTGAAGCATGTTTACTCAGGCTTCTTACATGGGGACAAGCCCGTCCTTAAAGGGCAGCACTTGAAGCATGTTTGCTCAGGCTTCTTACATAGGGACAAGCCCGTCCTTAAAGGGCAAAAAAGAGAAATTCATTTGTTGTCTTAACTAGATTTGTTAACCTGAAATAATTGAATTTCTTCAGAATATCCAGAAGGATGGCATCGCTGAAGGACCCAAATGAAGTCACTGTAAATGAACTACCACACTTTGCTAATAATAATTCACAGTTTGCAGGCAGTAATGTCACACAGCCAGTGCTTGATTCGTCGAATCGAAGTAAACAGCACCAAAAACATATTTCACTTCAGAATAACAGCACTTTAAATGTGGCATTTCAGGAAGGGGTTCAATCACCAAAGCAGATTCACGTACAAGCTGAGAGCCAAGTGTCTACATCAACAAATGATTCGAATGAAGGTCAACCAGAGGCTCTGACCTATTCTTCAACAAGTGCTTCATCTGAGCAAATGTGTAGTAAATTAGCAAACACTGTTAGAGAATTGCATGACGTTCCTGAAGGGTTTTCTTCATTATTATCAAACAAGACAGATCATGAGCCGGATGATGCAGGAAGGCCAAGTTCAGAATCTGTTGAAAAAACGAGCATGCAGGTTGCTGCAGGTTCTGCCATTAATCAAGACATAACTGAGAATCATGAACTAGGAGTTATAAATGATTCAAAGCTAGAATCTGTGGATGAGACAGTATGTTTATACCCTGTGTTTGTAAATCCACCAGCAGCTAAAAAGAGCAGATTTGCTTCTTTGAGCAGAGTGGACACACAGTGTAATTCTGTTCGGAATAAAAAAAGTGATTCATCCTCATTTTCAAGGAAGTCTTTAAGATCAAATACAATAATGGATGACAGAAACAAAAAATCATTAGAAAGTAAGAAGACAAACATGAATATTCAGACAGGAAGTAACAGATATGTTCAGAAAGGCAGATCTGGAGGTGCTTGGACAAGAAAATCAGAGCCTGTTCATGAACGCAGATCTAGAGCTGCTGTAAATTGTAAAGCTCTTCTGACGGATAAAGCCAAAGCTGTGACAAAATCAGGACCAACTCGGACTGGAAGATCAGGAGCTGGTAAGTTATGCTGTTAGTGCTGTACTTTGTACTGTTAGTGATGTTCTTTGTTGTTTGGTTTTGTGTCTGGATATGGAGCAAGGTAAACAGCACCACGAAAGTGTTCTTTTTCAGAATAAAAGAACTTTAAATGATTGTGTTATATTATTCAAAGATGGAAGGAAAAAGAGATAAGGGACAACAAAAAGGGATGAGACTGAACAGTTTGACTTATGGCATGGAAAGAGGTCAACAGCAGAACTGATAAATATTTAAAAATACTAGAGACAGGAATGAGGAAGTTGTGGAGAGACAATGATAGCCTACGTCACTAGACATGGTAACTTGAAGAAAGTTATATTATTAGAGACAGTAAGTTGTGGAGAGACAATGATAGCCTACGTCACTAGACATGGTAACTTGAAGAACAAGTTATATTATTAGAGATAGGAAGTTGTGGAGAGACAATGATAGCCTACGTCACTAGACATGGTAACTTGAAGAAAGTTATATTATTAGAGACAGTAAGTTGTGGAGAGACAATGATAGCCTACGTCACTAGACATGGTAACTTGAAGAAAGTTATATTATTAGAGATAGGAAGTTGTGGAAAGACAATGATAGCCTACGTCACTAGACATGGTAACTTGAAGAACAAGTTATATTATTAGAGACAGGAAGTTGTGGAGAAACAATGATAGCCTTCGTTACTAGACATGGTAACTTGAAGAAAAAGTTATATTATTAGAGACAGTAAGTTGTGGAGAGACAATGATAGCCTACGTTACTAGACATGGTAACTTGAAGAAAAAGTTATATTATTAGAGACAGTAAGTTGTGGAGAGACAATGATAGCCTACGTTACTAGACGTGGTAACTTGAAGAAAAAGTTATATTATTAGAGACAGTAAGTTGTGGAGAGACAATGATAGCCTACGTTACTAGACATGGTAACTTGAAGAAAAAGTTATATTATTAGAGACAGTAAGTTGTGGAGAGACAATGATAGCCTACGTCACATGGTAACTTGAAGAAAAAGTTATATTATTAGAGGCAGGAAGTTATGGAGAGACAATGATAGCCTACGTCACTAGACATGGTAACTTGAAGAAAAAGTTATATTATTAGAGATAGGAAGTTATGGGGAGACAATGATAGCCTACGTCACTAGACATGGTAACTTGAAGAAAAAGTTATATTATTAGAGGCAGGAAGTTATGGAGAGACAATGATAGCCTACGTCACTAGACATGGTAACTTGAAGAAAAAGTTATATTATTAGAGATAGGAAGTTATGGAGAGACAATGATAGCCTACGTCACTAGACATGGTAACTTGAAGAAAAAGTTATATTATTAGAGACAGGAAGTTATGGAGAGACAATGATAGCCTACGTCACTAGACATGGTAACTTGAAGAAAAAGTTATATTATTAGAGATAGGAAGTTGTGGAGAGACAATGATAGCCTACGTCACTAGACATGGTAACTTGAAGAAAAAGTTATATTATTAGAGATAGGAAGTTGTGGAGAGACAATGATAGCCTACGTCACTAGACATGGTAACTTGAAGAAAAAGTTATTATTAGAGATAGGAAGTTATGGAGAGACAATGATAGCCTACGTCACTAGACATGGTAACTTGAAGAACAAGTTATATTATTAGAAACAGGAAGTTGTGGAGAGACAATGATAGCCTACGTCACATGGTAACTTGAAGAAAAAGTTATATTATTAGAGGCAGGAAGTTGTGGAGAGACAATGATAGCCTACGTCACTAGACATGGTAACTTGAAGAAAAAGTTATATTATTAGAAACAGGAAGTTGTGGAGAGACAATGATAGCCTACGTCACATGGTAACTTGAAGAAAAAGTTATATTATTAGAGGCAGGAAGTTGTGGAGAGACAATGATAGCCTACGTCACTAGACATGGTAACTTGAAAAAAAAGTTATATTATTAGAGACAGGAAGTTGTGGAGAGACAATGATAGCCTACGTCACTAGACATGGTAACTTGATGAAAAAGTTATATTATTAGAGACAGTAAGTTGTGGAGAGACAATGATAGACTACGTCACTAGACATGGTAACTTGAAGAAAAAGTTATATTATTAGAGACAGGAAGTTGTGGAGAGACAATGATAGCCTACGTCACTAGACATGGTAACTTGAAGAAAAAGTTATATTATTAGAAATAGGAAGTTATGGAGAGACAATGATAGCCTACGTCACTAGACATGGTAACTTGAAGAAAAAGTTATATTATTAGAGATAGGAAGTTATGGAGAGACAATGATAGCCTACGTCACTAGACATGGTAACTTGAAAAAAAAGTTATATTATTAGAGACAGGAAGTTGTGGAGAGACAATGATAGCCTACATCACTAGACATGGTAACTTGATGAAAAAGTTATATTATTAGAGATAGGAAGTAGTGTAAAGACAATGATAGCCTACGTCACTAGACATGGTAACTTGAAGAACAAGTTATATTATTCCTAATTTCAACCATCATTTTCCTTTTGTGCTCCCTATGGGACATGGTGGCACTACTGCAGCTGGTCCTCTTGCAAGAAACATGCACCAAGCACATGCTCTTATTTTACATGATGAGGATGCTAGCCCATGCACAACCTGATATTAGTCACTCCAAATGACATGCACTGTAAACTACACCGGGCGTGTTGTACTGTAAACTACACCGGGCGTGTTGTACTGTAAACTACACCGGGCGTGTTGTACTGTAAACTACACCGGTCGTGTTGTACTGTAAACTACACCGGGCGTGTTGTAATGTAAACTACACTGGGCGTGTTGTAATGTAAACTACACCGGTCGTGTTGTACTGTAAACTACACCGGTCGTGTTGTACTGTAAACTACACCGGTCGTGTTGTACTGTAAACTACACCGGCCGTGTTGTACTGTAAACTACACCGGGCGTGTTGTAATGTAAACTACACCGGGCGTGTTGTAATGTAAACTACACCGGTCGTGTTGTAATGTAAACTACACCAGGCATGTTGTAATGTAAACTACACCGGTCGTGTTGTACTGTAAATTACACCGGGCGTGTTGTACTGTAAACTACACCGGGCGTGTTGTAATGTAAACTACACCGGTCGTGTTGTACTGTAAACTACACCGGTCGTGTTGTACTGTAAACTACACCGGGCGTGTTGTAATGTAAACTACACCGGTCGTGTTGTACTGTAAACTACACCGGGCGTGTTGTACTGTAAACTACACCGGGCGTGTTGTAATGTAAACTACACCGGTCGTGTTGTACTGTAAACTACACCGGGCGTGTTGTACTGTAAACTACACCGGGTGTTTTGTAATGTAAACTACACCGGTCGTGTTGTACTGTAAACTACACCGGGCGTGTTGTAATGTAAACTACACCGGGCGTGTTGTAATGTAAACTACACCGGTCGTGTTGTACTGTAAACTACACCGGGCGTGTTGTAATGTAAACTACACCGGGCGTGTTGTAATGTAAACTACACCGGTCGTGTTGTACTGTAAACTACACTGGGCGTGTTGTAATGTAAACTACACCGGTCGTGTTGTACTGTAAACTACACCGGTCGTGTTGTAATGTAAACTACACCGGGCGTGTTGTAATGTAAACTACACCGGGCGTGTTGTAATGTAAACTACACCGGGCGTGTTGTACTGTAAACTACACCGGGCGTGTTGTAATGTAAACTACACCGGTCGTGTTGTACTGTAAACTACACCGGTCGTGTTGTACTGTAAACTACACCGGTCGTGTTGTACTGTAAACTACACCGGTCATGTTGTAATGTAAACTACACCGGTCGTGTTGTACTGTAAACTACACCGGTCGTGTTGCACTGTAAACTACACCGGGCGTGTTGCACTGTAAACTACACCGGGCGTGTTGCACTGTAAACTACACTGGGCGTGTTGCACTGTAAACTACACCGGGCGTGTTGTACTGTAAACTACACTGGGCGTGTTGCACTGTAAACTACACCGGTCGCGTTGTACTGTAAACTACACTGGTCGTATTGTGCTGTAAACTACACCGGGCGTGTTGCACTGTAAACTACACCGGGCGCGTAGCACTGTAAACTACACCGGGCGCGTAGCACTGTAAACTACACCGGGCGCGTCGCACTGTAAACTGCACCGGCCGCGTTGCACTGTAAACTACACCGGGCGCGTAGCACTGTAAACTACACCGGGCGCGTCGCACTGTAAACTACACCGGCCGCGTTGCACTGTAAACTACACCGGGCGCGTCGCACTGTAAACTACACTGGGTGCGTCGCACTGTAAACTACACCGGGCGTGTCGCACTGTAATCTACACCGGGCGCGTCGCACTGTAAACTACACCGGGCGCGTCGCACTGTAAACTACGCCGGGCGCGTCGCACTGTAAACTACACCGGGCGCGTCGCACTGTAAACTACACCGGGCGCGTCGCACTGTAAACTACACCGGGCGCGTCGCACTGTAAACTACACCGGGCGCGTCGCAATGTAAACTACACCGGGCGCGTCACAATGTAAACTACACCGGGCGCGTCGCACTGTAAACTACACCGGGCGCGTCGCACTGTAAACTACACCGGGCGCGTCGCACTGTAAACTACACCGGGCGCGTCGCACTGTAAACTACACCGGGCGCGTCGCACTGTAAACTACACCGGGCGCGTCGCACTGTAAACTACACCGGGCGTGTCGCACTGTAAACTACACCGGGCGTGTTGCACTGTAAATTACAATGGGAGTGTTGCACTGTAAACTACACCATGTGTGCTGCACTGTAAACTACACCAGGTATGTTGCACAGTAAACACTGTTGTACTTTAGATGCTAATGATGGGTGAGACACACATTGAGGAAACGTGTTGAAAGCATTATAAGGGAATCGTTTCTGTAGAATGTCCAGGCCAAGAGAAAGACATGGCAAGTTGAGCCAGAGTCAGAAATGAAGGGGATGAAGAAGACATGGAGGGACTTTGAGCTGATGGTACAGGACAGCCGGGTTTGGCATGAGTTTATTGAAGGTTTGTGCTTGATGAGAAGCTGAATGGCATTGATAAGGTTGATGTTAGCTGTGCTTTTATTACTGGTTCTGTGCTTGTTACATTGTTCTGTGTTATATATTTATTCTTACCGCTGATCTGTATTATTTATATTGTTAACATCATTCTGTGTTACTTACTTACAACATTTTCTTTTGAGCATTGGCCACTTGAAATTCTCAAAAAAAAGCTCTCTAGTGTCTTCATCATCATCTTTTCTCTTCTTGTCAAGCATGGTGTCACTACTGCAGCTTATCTCTTTGCGGGAAGTCAGCACCAAAATATTGATGTGGTTTTGTAGTGTTGAGCTGTGTAGGAGTTTGTTATACGTGATGAGATTGCCAGCCCCATGCACAACTCCATATTAGTTGCCTCTTACGGCATGATGGAGGCAGCAGTAGGCTTATTCTTTCTGTCTCCCTAGAGACGCCAGGGAGCTACAGTGTCTTGTTGTTATATTATGTCTTGTCTTGTCTTCATACAAGTAAATCCTGACTTTCATTGTCCTGTTATTTTTGTGGTCTACTCTTGACATGAAGTTTCATGTGGAGCTGACGTTTTCATTCTTGTGCCAAGATTATATCTTTAATGTCTTATGATTGCTTTATCATATCTATCTGTTATGTCTTATCATTGCTTTATCATATCTATCTGTAATGTCTTATCATTGCTTTATCACATTTATCTGTAATGTCTTATCATTGCTTTATCATATTCATCTGTAATGTCTTATCATTGCTTTATCTCATCTATCTGTAATGTCTTATTGCTTTATCACATCTATCTGTAATGTCTTATCATTGCTTTATCATATCTATTTTTTATGTCTTATCATTGCTTTATCATATCTATCTGTAATGTCTTATTGCTTTATCACATCTATCTGTAATGTCTTATCATTGCTTTATCTCATCTATCTCTAATGTCTTATTGCTTTATCACATCTATCTGTAATGTCTTATCATTGCTTTATCTTATCTATCTGTAATGTCTTATCATTGCTTTATCCTATCCGTCTGTAATGTGTTATCATTGCTTTATCATATCTATCTGTAATGTCTTATTATGTTATAATGTCTGTTTAATCAAAGTAAAGAATATACCAGACCACAAGGTCTTTTATATTTGGACATGTGTCCTAATATATTCGATGGACCTGGTGTCTGTTTTGAAAGGAGCTCCTCACCAAAACTAGGGACAAATGTCTGTCTTATGATTATCATTACGTATCTAATGCTTTTCTTTATGCTCCTACCATTGTTCCTGTAATGAGTTATCCTTATGAACTTCACTGCAAGTTTGACCAGTGTACACTTTCATGTGAACATCAAATGGCAGAGTGGGCTATATTGCTTGCTTCTTGAGGCAAAGTTACCGTAGAAAAATGTGTTTAAAAAAATGCTCTGAGTCTAGTCTCTGATATGTAGTGCTTCCCTGAAAGCTCTTGGTACCTTCTAGTGAAAGAGGTCTTTTTTATTTGGTACTTGGAGTTGTGGTCACCCATAACATTTTTGCAGGGGTCATCCTTGTCAGCTCGCAAGAACCTTTCTGCCGTGATGATAACTGGTCTATGGTTCGATCCCCAGATGAGGTGGGAATTTTTTAGGCCACAAACGGCTCCTGGGTCGATCCAGCCCCAAATGGGTACCAGAGCAACTCTGGGAAGGTTAAGGCGGCCGGCATGATGCCGCCCACATCACCCCTAGTGTGCCGACGGTCAAGATAATATGGGCCTAACACCATATTCCCAATATGCCTCAATGGGTGTGTAATGTGTTCCTTTACCTAGTTTCCGTCTAAGTGTTGGGCTAGCAGTGGCTTGCAGGGGTAGAGAGTAATCCATAACTGAGCGCACGTATCCCAAGTACAGTTGTCGTAGGGTGCTTTGATTGGCTCCCCAATCAGTGCTTGCCACACGCTTTATGGGGGTTTAGCCTTCTAGAGGCCTTTGCAGTAAGGGACTTACCATGTCTTTTGTATCTAGCTGTATCCCTAGATAAGTCGGATTGTTCTCTTTAGCTAGCTTTGTATCATCAAGTTTTAAATCCAGTTCTTTCTTTACTGTTTTGTTGCTGAGTGTGAACATAGTATAGACTGTCTTACTCGTGTTGATCACCATTTTCTAGAAGCTGCAATAGGTTGTTAGAGCAGCCAGTGCACAGTTTAGTTTCTTTTGCAGTTGCAAATGGGACTTCCCTTCTGCCCAAAAGACTAGGTCATCAGCAACCAAGGCGCTGGGTAATTCAAGGTAGTCTGCCAGATCGTTTATGTATATGATGAGGAAGAGGGTGCAGCTTAGGGTCGAGCCTTGTGGGAGGCCTTCTTGGATGGTTCTTTTCCCTGATGTTGCTCCGTTGAACATTGTGAAGATGGTTCTATTTGTGAGGAAATCTTTTATCCAACGAAACATTCTTCCTTCTATGCCCATCTTCTGCATCTTGAAATATAGACCGTCTCTCCATACTCTGTCGTATGCCTGCTTGAGGTCTACAAAAACTGCGGCCACATGGTTTTTATCCTGGAAAGCATTGGCAATCTGTTGTACCAATCGGATTACCTGGTCAACAGTCTGTCTTCCTCTTCTAAATCCTGCTTGGTTAGGATGGAGGGCTTTCCCTTTCTCTAACCACCAGTAGAGGTGTGCATTTATCATACATTCTGCCATTTTCCCAACACACGAAGTCAGGGAAATGGGCCGGTAGCTACTGGCTTCGCTTGGTGGTTTATCTTTTTTTGAGAATTGGGATAATGTTAGCCGTTTTCCATCCTGTAGGTACAGTGCTACTTCCCCACGTCTTGTTTATGAATTCCAGGATCGTCAGCAAGCCTTTTCCCCCAAGTTTGACTATCATGTCGTTGGTAACCTGGTCTGGCCCTGGTGCTCTTTTGAGTTTGGTCTTTAGGAGACTGGATTGCAGTTCAGCTAGCGTAATTCCTGATCAAAGATACTCCACAGCCTTGTGTGCTTTTAGAATGCGTTTTGTAAGTGTATTGGTGGCTTTATCTAGATTGGCTCTTTTATATATTTTATTGACTTCAGCAAAGAATTGATTTAGGATTCGTGCTTTTTCTCTGTTGGAGGTAGCTGTGTTACTGTTTGGAAGTTTTATAGGGATTGGGTTTCTCTTCTGCCATGTTGTCAATGAGTTTCCATGCTTTCTTCCCTTCTTTATTTAGGTCTAGGTTTTCGCATTTTTCTTTCCAGGTTTCCATTTTGGCTTTTCTGCTCGCTAGCTTAACCTGTGCAGTGAGTCTGTTGTATGTGGTTTTGATTTCACGGCTAGGATTTTTCTGAGCGATTTTCCATGCCTTGCGTCTTAGTTGTACTAGGTGTTCTTATTCCTCATTCCAGAAGATGCTGTATTTGATACGACTGCCTTTGGGGATTGCCTGTTTGGCTGCCTGCAGTATGGCTGTAGAGATCTGTTCGTTCAAGGTATTAATGTCTTGGTTCATGTCTATTTCAGTGAGGAGCTGGTCTGATATGAGTTTGTAGTGTTCCCAGTTTGCTCGAGCATTGTTCCATTTCGGCTGTCTTTTGGTTTTTGTTTTACCCTGCGGGATGGTGGTGAGGATGGGTAGGTGGTCGCTTCCTATGTCCTCCAATACCCTCCATTTATACCCGTTGGTGAGGTCTGCAGACACTAGTGTTAGGTCTGGTCGGCTACTGTTTCCGCTAGCTTTATGGTAGAGGGTTGGTGGGGATCTTTCGTTTTGGAGTACTATAAGGTTGGAAGTGTTACATAGCTCTTCTACTGCCTGGTCTGAGGTGTTGGTGTCCTAGTATCCCAAGAGTGGGGAGTGGGCGTTGAAATCCCCTGCTATGATTGTTCTCTTGTATTCGATATCATCAAAGTAGATTCCATTAGTTTCTCTGGGGGGTCTGTAGACATTAAAGATTCGGAAATGTCCGTCACTTCCCCAGACTGTCACTCGTTGTATGTCAATTTCATCATCGGTTCGAAGACTTTCGACCTCTGCCTGTACATCATTCCTTACCAAGGTAAGGATTCCTTAACAACTATTATGGCAATGACATTTGTACATTGTGTAGCCTGGGAAATTGATGGATTTGTTTTTAAGAACGGTTTCTTGAATCAGTGCAATGTGGACTTTTTGATCCTTCAGTAGTTTCTTTAATTCTAACGATTTAGTTCTTATTCCATCTACATTTAACTGTAGAATGTTAATATACTCCTCGGTAGCACACTTTTCACCAGGAGCAGCCGAGGGGCGACCTGCTTTGCGCGGACCTTTTGCGAGGCGACGTCCGAGTTTGTATATCTTAGGTTGTATTAGTGTCATGGCATCATGAGTAGTGGGGGTTGTGATGACTTTCTTTCATCCCGGTAGTTATCCTCTTTTTTCCATGTGGGGTGTGCAAGGCATGGTGGGCACTGTACCATCATCGGTGGGGAAGTATTATTTTCCTTTGCTGTCCTGTTCGCCTGGTGTTTGTCCTACCGCCTGGAGGTAGACAGCCTCAATACCATGTTGCACCATCTCAGTGGGGTTCACCGTTGTGCAGTCCCTGCCACCAAATGACTGCTGTTTTTTGGAAACATCCATAATTTGTCAGCTATTTAGTCAGCACTAGCGCTTCTAGTTGGTCAAAAGGATCGTCACGTCGTGCACCCTGGTGCCTTCACTATGAGATGCTGTGGGTGGTTTGTAGCTGTGCTAGTCCAAGTTGGAGGCCAGTCACAGGTAAAAGCAGAGCTTTGCAGGGGCGTTCAACATAGTTTGGCCAGTCCGTCGAGACTGTTACCGGGGGATGGCCGCCACTGTCTTTATGGCTTCTATGAGCCATATGTCAAGGTAGACCAGTGAGTTTGAGCCACTGGTTCAGTTTTCCAGTGCGACCGCTCTTGCCCGAAGGTGCTACCACTCTTGGCCTCCCCAGATCCCCCTGTCATTCTCCCTATGACCTCTTGATTACTTAAAATTTCTTTATTTCCTCTTTTTATTTCTTCTCTTCACGTATTTCGGAGAGAAAGGGAAAAAAATATGATTTTTTCCAAAGTCTTTACAAGACTCGGCCACTGCCGTGAAATCTCTCTCCTCACTTCCATTTTCCTCTCTTTGCCATTATCT
Source organism: Oreohelix idahoensis (assembly GCA_024509875.1). NCBI lineage: Eukaryota > Metazoa > Mollusca > Gastropoda > Stylommatophora > Oreohelicidae > Oreohelix > Oreohelix idahoensis. Next base: position 35,125 of record JAMPIV010008183.1, on the reverse strand, counting down.
CCATGGCTTCTCACTTCTACATTCGTTCCTGTTAGAACTAATCACTTCAATATGTCTGTGCCATCCTTCCTGTGGCTTCTCAGTACTCCAGTCATTTCTCCATGGCTCTCATCTCTTATCCATTTCCCTATGGTTCTCTGTTGTGTTCGACTGAGAATGACTCCACTAAAAGTCTCCTCATAACTTAGCTAACGCCGCCATTTTTATATCTCTCCTTCCATCATTTATCCGCCTCCGACAATTCCCTCCATTTAGTCTGACTGATTGTCTCTGCATATCTTCAAAGTTTTTGATCTGTCCGCAAGTATTTTATTTAGGTTGTATACTGGGTACTTCCGTTCCATACTCCTATTTCTATATTTACTCCCTTCTTCCTTAATTCTTCTACTATTCCGTCCTCTTCTATAAGTCTTTTTGTGTCTGTGACTACCGTCACTCTCCTCAGGCGCCACACTGTCTGAGTCAGTCGACACCGATTCTGAAGACCACCTCCGTCTACTGCTATATTCTGCTTCATTAACCGGCCAGCGACTTTTCCTCCTGGTCGATCTATCCTCTTCTCTGTGATCTTTATTCCATGTGTCCTCCAAATACTCCTCTCCATTCAATATTTCGATCACAAGTTTGTGAACTTCTTTTTGCCTTTTTGATAAGTCTTTATCAAACTTTACTTCCAGCAATTTCTGCACTGTCCTTGTTGTCAAGGTGTTGAGATCGGCTCCTCTTAGGGTACTTTTTATTGCCTTCTTTATCTCATTTACACTTGGTTCAGCCAATTTAATAATGTTCTTCGCCTTTGTCTGACTTAAACATCCAAGATCACTATTCTCATTTTTCGGCCAATAAATTCTATTGCCTTCATTGTCCGTTCTATGATCGAGCTCGTCCGACCTGTAGCCTTGGGCATATTCGCCGGAGTCCATAACTCTATCTTCCCCACTTGACGAATCGGATTCTGATTGTATGTCAAGCTGGTACTTTTTGTGTACTGTATATACTCCTTCCTGTCTTGTCTTCTCTACTGCTTTTGTACGCCTGTACGATGTGTCCATGTCATGTATTTCTTGTGGACCTATTTTCTTAGGATTCCTTCTTACTGCTGTTCTTATAGACCTACGCCTGTACGATGCGTCAGTGTCCTGCGTTTCTTCACTTCTTTTCTATCTTTTCTATTGTCTGCCATCACTGATCTTTCTTTCTCTTGCAGTAATATCTGCATCGGTTAATCCTTCTTATTCTTTTCCTCGGTGATATCCCTATGCTGTGGTACTACTACTACTTTAGCCGTTTGTCGGTTCTTCCCTTGTACACTGAGTGATATCTTAGATTTTCGTGTATTGTCTAATACATGTAACCATGTTTCCTTTCCTCTCATGACGCCTTTATCATTTTGTGCTGGCCCCAGGTGTGACACTACAATATCTGGTACTTGTGCGTTAATTCACCGTCAAATTAATATTTTGGCAATTTATTACCCAAACCAAGAACCGTACTATTTCTTACATTTCTTTTCTTACAATTTTTTTCTCGCCTGAATCCAATCGCAGTCTAGGTGACATTTTTTGCCACCCACTTACGCGACGTCACAAATCTCTTACCCACCCTGTCCGTCCTTTTTTTTTTTTTTTTTTGGTAATCCGGAAAAAATACAACTTACTCGAATTTTTTTTTTTTACACTTTTGTCTCGTTTTGGTGAGGCGCGTCCCGTTCAACCTAGTCGGTTATATTAGGGCGCATGTCCAAATATAAAAGACCCTTAAGTCTGAGGAAGGAAACTGGTCTCCCCACCTCTTGATGCTGGACCTAGTGTAGTGAAGTCTCTAACGCTCCACTACCACAATAAGTTACCGGGTTTCGGGTTCAAAGCTTGGTAGTGTCATGCATCAGTCTAACCAGCTGTAAATGGGTACCTGACTCTGATCTTGAGTTAGAGAAGGCAACGGCAGCGAGGAAGGGAACAGGTGTCATGCATTTATAGCTACGTAAGCCCCACCTCTCGAGCTTGGTAGTGTCACACATCAGTCTAACCAGCTGTAAATGGGTACCTGACTGATCTTGAGTTAGAGAAGGCAACAGCAGCGACTTCCCTTGTTTCCTGTGTACCGTTAACTTGTAGAACTGATTCAATACCGTTTTATTGGTTTATAAACTTAAAATAGGGGGGGGGGGTTTGAGGGCGGGTCTGTCGTAAGCGTGTCAACTATGAATGCACGAGGAACTTTTTTTTTTTTAACTTACCCTCCCAAATCACAATGTGAAATCAACCTTTTTCAGTCAAGAAAAAGTATGGTTCTCAGTTTGGGTAATACATTTCCAGAAATTGATTTTAGCGGTGAATTAACGCACAAGAACCCAATATCTATATCCGGTTGTGTTCCAGCACTAATCAATATTGTCTTATTCATTTCTTGTTCTTGTGTTATTGTCCTAGGTTGATTATTATCCATAGGGGTCAATTGCATCCTATTTGTTTTTACATCACTGGCTTCTTGATGTCTGCTTGATTGGCTATCTACTGGTAGAAAGCCCGATGGTGGGACTTGTCAGTATTCCCCTCGCTTGAGGGAGGTAATACCAGCGGGGGCCTAATTCCCGACAATGAAGAAGGTATATCCAAAATCAGAGGCGTCACCACTGTTTGGCCGTTAGGCTTAACAGGGTTGACTGGCGAATATGCCTCTGCGAATAACATTCCACTATCATCAGAGGCGTCCCTCCTCTCCATCGCAAGACAGGGATATGTGAGCTCTGTGGGGCTCCGTGATTTTGGGGCCATCCCCTTTCCCGTATCTGGTCTGTAGTAGGCACCCTTGCCTTAGCAAGGATCGATGCCATTGGGTTTCTCAAAACTAAGTATGGGGCCCTAGGATGAAGTCATAAGCTGGCTGTGACATAACAGCTGCCTTGATTGTGCCACACACAAACTTGCTCTTCACCTCGATATTGGCTACGGGAAGACGTTGTGAGGCCCTTTTCCTCAAAACACCACCAATATCAACCTTTTCATGTGTTATCTGCTCTGGCTTCACCAAATGCCTAGCGACGATACTAGGATATGTAAGCCCGCTGTCAAACAAACACATAATGTGAGTTCCATTCACTACAGCTGGTCCCATATTGGAGAACAACACCTCTGACTGAATAAGTTCCCATGTATTCCCTTAGTCACTGTCATGGGCTTTAAACAAGCTACACGATGAGCGGGTGGTTTATTCATGCACCGGGACGTCCAGTGGGAAGTAGTGCGACATACCCTACAATATCAGTCATTCTCTCCCCTATTTCTTTCGGGTTCAAGAGAGGTCACTCCCTGTGGTCTGTTATGAGGCTGAGGTCGCATGTTGTGACTGGGATGGGGCTCCTTGCGAGACGGCCCCTGCTGCTGGTGAGCAGGAGACAAAGATGGTTGAGATGAAGATGCTCCTTTGTCCGGGGCTGGCAGGTCTGGGTGTTTTCGTTTCTGGCCCAGCACCTCGGCCTGTGCCATCTGGAACCTTTCAGCGAACAGTATAAGCTGGTCCAGTTGCTGGGCGACATTGCTCTGCTAGGTACCTCCTCAAATTGGGAGACATAGTTGTCTTCAACTGTTCGCACAAAGTGAGCTCTTCGAGTCCTTCAAAAGTTGTTGCCAGACCTGACAATTCTCTCCACCGAGTGAGATAATTTCTCAGCCATTCTACGAATTGGTGAAAACTTTCTCCCTTTTACGGCCGGCTTTCCCTGAACATCGTGTGACACTTACGAGGAGTCCATGAAAGCATTGTAACATGGCGTTCCGTAGGGCCTCAAAGTTATTTTGGTCGTCACTGAGCATCTTACTGTAGACATCATAAGCATGCCCTTTTAGTGACTGCGATAATTTGAGAGACCACAAACTCTCGTCCAACCCATATGCCTTTGCCATCCGTTCAAATTTTTCCAAGAATACTTCAGTTTTCTCGTTCCCGTTAGGAAACGTGTCAAATGGGAAGTTCATGGCAGCCATCCGGGGGCCTCCGTTTCCTGAGGTGTCTGCCGCCCCTGCTCTGGGGGAATCTCCATTAGCTGAACTGCCTTCCGAAGATCTACTTTGCAGTTCCAGAGACCGCATGGCAAGTTCATGTAGTCTCTCTGCTGCCTTCTCTCTTTCCTCTCTCTCTCGGCTTCCATTTTCTGAAGTTCCAACTCCTTCTCTTTCTCTACTTCCATTTTCCGAAGTTCCATTCTCTTCCTTCTCTTTCTGATCATGCCTATCCTTCTCCCTCATCATGTAGGCCTTAGTCTCCTCCTTATCCATTCCCATATCCTGAGCGGCCTCACGCCAGGCAGCTCATAACTTGGCTATATCCGCCATCTTACCTGTTACTGCTCTAAAGTCCCAATCTACAGAGAATGACAGACAAGGAAAAAAAATGTTACCCGTTACCTATGTGAACGGTGGTTTGGTTTTAGAAAAGTAAGTGAGTGTAGAAAAATGGTTTGGGAATAATGAATGGAGTTGTTAAAAGACTGTTCGTCTTTGTTGAAGGGGGGTAATGTGAGTGGAGGAGTGCTTTGAGCAAAGGGAGGAAACTCCTTATATTCCGCTTGGAAGATGTAGGTATTTTAGAGTTAAGCATGTTAAGTGAGTCCAAAATTTTGGTGGGACAAATTTGCATTTAAAGTTGTTGCATGATTCCATACTGCAAAAGCGTGTGTGTCCTAATTTTTCCCAGTATCTGCGCCGTAGCTGACACACTCCGTCTTCAGCAAGCCGGGTTGTGTTTGTTGTTCAGGGTTGTCTCCCATAGCCTTTCCATCTCCTGGGGGTAGCTGCAAGGCAGCAGGTTGGTTTGTTTACAGAGGTTTACCTTCCCCGTGGCTAGAGCTTATAGCTGCTCTTACTCGCTTGATGCACCATCCTGTTGGGAGGACATCGCCGTGTTGTCCGCGGCTGCTTATTCGTCCAGCAATACTGACTTAATTCGCAACTGACACACCATATCTGGAGGTCGTTTCACTATTCGCCACCTGTGGACGCGCCTGGTTGGGGTCGGTCACCTCTTTTGCCAGGATAATAGTACTGTCTACAAATAAAACTTTTATGACAGTTTTGCCAGGAACTAGAGAGGCCTTATTATTTGGCATCTTGGTTATAGAATTCATCAGTTATAAATGGTATGTAAGAGAAAAGTCACTCCGTGTTTTTAAATTTTTATATCCTCACCATATCTATTGGATATACACAAAACAAATACTGAAACTTACTTACTCGTTCTTCTACAGTGAGGTGTAGAAGTTTGGAAGAGAGAATGCCATACTATCCTATCTGCTGTCTTCGTCCTGGCCTGGCTCAATTCTAGTCTTCAGAGATTGTCTAATGTTGTCCTGCCAGTGGACTCTGGGTCATCCTGGAGGTCTGGATCCCTGGCTCTTAGCCTGCCATACCTGCTGTGGTAGCCGATCTTCTCCCATTCTGCAGACATGGCCAAACCATCAAAGTTGGAACTGTTCTAGTTGGGTCTGCAGGGGTTGGGATTTTAGGCATTGATATATCTTTGTCTGTAATCTGTATCTGTAATCAATGTCTGTAATCTGTGCAGTGGCGGATCTACTGTGAAACTAATGAAGCTTATGCTTCAGGGCCCCTAATCCTGGAGGGCCCCCAAAAGCGACTTTAGTCCACATTGCTTAAAAATTTTGAGTCTACTGTATGAGAAGGGTTTTAAAAAAAAATAATAATATAGTGTAATTCAATACAAAATAATAGTTAAAATAAAAATTAAAAGGTTATTAAAGTATCATGTAGGCTAGCCGTAAATGAAAAAACGCTTTCTCAGAAAGCAGACCTAAACTTTTTTCCTTTCAAAGCATGTGACAATAGTCGCACGACTCAAATTGATTAATTTTGTTGTTGTATATATTTCAACAATCCCAAAGTTTGAGAGTCAGTAGCACAGATGTTGTAAAGGTGGAGTGTCGCAATAAGTTGGCTGTTCTGCTGTGGCTAGTGTAATTTTTTCCCCTTTTTAACATAAGTCAAGACCCTAGAGGAATAACAATGAGTTCACAAAAGTACTTAAGTGGATACCAAAACGCAAACTCAAGGAAATGCGATCTGACGAAATCTCTAAGTGTCAAAAACTAACAAACTATTTGGCAATGTCAAGTTTGTCAACACCTACAGTTGAAACAAGCCAAGCAAACACCATTGAAGCCAGTGATAGTGCACAAACTGTGGGAGCTCTTTCTACCAATATTCAACCCACTGTTGACGCTTTTGATACAGATGACGATCACAATGGTCAACATGAAAGTACTGTGGAACAAGCAGAGACTGAGCAGAAACATGAAACAGGAAGCAAATTCAGTGATTTCAAAGAATACAGTGATCTTGAAAACTGTCCCATAACAGTTGATAATGATTTCATACAGAATTGTTTAATGCAAGACAAAGGTTTTTTTCAAAATAAAAAAGATGATGTAGGTCTATATACCGAATCAAGCAGAGTTTACAAGGAGCAAAACAGAAGTTTCTCAAACAAATACTTTGAAAAAAGATTGCAAAATGGCCAGACTGTGATGAGATTCTGGTTAGTTTACTCAAAGAGCAAAGGCTGTATATACTGTTTTGTTTGCAAACACTTTTCTAAATGCCAAACATCACTTACAACAGGTGGGTTTTCTGACTGCATGAATATACTCAGAACTCTGGAGAATCATGAAGACAGCATGGAACATAAGAGAGCGATGTTGTGTTGGATAACAAGAAAGTCAAATAAAAATACTGTGTATCAGCAACTTGAAGAACAGGTGACAAAAAACAGACAGTACTACTTCGTAGAACTGAAAAGAGTTGTAGCTGTTATAAAGTTTTTAAGTGAAAGAGGTTTGGCATTTAGAGGTCATGAGGAGAAGTGGGGCTCACTAAATAATGGAAACTTCATGGAGGCCATTGAACTTATTGCAGAATTCGACCCATTTTTACATGAACATCTCGAGAAATGTAAAAATGAAAAAGTACTTACCTATCCAGAACCGTGTATGAAGAATTGATAGAAAATATGGGAAAACATGTGCAAGATGAAATTGTGAATCAAATCAAGAATCTAGACACCAAATACTACACTATTATTGTTGAAATCGACACATGTTGACCAGCTGGTAATTGTGGTTCAATAGCTATAATGGAAAACCCTGTGAGAGATTTTTAACATTTTTACTGATAGAAAACCATTCACCCACGACCTTGTTCAACAAAATACAACAAGTCCTGGGTGAACATAAGCTTTCACTTGAAAATATCCAGGCTCAGTCCTACGATAATGCATCTAACATGAAGGGCTTGGAGAAATGGCTGCAAGCACTCTTTAAAAACATTAACAGATACGCAGACTATGTACCATGTGCAGCCCATTCAATTAACCTTGTTGGAAGAAAAGGCAGTGTCTACTGTGCCTGAGGTTGTTGACTATTTTGCAGGAGCTGTATGTTTTCTTTTCTGGATCTCCACGAAGATGGGGGATTTTAAATACACAGGGCAATCTACATTTTTCTCTAAAGAGCTTAAGTGTAACTAGATGATCTGCACACTATGAAGCAGTACGGGAAATTAAAAATGGATATATGGGTATTTTACAAACATATTTTTGAAGACTCAGAAGAGAAGCCTGAATGTAAACGAGACGCTAAGAATTTATACAACAAGTTGGTACAGCTGGAATATGCTATTTTAACAGTCGTTTGGGAAGAAGTGCTGGAGCGTTTCAACAAAACAAGTAAGAAACTCCAAACTCCTAGTTTTGATGTATTTGAAGGTTATCTTCTGCTTTCATCTTTACTTTTAGTTTGTTAAAGAACTCACAGAAAATTCAGCCGATAGGATTCATTCATTCATTCATAACCCTCCACTCCCAAAGGAGCATAGGCCTTCAACAAACACATGCCAAGTCCTCCTGTCACGTGCCATCATCTCAAGTTCTTTCCATTTTCTCCTCAACATTTTCACCTCTGTTTCCAACTCTCTTCTCCATGTGCTTCTTGGTCTTCCTCTGCCTCTCTTGCCCTGGGGGTTCCAGAACAAGGACTGCCTTGTAATGCTATCAACAGGTTTCCTCAGTGTGTGTCCTATCCATCACCATCGTCTTCTTCTCATCTCTTGTTCCACTGGCACTTGTCTAGTTCTTGTCATCAGTTCCACGTTGGTAACCTTGTCATACCATTTTAATCCCTCTATTCTACGCAAGCACCCATTTATGAAAGTCTAGCTTTTTGGTTGTTGTCTTTGTTGTTCTACATGTCTCCGAGCCATACAATAGGACTGACTTCACATTTGAGTTGAAGATTCTTATTTTCGTGTTGGATCCTATTTCTCTTGATCTCCATATATTTCCCAATGCAATGAAAGCTCCTTTTGCCTTTTGTATTCTTATTTTGATATCACTGTCTGTCCCTCCAACTTTGTCTATATTACTGCCAAGATATGTGTACGATTCTATATCTTGTATTGGTGTTTCTTCAAGTTCGACCCTATTATCATTACCTGCATTTATTCTCATTATTTTTGTCTTTTCCCTGTGTATTTTCAGACCCAATTGCTGTGACCTCTCATCGAGTGTTTTCAATTTGTCCTGCATCTGATTATAGTTATGGGACAGAAGAGCCAAGTCATCAGCAAAATCCAGATCATCCAACTGCTTAGTCAGAGTCCACTGGATTCCATTTCTGTTGTGTGTTGTCGATGATCTCATAACCCAATCTATTGCCAGCAAGAAAAGAAATGGAGACAAGAGGCATCCCTGTCGCACTCCTGTTCTTATCCCAAACGGTTCTGTAAGCTGTCCTTCGTGAAGAACTCTGCATGTCATGTCTTCATATGTTTTCTTTATTAAATTAATGATCTTCAGGGGAACTCCATAATGCCTCATCAATTTCCAAAGTGATTCTCTGTCTACACTGTCAAATGCCTTTTCGTAGTCCACAAATCCGATGTATAGTGGTGAATTCCATTCCAGACTTTGTTCAACTATTATTCTCAAAGTGGCTATCTGGTCTGTACATGATCTGTTTTGTCGAAAACCTGCTTGTTCATCTCTCAGTTGCTTGTCTATGGACTCTTTTAATCTCTCAAGGATAATCCTGTTTAATACTTTTCCTGGCACTGATAGTAACATTATTCCTCTATAATTTGTGCACTCTTGTAAATTTCTCTTCTTAGGCAACTTAACCAGATATCCTTCCTTCCATTCTGCTGGTATCTCTTCCTTTTCCCAGACTTTACCAAGTAATTTATATAACATCTCTGTAGCCGTGTCGATATCTGCTTTGATGGCCTCTGCTGGAATGCCATCAGGTCCAGACGCTTTTCCATCTCTTAGAAGCTTTATGGCTTTCTTTATTTCTTCCTTCGTTGGTCTTTCACCGTTAATTTGTAGCTCTTCTTCTGCTGGCTGGATGTACGGCGGGTTTTGTGGAGCTGGTCTATTGAGAAGGTCCCCAAAATATTCTGTCCACCTCTCCATTTGCTCTTGTATATTGCTGAGCAGTTTCCCATTCTTGTCTTTTATGAGGCAACTTGTTTGCTTGTATTTCCCCATTAGCTTCTTTGTGCTGTTATACAGTTGTCTCATATTTCCTTTGGCTGCAGCATCTTCTGCCTCTCTTGCCAACTCCTCAATATACTTCCTTTTGTCTCTTTTGATACTTCTTTTTACTTCTTTGTTTGCTTCTGTGTACACTTCTTGAGCCTTGGCTTTGGAACTTCTGGTTTTGCTTGTGTTTAACTCTGCTTTCTTATTTTTCCTGTCTTTTATCTTATTGATGGTTTCTGTTGTTATCCATGCTTTTTGTTGTCTTTCCTTTTTCCCTAGTATTTCTTCACATGTCTCCTTCCATACAGTTTTGACCTGTTGCCAATAGTCTTCTGTATTCTCTACATCTTCCAGCTGTTGGAGCACTTGGAATTTGTTGGATACTGTGACCGCAAATGTGTCTCTAGTTTCTTGATTTCTTAGCTGTCCTACATTAAACTGTTGTCTATAAATTTGCATTGTTGCATATCTCTTGAGTTTCATTTTTACTTTGGCTAACAGAAGATGGTGATCTGATGCCACATCTGCTCCTCTATATACCTTTACATCCTGCAATGATGATCTAAACTTCTTGTTTATGCATATATGATCAATCTGATTTTCTGTTCTATGGTCTGGTGATATCCATGTTGCCTTGTGTATTCTCTTATGTGGAAACATGCTTCCTCCTATAGCCAGTTGGTTTGAAGCACAAATGTTTGCGAATAGTTCTCCATTTTCATTCATTACTCCTAGCCCATGTTTTCCCATGACTTCTTCAAATCCGGTGTTGACTGTACCTATCTTTGCATTCATGTCACCCATCAAAATTGTGATGTCTCTTCTTTTTACTTTATCCATAATTTCCTGTAGTTTAGTATACAATGCTTCTTTCACAGACTCTTCTTTGTCATTAGTTGGTGCATAACATTGGATGACATTTACATGAATCCGATAGGATTGCACACTATGAATCAGAAGCAAAAGGTTTGTGTGAAGATAACACTTCAAGTTATTCTGATGCTTCCATACGCATTGTTACAAGGAAATTTTCAGATGGAACAAGTGGCATTGCTTCTTTGAGAGGAGCTGACAAATTTAGGATAGAAGTTCTATATCAACTCTATGACTGCTTGAAAATCCAGTTACGCAAGAGGATTGACCCATATGAGCAGATTGCGAAAAGGTTCAAGTTCCTCTCAGAATTGGTGAACAATTCTGAAATTGATGAGGACAGTATTAAACTTATAATATCGCATTACAAAGATGATATTGACCACAAATTAGTAAACGAGTGTTATCAGTTCAAAGAATATTTGCACCTTAGGAAATCCCAGAACACAGAAAGAAACAAGCCATCTAAAATGCAGTGTGCAGAAGTTCTTCAGCTTATTTGTGAGCAACACCTAATTGAAGTGTTTCCCAATATTACTACTGCGCTTAAGCTGTACTTGACAATGCCCATCACAAGTTGCGAAGCAGAATGGAATTTTTCAAAGCTATCCTTTATAAAAAAACAAATGTCGGTCTACATGACTGAAGAGCGCTTAAATTCTGTATGCATATTGTCTCTAGAAAATGACATTGCAAGGAAGCTCACATATGACAAAACTGTACGTGAATATGTTGCTAGAAAATACAGAAATAAGAGTATTTTGTAAAATGTGCTTCATGTAGTATGTTCTGGTAAGTTTAACTTTTCCTTCTGAGCACAAATCTTATATGGATACACCTTGTCATCCTTGTTTTTTAACAAATGTATTTAAATATTTTTTATTTTCATCATTGCTAATTTTCCTATCTTATAATTTTCTTGGTATGTCTTCAACGAACTAATTCTGAATGATGGAGGCAATCATTAAAATAGTTAAGATTTAACAAATCACATATACCAAGGTGGATAGTGGTTTAGCGATCAGAACATATGCCGTCCAAGCAAATGTTCTGCATTCAACTCCCTGCAGAGTTGTTTCTTTTTTGAAAATTCATTCATTTGTCTTCAGTTTTTATATGTGTGTTGTTGTGGATCTACTATATGTGTGTTGTTGTAGATCTACTATATGTGTGTTGTTGTAGATCTACTATATGTGTGTTGTTGTGGGTCTACTATATGTGTGTTGTTGTGGGTCTACTATATGTGTGTTGTTGTGGGTCTACTATATGTCTGTGTTGTTGTGGGTCTACTATATGTCTGTGTTGTTGTGGATCTACTATATGTCTGTGTTGTTGTGGATCTACTATATGTCTGTGTTGTTGTGGATCTACTATATGTGTGTTGTTGTGGATCTACTATATGTGTGTTGTTGTAGATCTACTATATGTGTGTTGTTGTAGATCTACTATATGTCTACTATATGTGTGTTGTTGTGGGTCTACTATATGTGTGTTGTTGTGGGTCTACTATATGTGTGTTGTTGTGGGTCTACTATATGTGTGTTGTTGTGGGTCTACTATATGTGTGTTGTTGTGGATCTACTATATGTCTGTGTTGTTGTGGATCTACTATATGTCTGTGTTGTTGTGGATCTACTATATGTCTGTGTTGTTGTGGATCTACTATATGTGTGTTGTTGTGGGTCTACTATATGTGTGTTGTTGTGGATCTACTATATGTGTGTTGTTGTGGGTCTACTATATGTGTGTTGTTGTGGATCTACTATATGTGTGTTGTTGTGGATCTACTATATGTGTGTTGTTGTGGATCTACTATATGTGTGTTGTTGTGGGTCTACTATATGTGTGTTGTTGTGGGTCTACTATATGTGTGTTGTTGTGGATCTACTATATGTGTGTTGTTGTGGATCTACTATATGTGTGTTGTTGTGGGTCTACTATATGTGTGTTGTTGTGGGTCTACTATATGTGTGTTGTTGTGGGTCTACTATATGTGTGTTGTTGTGGGTCTACTATATGTGTGTTGTTGTGGATCTACTATATGTCTGTGTTGTTGTGGATCTACTATATGTCTGTGTTGTTGTGGATCTACTATATGTCTGTGTTGTTGTGGATCTACTATATGTGTGTGTTGTTGTGGATCTACTATATGTCTGTGTTGTTGTGGATCTACTATATGTGTGTTGTTGTGGGTCTACTATATGTGTGTTGTTGTGGGTCTACTATATGTGTGTTGTTGTGGGTCTACTATATGTGTGTTGTTGTGGGTCTACTATATGTGTGTTGTTGTGGGTCTACTATATGTGTGTTGTTGTGGGTCTACTATATGTGTGTTGTTGTGGGTCTACTATATGTGTGTTGTTGTGGGTCTACTATATGTGTGTTGTTGTGGATCTACTATATGTCTGTGTTGTTGTGGATCTACTATATGTCTGTGTTGTTGTGGATCTACTATATGTCTGTGTTGTTGTGGATCTACTATATGTGTGTGTTGTTGTGGATCTACTATATGTCTGTGTTGTTGTGGATCTACTATATGTGTGTTGTTGTGGGTCTACTATATGTGTGTTGTTGTGGGTCTACTATATGTGTGTTGTTGTGGGTCTACTATATGTGTGTTGTTGTGGGTCTACTATATGTGTGTTGTTGTGGGTCTACTATATGTGTGTTGTTGTGGGTCTACTATATGTGTGTTGTTGTGGGTCTACTATATGTGTGTTGTTGTGGGTCTACTATATGTGTGTTGTTGTGGATCTACTATATGTGTGTTGTTGTGGATCTACTATATGTGTGTTGTTGTGGGTCTACTATATGTGTGTTGTTGTGGGTCTACTATATGTGTGTTGTTGTGGGTCTACTATATGTCTGTGTTGTTGTGGATCTACTATATGTCTGTGTTGTTGTGGATCTACTATATGTCTGTGTTGTTGTGGATCTACTATATGTGTGTGTTGTTGTGGATCTACTATATGTCTGTGTTGTTGTGGATCTACTATATGTCTGTGTTGTTGTGGATCTACTATATGTCTGTGTTGTTGTGGATCTACTATATGTCTGTGTTGTTGTGGATCTACTATATGTCTGTGTTGTTGTGGATCTACTATATGTCTGTGTTGTTGTGGATCTACTATATGTGTGTGTTGTTGTGGATCTACTATATGTCTGTGTTGTTGTGGATCTACTATATGTGTGTGTTGTTGTGGATCTACTATATGTCTGTGTTGTTGTGGATCTACTATATGTGTGTGTTGTTGTGGGTCTACTATATGTCTGTGTTGTTGTGGATCTACTATATGTGTGTGTTGTTGTGGATCTACTATATGTCTGTGTTGTTGTGGATCTACTATATGTCTGTGTTGTTGTGGGTCTACTATATGTCTGTGTTGTTGTGGATCTACTATAAAGTTTGAACTTCAGGTCCTCGAAGTCCATTTATCTCTATGATACAATTCTTTCCCATCTTCACAATTTTTTTTTTTAAATAAAAAGGTCCCCTCCAAGAGTTTAAGCTTCAGGGCCCCCAAAATGTAGATCCGCCACTGAATCTGTGCATGTAATATGTCTGTGATCTTTGTCTGTGTTTGAAATCAATGTCTGTAATCTGTGTCTGTAATATGTGTATGTAATCTTTGTCTGTAATCTGTGTCTGTATTCTGTGTTTGTAATCTGTGAGTGTAATCTGTGTCTGTAATCTGTGAGTGTATTCTGTGTCTGTAATCTGTGTCTGTAATCTGTAATCTGTGAGTGTAATCTGTGTCAGTAATCTGTGTAGAGCTGGCAACCACACTATAAAACAGCAAGCTACCATAGAAAAACACCCGCTGCTAGAGCATGTGAATACTTGGTACAGGCTCAGCTAGGAGACCAGATACAATGGTGGCTTCTTGCTCCGTATAGAGGGTCAATGAACATGTTGATAATATCTGTAATTGTTCTTAAGATCTCAAATATAACTGTTTTTGTATATAAATATCTAACACGTTTTTGTATATAAATATCTCAAATATAAGTATTGTTGTGCATAAATATCTCAAATACAACTGTTTTTTGTATATAAATATCTCAAATATAAATATTGTTGTGCATAAATATCTCAAATACAACTGTTTTTTATATATAAATATCTCAAATATTGTCTCTATTGCTGCTGTTTGCAATTTTTACTTTTTTTCCAGTGCCCAGAAATCTGTAATGCCTTCGTTGACATAAAATCTTTGGACTTTTGGCGTTTGTACGGGTTCATCGTTTGCATAATTTCTCTCCCGATTCAAACCTAGCGGGGAGTGTGTATTATATGTTTTTAATAAAATGCATAAATCAGGGTTGTGATGTTATTATGCGTAATTAGTTAGCATGCGGTTAAATGGATATTACAATTTTTAAATATTTGCAAACTTACTTCAATACATACACTGGTTTCTGTGTCTAAATTAAAGGACTTAAATATTACAATAAGGAACAATCAAAGCGCGCAGTGAAAAGGGAAGTCGAAATGCACCATTTTTACAACTGAGTAAATTTATTTCTACGAAATTTTAAGATTAAATTTATGTTACAGGTTTGGTAAAACATACATGTTATGTTCATAAAATACAGTTAGGACGAATGCCCAAAAGTTGGAGGTGACTACCATCACGTTCAACAGTTGTTCACTGATAGTATTAGACTACTAATGCCTTAATTTATTTGTAATAGGTAATGGGTAATTTCCTATTTCTCGTACCTTTTTGCTCCGCAGTGAATATGTGTAGTTAGGTGTTGTTTTGTAACAGTTAGGATTAGGGTTTGTGTTAGGGTTAGTGTTAAAATGGGAAACAAAGAGCCCCGGATCCAGACCCCCAGGACGACCCAGAGTTCGCTGGGAGGACAACATTAGACATCTTTGAAGGACCGAGGACTAGAATGGAGCCAGGCCAGGAGGAAGACAGCTGATAGGATAGTGTGGCGCTCTCTCTTCCAAACCTCTACACCTCACGGTAGAAGGGGAACAACTAAGTAAGTAAGTAAGGTACTTAAATTTAATGCATGTGGTTGATTATTTTTAGTTTGGACTCATTGTTTTTACATACGTGTTGTCTATTCCCGATTTTTGAGGAGTCATTTTGGGTATTCTTGATAATCCGGGAATACGGTATTGAAGGATTAAATGCGTTTGCATTAACAGGATTACTAATGAAAATGGAAATGAGCATAATATCAAGCAGATACCATCATATGGCCCCAATGGAAATCTTTCAGGAAAGTACAGTGTGAAAATGAATAATAATGTGAAACTTGCTGTAGGCTATTGAACAGGATGGTAAATATTTGATATCCTAAGGAAGGAAAAGGGATGAAAGATGGTGATAATGCTCAAATTATCAATCATGTTTGGATAATGGACAGTAGAACATGTCCTCTAAGACTGTCGGCTCCATGAGAGTAGCAGATTGACAGCCTGGCCTTCTTTCACCCATCTAAGGGAGAAACTATATCTGGCAGCCTGAGACAGAATGCCAGTGTTATGACAGAAATACATGTGGTTATATGAGTGAATAAAGAAGAGGAATAATGGACTGTGATAATATGAATAACAAAATGTGTGAACAAATGGTTCAAAACAGCTGCCCTCAACATAAACAACCTTTTCCTTATTTAAAAAACAGAACTTTGCATATCTTTGATAATGTAAGAATATAAAAACATGTTTTTCCCAGTTTTTAAACCTTCTTTGTTCGTTCCAGGCTACAGACGTCCAGTGATGTTCTACCCTATGACAAAGACAGGACCTGTGGCACTGTTATGGCTCGCAGCCCACAGAGAAAAAAAGATCACAAAAGCCCATGTGCTAAGGACCAACATTGAGAGCAGCATAGAAGCCATTATAAAGCCAAAGGTTAGTTTTTTGTTTGTTAAATTTTGTTGTTTTTCAGTCTTCCATTATTCATGAAAATGCAAAAGTAAAATTATAATGCCAGTCTTACTGTATGTTTATTACTCTTATCTAAATTCCTCCTGGCAAAAGGGGCGACCAACCCCAACCAGGCGCGTCCACAGGTGGCGAATAGTGGAACGACCTCCAGATATGGTGTGTCAGCTGCGAATTAAGTCAGGATTGTGGACCAAACGGTGATGTCCTCCCAGCAGGACGGGGAGGGGTAACAGGTGGCACTGAAATCCCCCATATGTCCCAAGACGAGTGCATCAAGTGAGTAAAAGCCGCTATAAGCTCTAGCAACGGAGAAGGTAAACCTCGGTAAACAAACCAACCTGCCTTGCAGCTACCACCGGGAGATGGAAAGGCTATGGGAGACAACCCTGAACAACAAACACAACCCGGTCTGCCGAAGACGGAGTGTGCTACGGCGCAGTCACCGGGAAAAATTAGGACACACACGCTTTTGCAGTATGGAGTCATGCGACAATCTCGACTTATGTCATGGTGTCGCTCCTATCAGCTACAACCGGAGAGGAGCAGAGCCAGGCCTCTAGCCTCGTAAGGGCCCACCCAAGCAACCGGTACCTTTGCCAACCAAATGGTGAGGGGAAGGCAAAGTAGAGCAATTGACCAACCAACCCACTATCTTACAGTGGCTCAATGGAATGCAGAAGTAGTGAGGAACAAGAAACCGGAGTTACAAGAATTCCTCAGGGAAAATAACATCGATATAATCTGCATCCAAAAAACTCATCTAAAGGATACCCAACGCTTCATTCGTGGATACGAATCCTTCCGCCAAGACAGGGCAAAAAGAACTAAGGGAGGAATCCTCACACTGATTAAAACCTCAATCCCAGCAGTAGAGATACACAGATCTGGTGAGGACGAACTTGAATACACAACAGTCCAACTACTGCTGCCCAGTGGAGTCTTAATGATCACAAACTGCTACAGCCCTCCAACCACAACTTTGGAGCTACACAAAGCGAAGCTTGCGGCATCAAGACACCTCATTATGGATGACTTCAATAGCTACTCACCCAGCTGGGGCTATGAAGCAACAGATCCGAGAGGAGAAGAGGTGGAAGATTGGATGGTAGAGAATAAACTAATTCTAATACACCAACCAGAGGATAAGCCCACCTTCTATTCCAGAGTATGGAAAACAACGAGCACACCAGATCTTGCTATGGCTACAGATGACATACATCGACTCACCACTAAAACAGTAAATAACCAACTGGGGGGGAAGTGACCATGTACCAGTCACATTACAGATATCTGAGGTAAGAAGTGCAGGACAAATTAATATGTCTCCTAGCTGGAATTTCAAAAAAGCAAATGGGGGATATTTTAAAGAACAAGTCGATAACCTCTGTCAGAACATTACCCACTCAAATAACAGCAATAAAAAAATTTCCATCATCAGTGAGGCAATCATCCAAGCAGCAAAGAAGACATTTCCACGAGGTAAACGACGAGACTACAAACCATACTGGAGTGACAACCTGGAAAAACTCCATAGTGACTTAAATAAAGCACGGGAAACTATGGAGCAAAATCCCACAGTAGAGAACACCCAGAGGCACAACAGCATAAAACAAGCTTTTAGTGAACAAAATAAAGCTGAAATCCAAAGGAGCTGGCACCAGAAGGCCAGCAGTCTCAACATGGAAAAGGACTCAAGCAAGCTGTGAAATCTGACAAGAGTACTAAATGAAGAAACAACAACCTGCTACTGTAAAACTGTCATCAAGGAAAATGAAAAATACCACACAGGAAAGATGGCAGCAAACATCCTGGCAGATTTCTACAAGGAAGAAAGCACCACATCACTTTCACATGCACGTATCGAAGAAGTACGTAAAGAAGTAAAAGAAAAACTGAAGCACCAAAACCCAGATACCTGTATGAAGTCATCTCTTACTATGAGAGAACTAAGTGCTGCCATAACAAAACTAAAGAATATGAAAGCTCCAGGTAAAGATGGTATCACAAATGATATGATCAAGAACCTTGGACCTGTAGCCAGGCACATGCTGCTCCTAATCTTCAATCAATCATGGAGTACTGGAAAATTTCCAGATCGATGGCGAGAAGCAATCATTGTTCCCATATACCTGGGAGTCAAGTTGGATAAGAGACTCACCTGGAAGCCGCACATAAAAGCTGTAGAACAGAGAGCAACAAGAAAGCTCCCTATTATGAAGAGACTGGCTGGCACAAGTTGGGGGGCAAATACCAGTATACTTAAAAAAGTCTTTATGGGAACGGTCAGGCCTGTACTTGAATATGGCATGTCAGCCTGGGCCACGGCATCTAGAACATACACAGAAAGTCTAGGGAAAGTGCAAAATTCAGGCCTTAGATTAATCACTGGAGGGATGAAGACTTCTCCAGTCCAGGCAATGGAGAGATACACCAACATCCGCTCTCTTGATGACAGATGTGAGGAAAAGGTATTCACTCACAGTGAGAATCTTCTACGAATGCCAAGTCATCCAATGCATGCCAAACTCTATAGTTTGACAAAGAACAGGCTGAAAAGAACCAGCTTCTTAAACATCTCCGAACATCTGCATCAATGCCATGAAGACCTCCTCCCAAACCGATCTACTGAGATTGAAATGTTAATTGATTACGAGGAGCCAGACGACTGCCATGAATATATATCTATCATCACAGAACTCCCTGAAATAAAAAAGAAATGCCACCAGACCCCTCAACAACTAAAAACTTTGGCTCAAGAAATGATTGAAGAAAAGTACAACCCGAAAGAGTGGACACATGCATACACAGATGGATCTGCTGAGGGGGCAGTAAAAAACGGTGGATTAGGCATTTTTATAAGATTCCTAAATGCAAGCTCTGAAAATCCTCACCAGATCTGAACAGCAGCCACCAGCTAAGATAGTAATCTTCACCGACTGCAGATCATTACTGGAATCAATACAGAACACCAGAAATGATAACATGATGAATGAGATCAGATCTGAGCTTAACATCATCCAAAGGTCATCAGCCTTTGTCCTTCAGTGGTTACCCTCCCATTGTGGAATTGCTGGTAATGAGAGAGCAGATGCTTTATCAAGAAGTGGCAGTAAAATGGAACAACACAGCCACCCATCGCCCTATCGGGAAGCAAAAACCATCATCCACAACAAGTACAAAAATCAGTGGAAAAAGAAAGCGGATATATATAGCAGAGATGACCCAATCCACCATCTACACAGATACCAACAGACCACCATTTTCCGCCTGAGAACTGGCCACTGCAGATTACTTGGCCATCTCTATCGCCTCAGGATATCCCACACAAATGAATGCCCATGTGGAACTGGAATCCAGACCCCAGAACACATTCTCCAGAACTGCCCAACTCATGATGAACCGCGACGTGCGACCTGGCCAAGGGGTGCTGAGCTCCAGCACAAGCTATGGGGCTGCCGCGCCGACCTGGAAAAGACTGTGGACTTCGTCCTGGCGACGGGCCTGCAGATTTAGCATATGACTACAAACTGAACGCAGAAGAAGAAGAAGAATCTAAATTCCTGCAGTTTTAATTAAGACACTGCTCAGCTGAACATTCTTCTTCAGATACCATCTCAAAGGTGATCATGTTTGCCCACAACTTTCTGTCCCTAGTGCTGTTAATTATTTTTGTTGTTGATATCTTCCAATGTCAAGATTTTAAACAGTCCATTATCTTCTAACGTGATCGTGTGTCAGACACATGATCACATTTTATATTTAAAAAAATATAAAGCTACCCTGTTGTCACAATATATCCAGCTTTCCTTATCTTCTAAATTGCCGAAGGAAAGTAGATTGCTTTCTTCTGGAATAAGTGAAAAGCTTCTTTTGCACTCGTATATTTCAGGACATCTGTGGCCTCCAGGGATTTTCTAACTTGCTTACGCTTTGTCCTTCACCAAATAACTCCCTTACTGTCATTAAGAAGATTTGTTGCATAGAATACTTTTCATTTTATGGAATTTTGTTCTGAGGTACTTCTTCCATCAGGTGCTGTTATTGTGCTTTGGTTTTTGAATCCATTGTTATATTTCAGATGGTGCATTTTAACAGCCATAAATTGCCAACTGTTTTTGCTATTTCTGCATCTAAAATTACCGCATCAATCTCTCTTTCTCTCTCCACCTACAACAAATTATTTTTGTAATTGCCAGAGAGTTTCATCAGCTCTTGATTTATTACATTTAACATAATTATTCATTCTTTCTATTTTCCTTTTGTTTTCTAATTTTCCAACCTATATATTATTTCATGTTCTCTTTAATTTTTCTTCCAATAGCTTTTCTCGTTCTCCTTTGTTTGAAAGTTGTTTCAGTAAAGTTTCAGTTTCACTTTTGAGTAGTAAATTACATCAACTTATATGCCTTGCACACCTGGTTCCAATCTAGTCCTCGGTCCTTCAAAGTAGGCTAATGTTGTCCTCTCAGCAAATTCCGGGTCATCCTGTAAGTCCGAATTCTTGGCTCTTATTTTTTCCATATTTGTCATGGTAGCTGATTAGTATTATTTAAGTTATCAATAAATTTCCAGTTTAACACATTAATTACCGAATTGAAAAACACACTGTGGCTGAATTAAATTTTTTTCCCATTTTCATCCTGAAGGTGTTTGCACAAAGTAAGCTGTAGTTTTCGTAATTGTTTACAGATTTTTGTGAATTACACATTATTTTAAAGATAAATGAATGTACTATTACAATAAACACCGGTTGTAACTCTAATAGAGGTTCTTGCTATTTAACGGCCCTCCGATGGCCGGGAACTTGCAATATTTTCACAATTATAACTGCTTGCGCCCCATCTCTATCAAAATCACAATTTCAATCAATGTGCACACTGTTTTCACTCTTCTCCCCGTCGCTAGATCTATCAGTCAGTTGTTGAAACACGTTTCTATCCTATTCAGCCGTTAGACGAGATGTACACGCATTTTTTGTAGTCCTATCGCTAGTTGCCAAGGTAAACAGTCTTACACGATTTGGTAACTAACCCAAAACGCTGAAAAATATGAACATAATATCAATTTTCCAGTGTTCTACAACAACCATGCTTTGGGAATTTGTTTTTCGGTGGCAACTTAAAATCTCGAACCAGGTCAGAGAGTGTTTCAGTACATTTTTCATTCATGTTATTACTAAAATTAGATTGGCGCTCTGGGCGGCTTGCGGTCCAAATGTGATTATTTTGTGAGCCGCTGATAGCGGCTTGCGGTAGTTAATGTGTTAAAGACAAATGAATACTTTATATTGATATATGATATTTTAGTTGTTTATATAATATATTGTTTGACTTTTTACTGATAATTTTTTTGTTCATGTAGGTCAAAATGGCGCTGAGAATGTCAGGTCATTTATTGTTTGGTGTAGTCCAAATCTACTCCAGGAAGGCTAAGTACCTATTAGCTGATTGCAGTGAAGCCTTTATAAAAATGAATATGCCTTTTAGACCAGGTGTTGTTGACATGCCAGAGGCTGTTTCAGAAGCAGCTTTCGCTGCTACAACTCTTCAAGAAATCTTTGATGATTTTGAGACAGTTACAGACTTTGAGTAAGTATGATTCTCCTGTATGTTAACTTATTAGATTTGTAACTTTTAGCTTGGAGGGCCTTTTAATTACACCTTTCATTGTCATTTTAAAAATATCATTTTATAATATGTGTGTATGTGCTGTGTAGTACAAATGTTATAGCCTTATGTTAATTTTTTAAAGACATTAGCACCTGGGTCCAGTTCTTTCAGTAAATTTGAAATCTCAAGTCCTGTTTTGGAGGCATTAACACCTTCACCAAGGTCTCCAAATTTTTTATTTTAAGTTACTTGATTAGATTTAGATTCTAGCTTCAAAACCAGTTTTGTGCAGTTGTAAATTATTATCTCAAGTCCTGTTTTGGAGGCATTAACACCTTCACCAAGGTCTCCAAATTTTTTATTTTAAGTTACTTGATTAGATTTAGATTCTAGCTTCAAAACCAGTTTTGTGCAAACATTGTAATTAATTTTAATTTATTAAAGAGACACATCAAAAGCAAGACCTTGGACTGATAGCATGGGACACAAAGACGTGGCACATGTTTGTTGAAGGCCTTTGCTTCTTGGGGAGCATAAAGGTGATGATGATGAATATCAAACGCCCAGTTCTCCACACAATTTTTTTATTGTGCGTTATTAGCATTCAGTTCCAATTTTCGGTGAGTGTTGAAATCTTGAGGAGACAGTATACAAGCAGCTGTGTTTGGATTTTTAATCTCAGGTTAATTGTGTAGTGACATAATCATGCTGAATATTATAATCTCAAATTCTTTAGAAAAATTATTGTTCAAGCCGAGTTCCTGCTGAATCAAAGTTGTCCAGAGGAAATCACGATGAGAGATGATCTAGGATCTGATGTCTTATGTCACAGTAAGAATGAAAACACTTTTATCACATTCATTGTTAAGGTACCTTTGAATGAGTCTTGTATGTTACACATAATTGTTTGTCCTAGTTTTTTTCTTTGTCCACTCCCCAAATCCAATGCTGTGTGTGATTTATAATACATACTCAACTTGTTCATCAAGAAGAGAGAAGTAATTAAATAAAACCTACAGTTATATGGGCAACCAGGGCAGTTCACGGCTACTTATGGATGATAATAAATGTAGGCCTAGGCTTTAGTTTTGTCCTTGGAACTCATGGATTATTAACTTGTAAAATTCAGTTCCTTAGAAGCAGTACTATTTCTTGACTACGAAGCATGGAAACCAGCATTGACAACTGAAAAGTTGAAGGCTTCCATAAATTGGTGCTTATATTAGAAGGATTTAAATAGTGTGACAAGATTACCAATGGAAAGAAGGAGCTAGTGGTGAAGAAAAGATGCTAGTCTTGATAGAACTCACATTGAAAGAACCATTTTATAGCATCAGAAGGCACTCCTAGTTCTGGAATCCCCAGGATAAGAGAAAGAGAGAGACATTGAAAGAAACGTGGAGAAGGGAAATAGAGACAGAAATGAAAGGGATATTGAAGAAATGGAAAGATGTTGAGTGAATGGCACAGGAGAAGAAGATGTGGCTTGTATTTGTTGAAGTCCTTTGCTCCACTGTGAGCTGAAGAGTTATGGATGAGGTGAATTATTTATGTTTCTTGTAGTCTCTTGGGTACGGTAGTTTTCAAGGTAGTCAGTCAACACCTTTTTGTTCCCCAAAAAAGCATAGGCCTTCAGCAAACACGTGCCAGGTTGTCCTGTTACATACCATCAACTCAAGTTCTTTCCATCTCTTCCTCATAATTTTGGCTCCTCAAGAGCAACAGATTGGAAGGTAGTCTGTTTTGAGTGTAATTTCCAACGTAACTCCAGTTTGTGATGGGGAACTTGGGACCTGATACTGTAACTTAACCTTTAGCCCCATTCCCTCCTGTATATTACCCGGCTAGTTTTTCTTTTAATGCGGTAGGTGAAGGGTATACTGTCAGTCTGATTGTCTTGTGGAGCCAACCTTCCCGGAGGACATGGCCTAAACTTTGCTTGTCTTCCCACTTGGAAACATACATCTTGTTTAATTGTATTTTTATTTATGTTAGTCCGAATACTGTTGCTTGGCATTTTTTGGGTACAGAGTAGCATTCTTCTGTTCTGACGCTGGGTTTACTCTGTGCTGTTTTTGTTTAACCTTTTTTCTGATTATTGCTTTAATGTCTTTGTGTTTTCCTGTTCTCAGCTTTGCTTCCTCCTTTGTCTGCAAGTCTGTCTGTCTCTGATTTTCATATATTTATATCCTACAGTGATCTGGAATCCATTGTACTTTAACTTTGTTGAATTTATAACTGGTTGTCATTAATGCTACATAGAGGCGGTCTGATTTGCTGTTATTATAACGGTTCATTGGGACAGTTGTGACTTTTGTGCAGTGGTCACACTTAACGTTTTTTTTAGCCCCTCTTTCCATTTTTTAAGTTCTGTCATAGTGCCTGTCCTCAAGTACTATCATAGTTCCTCTCATCCATATGTTCTTTAGTCCTCCCCTTTTCCCATTTCACTGTGGCTTCTGTGAAAATAATAGTGCAAGCCAAATTATGTTGCCTTTGTTACCTTGGGTTCATAGGTAGTTGTAAATGTTATCGGTAACATATGTTGTTAGGTCATGCATTGTCATGTGTAACATTCAAATGTAAATGCAGTCAAACCAACTTGAAATAAGTATGCTCAGTCCATCGTACAATTATCACGATTTTTAATTGACGATGTTTCCAACACTGAGTACTTCACACATTGAGACATTTGTATGAAAAAATATGCTCCATAATAAATAGATTATCTCCTGCAGTAAGCATTGATGTACTATACAGCTGGGCCGTTTGTAGAGGTCAAACTGTCTGCAAATAGTCCGAAATGACATTGTCATGAATGTTAATATGTATTACACAATTAAATACTACCTTCTGTCTGCCGTCTTGCCACATATAACTCGGACACACATTCTTGAAGTAGAGTCAGTGCATAATCTGACAATAAAATAGTAGAATGTCCAACCCCAGTATGGAGCTCCTAAAACACACACTGTCCACTAGGACGAACACCTCGAAAGAAAAACCCCCCGAACGTTAACCGTTCGTTTTCAGCCGCAGAAAATGCCTGTCATACACTAATTTAAATGGTCACATTTTAACAAATGGTTCGCCTTCAACACTGATGCTCTTATGTGTACATCTCAGTTGCGCACAGCGATGCATTAGCAAGCCTGCATGCACAATGAGCCTTGGTGAATCTATCTTCGTTTTTCTTGTCTGCCTCTTGTCTTCTGCTGCTGATATAAGTGAACATTAATGATAATTGTTAACAGATTTAATATTCATATTTGTTTATGATGATATGTGAGAAGACGTTACAGCTCTGGTCTCTCAGGGCAAAGGTTCCGGGTTTGATTAACGGTATCGACACTCTTTAGTCTATCCAGCTGTAAATGGGAACCTGACTTTGCTCTTGAGTCAGGAGAGGAAAAGGCAGTGAGGAAGGGATCTGGTCACCCCACGTCAATGCTGAACCAAATCAATGAAGTCTCTAACACATCACTCCCTTACAGCAATATCTGCTGTGGGATTACCTTGACCTTTTATGAGAAGAATGCGCCAGTCTTCTTCCTCATCAAGAGAATTGACCATTTTGTTTATGTTGTTTACCAGTTAACATTGCAACCATTTATTTTCACTTTCAAATTGTCAGGTCTTTTTGAGGATGACTCACTGGGAGATGTCATCACCAATGACAATTTTAGTTTAATCATTTACGGACAGGCTACAAATTTTATTGACCGTCCTCTAAATGAGGACTTCCTTTGTGAACTTTTAGAAAAAGCCCTGACATTCGAATCATCGTACCTCAGTTGCTTGGTGTGTAGAATGTCGGCTCAGATCAAGTGTGTTTGTCCGAAAAGGAAAAATTACACTGATTTAGATCATGATCGCTGTGATAGAAACTTTCGCCTTGACAGTGGGGTCGAAGTTGAAATGGACAATGTTATCTGTGATAAATCAAATCCTTCATTGACTAATTCTTGGTGCTATTGCCACTCCACACCTATAAAAATGAACAGAGGCAGCTGTACACAATTGTGTGAAATTGATGAGGAACCATCTTGTTTGTTATCTCCATCTAGCTCAGGAATATCATCTCAGGAATTTATTATGTCACCTCCTGCAGCAAAAAGAATAACTTTGTCTTAACCTGACAGTAGCCTTGCCTTCTTCAGGGAAAGAAAGCCTTCCATGTGCCAGTGACTGCTGCTGCAGGGCATCTCCTTGTATCTTTCCTAATAGTCATGCAAATGTTCAGTATTACACAGTTACAGGCCACCTCCTCTAGACCACATAGATTGTAGTGCAGGGGTGGAATCTGATCCTGGGTTTTTCTATATGGATTCGGGATCAGAAGATGAGTGGGGTGAGCACCGGAAGCCTGTTCATGGACTAGACTCTGCAAAACTTTGCCAGCTGTGTCGTGACAGGCGCTGTGAGCATAGCTGCTGTCCTCACAAGATTCATCAAAGCGGCAGCAAGCATGACTATGCAAGTTGTAAAGAAATTTGCCTTGAAACGTCTGACAGTGGCAAAGAAAGCAGCTGTCCCATCAGTCATAGTGAATCCTCTAAGCAAGAGGGCACAATTATTGAAGAAAATATCAGTAAAAGAAAGGAAATAAAAAACGGCATCAGCCATGAAAACATCAGCAATGCTGCTAAAAGTGATGTGCACAGTGATAGTGTGAGAGAGACAAATGGCGGCTGTAAGGATGGACCTGTGTCTAAGGGTAAGAAAAGATTTTCTGTGGGGTCAATGGTTTTATGCTTTTCTTATTTTCTTGTTGCATCCAGTCATTTTCCCTTTTGTAGGTACAGTAGTTACAGATTCCAATTGGAGATTTCTATAACCCTTATTTTATTTTAACAGCTGATCATTTAACAGGGTAAATTATTGTGGGAGTTGTTCATTTACCCATGATTAAAACAAACTGTTGTATTTTTTGAAGTGCTAGCCTTTGACCCCAAAGAAAGTTGCTTTTTAACCCTAAGATGCTTGACTTATTTCTATTTCTGAACAGAGAAACATTACTGTGGTCTTTTTTTTATTTATTTTCATGTAGCGAGAGTGATGGCGTGACTCCAATTAGAATCGTGTTCCCATGACCAGTTTGCCTCGTCGTCTGTGCCACTTTGTGAAGTCACCTAGTAAATGCCAGTTAATGCAGTCACCTTTGGAATGCTTTGTCTGTGACAGAAAGCCCTAGTGTTGGGCTTTTTTTATTAACACATTAACTACCGAATTGAAAAACACACTGTGGCCGAATTAAATTTTTTTCCCATTTTCATCCTGTAAGTGTTTGCACAAAGTAAGCTGTAGTTTTCGTAATTGATTACAGATTTTAATGAATTACACGTCATTTTAAAGATAAATTTAACAATAAACACCGATTGTAACTCTAATAGAGGTTCTTGCTATTTAACGGCCCTCCGATGGCCGAGGACTTGCAATATTTTCACAATTATAACTGCTTGCGCCCCATCTCTATCAAAATCACAATTTCAATCAATGTGCACATCGTTTTCACTCGTCCTCGTCGCTAGATCTATCAGTCAATTGTTGAAACACGTTTCTATCCTATTCAACCGTTAGACGAGATGTACACGCATTTTTTGTAGTCCTATCACTAGTTGCCACGGTAAACAGTTTTACATGATTTGGTAACTAACCCAAAACGCTGAAAAATATGAACATAATATCAATTTTCAAGTTTTCTACAACAACCATGCTTTGGGAATTTTTTTTCCGGTGGCAGCTTAAAATCTCGAACCAGATCAGAGAGTGTTTCAGTACATTTTTCATTCGTTTTATTACTAAAATTAGATTGGCGCTCTGAGCGGCTTGCGGTCCAAATGTGATTATTTTGTGAGCCGCTGACAGCGGCTTGCGGTAGTTAATGTGTTAAATTGTTTTTTAGTGAAGGCAGCATGAAAACTATTTGATTATAGCTGCATAAAAACTAAATGTTTGAGGATGGTGTTTATTGGATGATCAGAGCTGTGAGAGTTGACCTTACTCAGAACTTCAGTGCAGCCAACATTATTGATGAAAAGGCTTTGTCTTATTCTGGAATCCTCATGGTAAGAGGGTAGAGAGAGATATCAGAAAAACACATGGAGAAGAAAGCTGGATATAGAAATGAAAGGGACGTAAGAGTAGACGACATGGAACAATCTTGAGTTGATGGTACGGGATAGCAGGACTTGGCCTATGTGTGTTGAAGTCCTCTCCTCCTTGGGAAGCCGACAGGTTCAGAAGGAATTAAACTTTAGTCAGCAACACAATAGCACTTCACAAGAAAATAGGAAAAAGCACAGCAGAATAAAATTGTGTTGCCTAAACCCTAAAATTGTCTATTGTATTTGTAAACACTCAATTCTCTCTGTCTTTGCCCTGGCCCTCTGTCACATGATTTGTCCACGTTATGCCAAGGAATACATTAAGCAGTCAGAAACTCAGCCCCCATTCCTGGTCATTCGTTTTTTTAAGGCCGCTTTTTAATATTTTGATTAATGACATGTAAGGGCAGTGTCAGCGTTAACATTATTTGTCTGTTGCAGTGTGCCATGAAACTGTGCTGTTTGTATTTATTACCTATTGAGAACCACAGAGAGTAGAAATAATTTGACATATGAACAGTTTATTTATTTGTCCATGTTTGATAGCTTTGGGGATGGATTCATGGGTAAGATGTTGATACTTTGTGATTGATGATCTTATACTGTATTTTAGTTTTTCCAAAGTTCATTTAATCCATCTTATATTGTTTGTTCTTCCAAATTAATTTTGTTAAATTAATGTGTTCTACTTGTCCTTTTTAAAAAAAAAAAAGTTCATGTTTTTAAGTTGTAATTTTGTATTTAAAAAAATATATTAATGATATCTGATATGTAAATGCTTTGAACTCAATGTTGTTAGTTTGATAATTGCATATTGTTTAATAATCAGTAATAAGTGGCTCAGGTAATCTGTTGATGGTAAGGATATTAAACTAATTGACAGGAATCTAAGAGCAAAACATTAACGTAGCATTGTTGTTGTTTGAAGGGTACACATTACAGTTTAAACCATCTGTCCGAGTTGTTTGTATGTTTGAGATTTTGTTATTTCATCATTGTAAGTTACTGGTTTTTAAACTGTTTCGTTGCTTCCAGTTTTGCCATTTGCATTTTATGTTTGGTTATCTAAACTTAGATGCTGATGATGACCTTGGAGACCTTGACTTGCTATATTTTGGTAAGATTTATTTTATAGGTAAAATGTAATTGAGGGTTCTGAATGATATAAACTGTTGTTTTTAATGGACTGCAATTGTAAGAAACCACCGAAAATAATGTGGGGGGGGGGGGGGGGGGGGGGGGGGGGGGGGGGGGGGGGGGGGGGGGGGGGGGGATGTCATAAAAGGTAACTAAACTGAGGTCATAAAATGAGTTGGCAACCTGATATGAAAAATATTGCTATAGAAAGCACCATTGCAATAGCACATGAATGCTCAGTGCTGGCTTTTTGCAAGGAGACCAACTTTAGTGGTGGCTTTAAGCTGTATAAGAAGCGAAAGCAATAGAATAAGAATACACTACTTAATGAATTATCAAGCAGTGGAAAGTGTAGCCAACTCATATGGTTAATACAAGAATGAATATGACTAAATGTTTGTTTATATAGTTCTTTATAAGCTTTTAGTTATTATTTTAAAAAGCATTTGTCGTGTTTGAAATATTAACTTTCATAGCTTCAGGTGGAATTCCACCAGACGCAGCAGTGGTGATTTCAGCAACAAAATGTTTGACCTAATGAGGTTACCAGCTGTGTACACCTGAGGGACTGTTGGTTCTGTTCGTTCTTTGTCTCCTCAGAGCTCCCAGCATCTTGTATACTTACTTAGTCATTCCCCTTCTACCATGAGGTGTAGGGGTACATCTTGTGTAACACATATTAACTCATTGTTAATTTGAGCTACTTTACTTTTATTAAAACATGGTCACAGTAATTAAAAAAAAAAAAAAACTATAAAATTTACAAAAACTACTTTGTTTGCAACAGTAGTAATTAAAACTCTAAAAATGGGATTTTCATTGCACTCCTGCTATGTTTTAGTACTGTATGTGTGCATAATATGAGTTCAGGCGTTTCTTAAAGAATGTGTAGACATAAATTACGTCTAAACCTTTTAGCTATCCTTATCCTGCAGCTCCCCAAGGAAACACTTGACATGCATTGTGGGAAACCTAGCATTACAAGGCAGTCCTTGTTCTGATATTTCCAGGGTAAGACAGGTACAGGGAGATTGAAAAACACATGCCGGAGAAAAGAACTGGAGACACAGATGAATGGGATGAGAAACATTTGGAAAGACCTGGAACTGATGACCTGGGACAGGAAGACTTGACATAAGTTTGTTGAAATGCTTATGTTCCTTGAGGGAGGTGGAGGGCAATGATGAAGATGATTTCTGCTAACTGTTGCAATAGTTTAACAACACTTGAATACGTATAAACAGTCTTGTCTGTATACTTTCACAACATCTGTCTATACATCTTTTACCCATTCACTTCACTGCTCACCCTGTTACATATAAAGCTAACAGGAACAAAGTTATTAAATTTAATTTTGTTTTTTGTTTTTGGCCATTTGAGATTTTGTGTTGTCCTCCTGCAAAATGAATGCACAGAATGTTAGTCATTGATTGAATGAAAAAATTATTTCCATGCATTTAAACTTACTTACTTACTTAGTCGTTCCCCTTCTACCGTGAGGTGTAGAGGTTTGGAAGAGAGAGTGCCAGACTATCCTATCGGCTGTCTTCCTCCTGGCCTGGTTCCATTCTAGTCCTCGGTCCTTCAGAGATTGTCTAATGTTGTCCTCCCAGCAGACTCTGGGTCGTCCTCGGGGTCTGGATCCTTGGCTCTTTGTTTCCCATGCTTGTCGTGGTACCCAATCTTCTCCCATTCTGCAGACATGGCCAAACCATCTTAATTGGGACTGTTCTACTTGGGTCTGCAGGGGGTAGGATTTAAGGCCTTGACGTATCGTCTGGTTGCGTACCATGTCTCTTCTTGTTACTTCAACCACCTTCCTCAGATACCTCATTTCTGAGGTTTGGATCTGGCTTTTATGGGTTGTAGTCATTGCCATGACTCGCATCCATATGTCAAGACTGGGACATAGGTGGAGCGGTATACAGCCATCTTCGTTTTCTTACCAACCTCTCTCTTGCTGAGGAATCCTCGATTTATGGCCTGAAAAAGTCTCCCAGCTGCTGCTTTTCGAGTGGCCAACTCTTCTTTGATGCCTCCCTTTCGGTCTATAATAGCTCCGAGGTATTTAAAGTGGTCGACCTGCTCCAGGACCTGTTCTCCCAGCTTAATCTGATGTCTTCTTTCTTCTCGTAATATCACCATGGATTTTGTTTTAGAGCTGCTTATGACCATCCCTCTCTTCTCCAGCTCTTCCTTCCAGACTTGCAGGTTGGATTGGAGATGTGCCTCTGATTTAGCAATCAGGGCAACATCATCAGCAAATGCCAGCTCCGAAATATAGACCTGTCTCATCTTCCAGTATCCCACTGAATACTTTCTTGTTCTCTCCTTACATGCCTTGATGACATCGTCCATAAGGAGTAAGAAGAGGTAAGGTGATAGGATATCACCTTGTCTTACACCAGTGGTGGTCCTGAACTCTTCTGACTTATGGTTTGCTGTCCTCACATAATTTCTGCAAGACTTGTAGAAGCTCTGTATAGCATGAATCAGAGGTGCTGGAATATTCTTCCTTGCCAAACAGTCCCAAAGTTTGCTCCAGGGGACCCTGTCAAACGCCTTTTCCAGATCTATGAAACAAAGATGGATTTCACTCTTATACTCAAGGGCCTTTTCACTCAGAAAAGTGGCATGTAAATGTGCTGTATAATTGAACAAATTTGAGAACACTGTTAATTCTTTTAAATTATTTTTCTCCCCTCGACTACAGAACCTGCAGCTGGAGCTGAAGCTGTGACCGAAGAAGCTTTGCCTCTTCAGGCAGCCGGAGTCTCATCTGTTTCCAGCAGAGTTGGGGAAGAAACTACGCTGGTGCGAAACGAGGCATTAGCATTCGCCCTGGAGCCAATAGATAGCACCACAGTTCCTGGTATGCTGAGTTATATTTGAGACTTTTATTTTTCTCATCTCTCGTGGTGGTAATAATAGCCACACAGTAGAAATAATCCCAGGTACTAAAAATGAGCATTATTACGAAGGAACATCAGTACAGAAAGAATTAAGACTTTTAATAAACAATGTAGCATTTATGCCATCTGTGTTAGATATAATCTAAAACAGAAGTGGAAATGTATGACCTAAAACAGGAGTGGAAGCCTATGGCCTGAAATAGGAGTAGAAGTCCACTGATGTGACCATAAGAGACAGAAAAGCCCATGACCAAAGTTAGAAGTGGAAGCCTGTGACCTAAAACAGGAGTGTAAGTCCATCACCTAAAACAGGAATGGAAAACACATAACCTAAAACAGGAGTGGAAGTCCATCACCTAAAACAAGACTGGAAGCCTATGGCCTGAAATAGGAGTAGAAGTCCACTGATGTGACCATAAGAGACAGAAAAGCCCATGACCAAAGTTAGAAGTGGAAGCCTGTGACCTAAAACAGGAGTGTAAGTCCATCACCTAAAACAGGAATGGAAACCCATAACCTAAAACAGGAATGGAAACCCATAACCTAAAACAAGAATGGAAACCTGTGACCTAAACAAGAGTTGAAGCCTCTGAACTAGCATAGGAATGGAAGCATAAAATTTGTTGCATTATATGCAACAAAATTTGTTAACAGAGGTAAGAAAAGAGTTATGTCAGTATTACCGTAAAAATCTCGTGTATAATACACACTCGTGTATAATACGCATGCTTGATTTAGCCCAAAATTTTCTCGTAAAATGGAAATTCATATATAATACGCACCATAATTTTTCAAGATTTTATTTCACGAAACATTTGTTAAAAAACTGAAAGAAGATGGAAGATGCTGCGCGATAGTAGTTCTTCGACGAACTGAAAGAACATGTCGCTTCATAAAACGAACTGCGCAACCATATGACGCTTTTCTTCTTCTTCTTCTTTCATTCGCTTGAACTATATTGTCTATATCTGCAATGTTGTTTCTTGTATAAACTTCACTGTCTTTTGTAGTTATTCAAGATATTTTCGAGCTCTAATTTTTTGCTGTAGCCGTCTTTTTTACTATTGACGCCTTCAGCATTCCAGTGCATTATTTTAAATGGTCTTTTCTTTGCTTGGCCAGTAGCTCTATTCTCATGCCTCCTGGCTCCACGGGGCAATTGAGAAGGACCCCCAGTAGTAGGGGTTGGGCCCTTCCGAGGCAGAGGGCCCGGCACTGCGCCTGCATGATTGTCCGTCACAGGGCGAGTGCCATAACGTTTTGCAGATATAGGCATACTTCCATAGCGCATGTGCGTGGCATCCTGATTGCTGTGGTGCGCCTCTTGGCTGGTTGCCTCCGTCTTCAGCACCTTGACTTGCCAGGGCAGACTGTGGTCTTGCTCGAGTGTAGGAGGGCCTGGCCAGTCTTGGTTTTTCAGCCGCTGATGGCTGTACTTGAGCCCCATCTCCACGTCAAGGAGCTGGCCTCGATGGGGATATGACGCTTTAAATGATGTGCCTGTACGAGATTTTTTAAGTTCCAGAGCTTTAAGTCAGATTTCAATGCATGAAACACCGATGCCTTGTTGCCTTCTATCCACTACCCACTCCCATAATGTTTTTTCTCTAGGTCTGGAAGATCTGGTGGTGACCCACGATTCGCCTTTTTCTTACTAGGCAACACTTGCAGCGCCTCTTTGTTTTTTCGCCATAATCGAATGTTGCACTCGTTAATGGAAAAATGTTGACTTGCTGCCCGATTGCCGTTAGATTCTGCATATTTTACCACTAAGAGCTTTTCTGCTGCAGTACAACATTTTCTCGAATTCATTTTTAGGGCTCAAAATAATCAAATGACAAACTTCACAACCAAGCTTAATATCAAAACAGATTGAAGACCAAGATTGCGAAATGCGTTTTGCAACAATGTCTGGCACATAAGAAAACACATGGCACATTCGATTTTGCGCCATTTTTACTGTCAAATTGTGACAAAAACTTGACAGACTTTCCAATGTAGGTTACTTTCGATATCGAAAATTACGTATTTTTTAGTACTCGCGTATAATAAGCACCCGAGTTTCAGCGGGCAAACATGAGTAAAAATTGTGCGTATTATATGCGGGATTTTACGGTACAGATATAGAAGTGAGTCATGGACAGTCTGTAAATAAGCAAGAAGATTCCCCGAAGGCTACAGAGATGTGGTTTTCCAGAAGAATTCTGGGAACAGCGAAGATGTAATGAGGATGTTCTGATAGCGGTCAGTGCATATAGGAAACTTATTACACACATTAGCAGCCCAATTTATTTAGCATAGTATGAGCAAAGGAATGTTGGGTTACATTGTACAGCATCTTGGAGCAATGCATGGAGGCATATCTGGAGTCATCCTTATATGACCACCAGCTAAGCACAATGCTATAGTAAATTAATATGAAACAAATATAAAGGTATGTTATCAGGCACTAGTAGGAAATAAAGAAGTAGAACACTAGACAACAGAAAAACAACAGACATGAGTGGCTTACCCAGGATTTGAACCCTGGACCTTCTGTGCGACAACCCCGCCTAGCCTAGTGATTGCGTCATTAATAAGCTAAACTGCCCATGGTGGACTTCGGTGTCATGTATTGCGCTTCGCACTAATGACCTGTCATCGAAACATCATATTTTGATGATGCATAGATAGCAGGGAGGATAGTGTGATTCACTTGCATGGCTAGGCGGGGTTGTCGCAAGGAAGGTCCAGTGTTCAAATCGTGGGTAAGCCACTCATGTCTGTTGTTTTTCTGTTGTCTGGTGTTCTACTTCTTTATTTCCTGCGAGTGCCTGATAACATACCTTTATATTTGTTTCATATTAATTTACTGTTTACAGGCCTTGGGTTTCCCTTCCTTATGTATAAACAATGCTATAGTATACAGATGTGGAAGTGAACCCCTGTCAGTGAGGCTTATTATACCTTAATTGACTCTTGAAATCATCCACACACTTCCAGGGATTCCCCTCTGTGGTGAAACCTTTTGAGAACCCAGCATTGCAC